>OX375872.1:67356332-67675642 GCA_947359465.1 Metellina segmentata | reverse complement strand
ATATATATATATATATACCACTCTTTTTAACTAAAACATTCCAAGTATGAAGGTTAATTGTTCCTTTTGGTTATACACATTTTAATTTTATAGTGTGCTTGAAATTTCTGGTGACCTTGAGAAAGTGATAAGTAGCACGGAAAAAAATTCTTTCTTAGAAAGAAACCGAAGGAAAAATCAGAATTACTCGTTCTAAGAAGTTATATGCACCTCAACACAATCTACCTAGATGCTATTTAGCGTAACAAAATAAAATTTCCCGTTCGGCGCATTTTCATGAGACTTCCTGCTTTACGGGAAAAAAACATTGCGCAACTAAAGTATTCGCTTTCCTCTACGAAGCTCCAATTTCAATTAGAACGGTTGAAGTCAAAGGCTTGCCGGAAACAGGTAATTAAAGTTTAAGACAAGTGTCGAGTAATCGATACATCAAATTATTAGGATTCCTAGTACACTGTCGTGCGAAACTTAAGGAACAGTAAAACTAAATTCAAATAGGAGGTGCAGGGCGCAAAGCAACACGCGCAAACCAATTAGACTTGACGGTGCGAGCGCCGTTCATTTCAAATTGAAATAACTTCAACTCTGATTGGGCATGCGTTTGTCGCTTTGCACTTCCTATTTGAATTCAGCTTTAGGTTTCCATCAGCTGCTTTCAGTGAGAGCCTAGATGTAGCAAAATGATACAAAAGTAAAACAAAAAAGCTTTTGAACTGAACTGGAGTCACTACTCTGTGTGCCATGAGACAGAAGGGTAACTGTGAAAACTTAAGAAAGAGAAGTCGGGTCCTTAGTAGACTGTATGACCCCTTCGAAAAAAACTGAAGGATTTACACCGCGTTTGCATATTGAGAATGAGGTGGATGAGTTCCTGCTGTTGCAGAAGCTATTCCTCTGTCAGTGCCTCTGAATTTGACTATACAACAGTTTTCTACTGAATATAATTGGTCACAAACACCTTCAATATGAGATTCCTTAGCATCGAATCAAACAAAATCCCTTGTTTTCATATTCATATTAAAATCTTATTCTATAGGTTTATAACTTTTGAGAAATCTCGGCACTCAAGGTTTGTAACAAGCACTTGCACACTCGAATGCAAACTTATGGTAAAACAGTATTCAGTATAAATAGATGCTAGAACCCGATGCAGACTGCATGGACATCCAATTTCAGTGGAAAATCTTTCTTTACATTTTTGCCAATTGCTTGCTGGCATTTATTGCACTTGTGTCTTTTGAATCGTTCTGAACCTGATATTTTCGATACATTCACGCATACTTCCCCGCAGAATATTTCAACAAAAATATTTATTCATAAAAATGATTCGAAAACTGGAATGACAAATCCCAGAACCTCTCATGGCCCGGTATAATTGATGCTAGAGCCCGGTATCTGGCCGCAGCCCTGCAGTCGAGAAATACTTATTTTGAAGACTTTCATGAATTAAGAAAAGCATCTTGTACATTATCTTCCCCATTGAAATAAAAAACAAGAAAGCCTTGGCAGAGAAGCCATGACCGAAACCTATAATTTAACCCGATCATTGTGAAACGCTTTTTCCTGTGTTTCTTTTTTACCTGTTTATCGTCTCCTAGAGACTGTCAATTATCAAGTTTGAACCGAACATTATTGCTATCATCAATCAGAATCTCACTCACATACACAAGGATTTTCATCATTAATTTAGAAATTAACGTAGTGCACTTTAAAATTTTAATTTGTATTTTTTTATCAGTGACAATATAACAATATATCAGCAGTGACAGTAAAACAACCAAACGTATTATTTTAATAAAAAGTTCTAGTGTATTATAGCAACCTCAGTGTATAAAGAAAATATATTTGACAGGCACACATGCCCAAATTAGTTTTCAAATCGACAAAAAAAAATACATTTATAACGAAAGAATTATAATATTCTGCAATATTTGACTATGATTTTTATTTTTATCTTTCGTTAGTCGAAAGGATTCTCTCATCAATATAGGAATGAGAACAAATTTCCGTTTTTAATGTTCTCAAATTTAAATTTTTGATTTAAGTTACTTATCTTTGGAGACAGTATCTAGTCCTAGTGCTCATGCACAGTGAATTATAACTTGCAGTGGAATGTGAAAAATAGTTTGAAAGTAGTGTCTCATAACATATATAATTAATTGAAATAATATACTAAATTATTGATAATCATATTACTTTGAATTAATAATATTACTTTGAATTAATAATATTACTTTTAATTAATAATATTACTTTTTATTAATAATATTACTTAAAATTATATAATATTACTTTTAATTAATAATATTACTTAAAATTATATAATATTACTTTTAATTAATAATATTACTTAAAATTATATAATATTACTTTTTCAAACCAAAATTTGATTTACTGCTTAGATAAATAGAGAATTATTGATGAAAAACTACTTCAAGTGCAGTAAATGATCACTAGCGTGAAATAATACTTAATACAGTTCTTTGCGAGATAGCATAAATGCAATAAAACACCACAAAGCAGTTAATTCGTTGGTAGTCGATTGTATTTTTTATGGCACAAGGGCCTCTTTGGCCAAACTAACAAGTTCAAGTAAATGGACATACATACACAAGGAAAGCTTTACCGACATTGGACAGCGAAACACACCCAGGGAGGAATCCAACCTGCGCTGTCTACAACTTTTAATTTGGTGATGCATGAAGATTGTGTGGACAATAAAGGACGATTTCACCATCTTTTATAATAAATGAACAAATAACTTGATTTTATAAAGAATCTCGTTGATAGTTTCTAAAAACTTTTAACAATAAATCACTGGTATTGAATATGCAATCATCAACTAAATATTAAATAATATAAAGCACTCTTCTCTCTCTAAGCTGGCGTTGGAAGGTCTATTTCAAACGTGTTAGTTCACTTAAGTTCTATATGTATCGTTTCTAAGAATATACAGACTATACCGTTTTGAAATATCTTTTGTATATTCAATAGGCATTGAAAATTTAATACTATATTGCATAGATTTGAAAAAAAAGTACAGTACAAAGTCCCAAATCCGGAATCCTCGGGACATCGGCCATTCCGGATTCCGGATAATTTGCAGCTTTTTGTCATAAAAACAAAATATTATTGTTTTGGTACTAATTATATACTCATCACACTACAATTACTGTATTAATTGTATACTCATAACACTACTATTGTACATTAATTATATGTTTTTATTGCCACTACTACTACTACTACTACTATGCTATATTATGTATCTTATTATTTACTACAACCTAACTTAAAAAAAACTTTTTTCATTCGAGTTACTATCCTTGAATAAAAAAAAGCTTCAAACCGTTATCTTCTTTATATTTTGCGAAAAGTGCTTAGAAATGCGGTAAACTAACCGCACCGTATTGCACCTCTTAACTCCCTTTAATATAAAAGACACCTTTTAGCATTATTTGCTCTAGCTGTGAAATCAGTTAGGATCCGAGGAACCTGGTACAATTTTGATTGCTTTTCGACCGGACACAGATTGTCTTTTTGCCATTGTTGCGAGTCTTTTAAGATGTAACACTGTCTAATCTGTCTCCGGAAAGAAAAGAGCGTCTGTCCCCGTTCTCTTAGATGTGGAACAACGTGGATTAGGAGCACTTCTGTGCAAATATTCTCTTAAGAAGTTCGAGGGAGATAATGCGCTCAACGAATTTTTGCTTTCTGGGAACCATCATTAATCTCCCCAGATTTCATTAGGTAAAGAAAGTCCCTCAAAAAGGACGCTTCTCTCACCAAGTACTTGGAAAGTTCCCCTGCATACCTTCCACTAAAGTCGCCTCCCTTAATTGAAAGACGTCCAATATTTGCCCTGTCCCTTAATGTTGAGTGAATAAGCTTTTAATGAGGAATTATAAATTATCAGGAATAAGCTCTTTGCCTACCTTTATTTACAATAACCTTTGTCGCACAGTCATAGCTTCAATGTTTGGATAACCTATTGCAGGGGTTGCTTGGCCAAATATGGCTCTTGTGCCATAAAAATCCAATCCAACCAACCTGTTTCAGAGAGTGCTTTTTTACGGTTTAACGAAGACCCTCTTGTAGTTTTTGTGTTGGACATTTAAGTAAGGATCGCTGAAGAAGGTTTAATGAATTTTTTTGTGCGTATAATAATTAAATCTAGACCTTCTACTGTGTATATTAATTTGGAAGCGAAATTTTGTATCAAGTTTTATCATTTATATCTACTATTGGTAGTATATCTAACTACGGGTAACAGGCATATCTACAACTGCTGAAGAAGGTTTTAAGAATGTTTTCTGTGCGTATAATTAAATGTAGGCGGCATTCTACTATGTATATTAAGTTGATAGCGAAAATTCATATCAGGTTTTATCATTTGGCGAAATTTTGTATCAGGTTTTATCATTTATATCTACTATTGGTAGTATATCTAACTACGGGTAACAGGCATATCTACAACTGCTGAAGAAGGTTTTAAGAATGTTTTCTGTGCGTATAATTAAATGTAGGCGGCATTCTACTATGAATATTAAGTTGATAGCGAAAATTCATATCAGGTTCTAGCAGGTATCCATACTGTAGGTAGCTTTTTTATTCTACTACTGCAGAAGAAGGTTTCTTTGTTTATAATACTTACATCTAGGCATTATACTGTATATTAAGTTGATTCGTATCAGATTCTATCAGGTATATCTACACGTCCATGAATACCAGCTTGTTGAAGATTATAACCTTGAAAACAGACCCTTGAAAAATAGAATTTTCTGAGAAGTTCCTGCTTGTTATTCCAACTGTATGAGGATCTGATGCTTCAAATACAATTTTTGTTTGTATGATTATTAAGTTAATACGTGAAATATAGCTGTCCATTCTCATTCAAAGATAGTTTCTTGAACCTGGTAGATTCAACAAAGGGATTTTAATTTCAACAATTTCTAACAGAGGAAAATTTGAAAAACAAATATCAATAATCTTGTATCGAGACTACCCTCCATTACCGTTTTCAAATGTTTATTCTCATTTAGTCAGACAATACGACCATTTGGAAAACACATTGCACCCACATACTTACTATACTTAATTATTTTATTTAATAATAATTTTTGTTGAATATTATTTCATTATGTTTTGGGTATTATTTTGATGAGTTTCTAAAATTTTAATAACTATCCAATAAATTTTCCAACTATGTTTTTACGTATTCTGTTCGATACGAATCGCTTTTGCCTTTCTAAATTTGACAATAGAAGACAGGAAAGAATGGTGTGAAAGTAACAGTTTATTATTTCCTTATTATGACTTATTATAAAAAACTTTATTTGTACCAAAATTTTTTGAAATATCTCTAAATTGCCTTTTTTTAGTGTCATGCCATAAAGGAAACGAACATTCAATAAAGATAAACAAGTTGCTTAAATCAGAAATTTTTGAAACAAAAATATTAATCAATATCACATGCTGAAATAATACACGATATCTTACTAATAAATAAATTAATATGCCCCCCCCAAAAAAAAAAAATTAATACAGTTATTTAACTAATAAATATCGTCTGATAAAAATAAAACTGCTATTTTACTCATAACATACATATAAAAATGGATATTGGAAACCAAACAGTTACAAATGAAGGACTTTTTTGAAAATGTTACATCTGACTGTATTTTTAACTAGATGTTCCGATGTTCAGTATGTGGAATCATTCATAAAAAAAACCTATCGGATTCTCGAAGCAATGAAGTTCTCCTTCGTATCCATAATGCAATTACCAATGCGCTTCTATGCGCGAAAAACACTTTAAAATTCCTAAAAATCCCTTACGGGGGCTGAGATAACAATGGAGGGCCCTAGGGGTTGTTCAAGAGGACTGTGAAAAACACTGGGATAACACTCACTGTACTCATTTGCGTGATCATTGATTATGAATCAAACAACTCAGCCAATTAGCGAAAAGATACAATTACAAAAACGAATCGGAAATGAAAATAGGATCGGAAGCTGGCAGTCCGCACTGACTGAAATCTCCCTTGTGTCCTCATAAAAAGAGTCTTGTATGCACCAGCATACCTCATGAGTAATTCACAGCACACGCCATTGGCGCAGCTGCTCCACCGCCTCACGATTTGCAAAAAATATATTGAGCAAAATCATCATCGCCACAGCGGTGTTGTTGCTGGCTGATGGATTTGACAAGCTGTCATCGTGCAGTATTTTCCCTTCCTAAAAGACAATGCCGGTCGTTAGCGACGGAGAATTGCGAGATACCTAAGCAACAATTGGAAACTTTTGTTTCTTCGAATCTGGTAGCTCAGATAGTTAAGACTTGGAATGAAGATGGAATTTCCGAAGGCTTAAGGCAAGTAAAAACAGAATAAAATAATGAAAAAAAAATAAACTTTATTTTTTTCAAATTGAGTTGTTTTCAAGCTTTAAACTCTTCGGAAATAATTGTTAAAAAATATTTTTTAATAATGTAAACGTTCCCATCTGATGCCTTTTAAAATATCCAAAAGGACAGAAGGGAGTTTAAGTTTTTCTAAAGGTTACGCAAGAGTTAAGCCGGAGACTAAAATAATAAAAAAATCGATTTCGATATTTTTATTTAAATGAAGTTGTTTTCCAGCTTGAAAATGATAATAAAACCTTTTTTTTAATAGGCCTTGGGACATAATTCTTAAAATATAATCTAAAGATGTAAACGTTCCCATATGACGCCTTTTAAATGCCCGAAAGGAATAGAAGGGAAGTTAACTTTTTCTTAAGGCTACGGCAAGCCGGAGAATAAAAAAATGTATACAAAAAATCGCTTTAGATTTTTTTGTATCAAATTAAGAACAGTTTTCAAGCTTTAAAATGATGACAAAAACTCTTTTTAGTAGCTCTTCGGAAAGCATTTTTAAAAATGTTCTAAAGATGTTCCCATCTGACGCCTTAATGCCCTTTAAAGGCTGATTACTGAAAAGAGACGGAGTGAAGATAAGGTTTCCGAAGAGTTAGGATAATGCGGAGAGTAAAATAATCAAAACATCAATTTCTATATTTTTTGTTTTTATTTGAGTTGAGTTTTCAAGATTTAAAATTATGACCAAAATGGTTTTCCGTAGATCTTCGGAGATTATTCTTAAAAAAATATTCGAAAGATTGTAAAGTTCCCATCTGATGTCTTTTAAATGTCCTTTAAATGTTGATTACTGAAAAAAGACAGATAAAAACACAGTTAAGGAGCTAAGCCAACCCGGAGATTAAATTAATCAAAAAATTAATTTTGAGAATTTTTGTTTTTAATTGAGAAGAGTTTTCAAACTTGAAAAGGATAATAAAAACGTTTCTTTCCAGCTCTTCAGAAAGTAAGTTCTTAAAAAAATATCATAAAGATGAAAACGTTCCCACCCGACGACTTTCAAATGCCCTTTAAAGGGTGTTATTCAAAAGAGACTTTTCTACCGCATAATCTATCTTTTCAAAAAAATATCATAGGTAAACACTTGAAATTTCTATGAAATAATCTTGAAACCCTAACACACGTTTTGAAAAGAGCTTTTATGGATATTTAAGTAGATATGTAAAATAAAATAATCTGAATATTTACATTTTAAAGAAAAATCGTGGCATTGCATCACATTTAAATTACAGCTAAACAAAAGGGTTAAAACCAAAGGTGTGTGTCTAAATTATTTACTCCTATAGAATAAATATATGGTAACAAGTATATATAATGTGGCTGTAAAAGAATTATATTATGAAAAAATGCACTTAAAATATCACTAATTTTAACGTGGAAATCAATGAGGATGGCGATAAGCAAAACTTGAGCTAGCCTTATTAGAAGCGATGAAACACATGACATCCTACCTAAACAATTGATTTGTAAAATGAGATTATGATTTGATTGTATTCTTCAAATCAAAACTGCAACTTTAGAGTCTAAACATATCTATTTTAATAATAAAATTCCAAAATATACATCCATGAAATATTCTGAAACACGGAATTAATTTAAAATTATTGGGACATTTCTCAGATACATGTCTGTACTCAGATCCTTTTATTGTATATGTAATAGATTACATTTAAAAACAGTCTTAATATAAATTATTCTTCGCCTGGCGATACACTTCTTTGCTACATTTCAACCATGGCAACTAAGTGTATCTTTTAAAGCAAAATCTTCTCAAAAGCTTCTGTTTTAAAAATTTTAGCAGCATGTTTTGAAATTTCATAAAAAAGGTCAAGAAAAAAAAAATATTTTTTATAACTAATCGTGACGGAAAATATATTTTTCGGATTTCTCTTTGAGGGAAATGTTTTCCTAAGAACGCCGTTGTGTTAATCTAGTACGACGTTAATTAAAAATTACCATTTCCATTGAACGCCAATTTCGAAGTTTTGGCGCCAAGCCGTGGTAACCACTTGGCAAAAGATTTTCAATGTCTTGTTTCATACTTAATTTCCACATTTTGTGTTTTAGCCGATTCATTTGGTATCTTAGCAACTAAATTAGGGTTTAAGAGGAGATTTTTACAACTGTTTTTAAAAATTCATGCTATTAATGCTACTATTTAACAAGTGCTTTGGCAGCGGCAGCCCTGAAAAAGCTTCACATTGCAAATTATCACCATTTCATCCATTTAGACATATGCGTGATACGAGGCAATTTTTTCGACATGTGCTTTGGACGCAATGTGAATTGCTTCTGCACGAAAGCACGGCATTCTCATTAAAAAAAAATGACATACATTAACTGTGCAATGAAAGTTACTTGGTTTTTACGTTATTTACAGAAATTATGGGAAGAGTTAAATTTACTCAAAAAAATCTTTTTTTTTTTCCAACTGGGGAATTTGTGTTGTTTATTTGATAGTACTGTACAGTACTTACAGTTTAGGTAGAAGAGAGAATAAAACTTTCCCTTCAAACTAACTTTTCATTAAGTTGTTGAATGTTTGTTACGTTAATGTTAAGTTGTTGAATGTTGTTGATGTTTGAAACGGTTGGTTTCAGGTCTTTAAAAGGTTTAAGCGATCAAGATCTACAACATTCAATATCACTCTTACGAGTTGGCATTTCAGTCACGTGGTTTTGAACGAGTTTAATCATTAAATTGGTAGACATGTTACCCGTAAACAATGCATTCCCTCAATCGGCATCTTTAATGTGGATTAGCGCTTCGAGTTAATAGTTCAGAGCTGGAAGCGATAGGTGAATAAATAATCATCTTTGGCAATCGCCATACAGGATTTCGTTTGTGTCAGACCTTTCCCCTGGCGACTTTACCACCTATTTAAAAATCGGCTTTCCTAAGGTCATTTGCCTTATCACCAGAGAATACTATAAGAGATTCAAAATTTGATTTTTTACTCCGTCGAAAATATATGGAGTTTTATACCATTCGAACAAGTTGTAGAAGGCACAGGTTCGATTCCTCTAACTAATCCTGGGTGTATGTCTCTCTTTCCAAATGATTCTATTCTAAGAAAAGAAACAATAGAACTCTATAGGTTGAAATAATTCGTAGATTTTTTTTCAACCATTAAATGTAATTTAGTCATTGAGTGTGTTGTGGGGTAAGAGACAAACTACACTACTCGAAAATCTCGTGGCGCTCATAGGGTTAAATAGCTGACCAACAGACAGGACATTGTCATACAAAGCTTTGCTCGGGAATCCTATAGCATAAATAAAGTTAGGCGTATAAAGTTGAGTGTTCAATTAATTATCATTCATATTAAAAATCATAAGTTAACTTCTTTGATTTACTTGGAAACGACAGGTGAAACACAAAAATATGCAGATGACATCAAAACATAAAAATTAGAAAATGAGATATTAATTAGAAATGAGATTAAAATTTACGCTTCCCTCCTTTAAATTTCAATTCAATCAATCACTGATACCCAGAATAATTAAAGTATGTAAACAAATTCAAGAATGAATGTATTACAATTCCGAAAAGGAGACATTATAAATTTGTAAACAAATTCTGACAACTTAAGCGGTTAAATTAAAAGATGTAATCATCCTATGCTCTTTTTAAAATTATTTTGTTAAAAAACAAGACTAAAACTCCAATTATCATCTCATCAAATTATTTTCTTTCCATTTAAACTTACACTCTTCCACCTCTTATAAAGTCCACTTCAATTAATCACCAGTACCTCGAATAATTAAAATATGCAAATGAATCGTGAAAAATAAAAACATCTTCAAGTCAATTTTTAAAAAGGCTAACTGTGCTAAAATTCAGAAAATGAAACATTACAAAATTTAAAACAAATCCTGGCATCTCTAACGAATCTGTTAAATGACTAAATTAAAGTAGAGGAGGCAACTGCTGTTTTTTACCGATTCTTTTATAAAAAATCCTAAGTGAAATGAAACCAACATGAAAGTGAAACCCAGTAGCCAAAACTCTAATTATCATCTCATAACTTACTTTTCTTTCCCTTAAAAGTAACGTTTGGCTGTCTTTATAAAATTCACTTCAATCAATCATTGGTACCCTGAATAATCAAATCAGTCAGAAAATCCCAGGACGCTCTGATATCATATGCTAAACCATTCCCTCAATCAAATGCTTTCTTCAAAATAAATGCCCTTTCTAATTAACCTTTTGAACTTGGACTGTTAATTAACCATAGTGGAGTATTAAAAAGTTAATTGATATGTTAAACAGTCGGAATACATTCCTCCGAAGCCTAGAAACACACTGAATCTTAATTAAAGGTACGAATACATTTTAAATAATCCGAGATCGATTTAGAGAGCAAAACGTTCCTCTAAGCTTCGGGGAATTCAAATTCGTTTAAAATTTCCCTCCGTACACTTTGTTCCCTTTATATTCAACATCTTCGTTTGCAAAGACTTTCGCTATTAAATCACCTCTGTTGAAACTAGTTGCTTCTTTTTTTACTTTTTTTTATTCCATCCCCATTGCAAGGAAGCGCTGTAATTGCACTCAACTGGGATCGTAGGATAATTAACGTTAGTTTTTCTGTTACGAATTTCCGTCCTACCCCCTAATCTGACATCAGATGAGAATTTTACGAAAAATTAATCTGCGATTTAACAAAACACAACTCGTTAGGAGCCTTAAGCGGTGTTCATTCGAAATTGCGGAGTGCTTTTTAAACAAGGATAAGGCTTTTTCTTGTCTCCAAATTTGGGTACTACTAATTGAGTTAGTGTTATTAGTGTGTGGTGTATCAGTTTATGTTGGTTATGTTTACTGGATCTTAAAATTAATTGAGATTTGCCGTTGTTGTTAGATGGGAATTTAGGTTTGGAAATTTTAATGCATTTGTGAGACGAGAATACCATGTTTGAACAAAAGAGTTTTCTGATATGTGTAAACTTAAAGTACCCTCTATTTTGACATCAAATGCGAATTTCACAAAGCAAAACATAGTTACAAAAGTGCAGGATTTAGGTGGAACAAAGCGTGCTCCCATAACTCTCCAGTGTTGGAATAACTATATGTACATTCGACACATATTTTCATCTTTCTCTTTATGCTTTTGTTATGATTTACGATGACTGTTAGGATTAACTGTATGCACCAAATTGTAATTTCAATGAAACCAAGTATTTATAAAGATTGACATTTTTATGACTTTTCTGTAATACTAAAAACTAAACTGTTATTTTGCGATAAGAATGTAATCATTAAAGCTATTCCGCGATAACAAGTAATTACTGTTATTAGGTAAGTTTTATCATTTATTATTAACTATTATTTCTAGTTTGCAACTAAATTTAACTTTTTTATTAACTGTTAAAAATTAAACAATAATGGTTAATTATAGTAGTTTTTATTTGTTTAAATTCATAATTGAGTGATTTATTTAATTTGTTTTTCCACTTATTTTTTATGAAACGATGTAAACTTTTTATATGTATAAAACTGTTTAATTTAAAATTTCATTTTATTCGATCCCAACAACATTTATCTACAACTTCTAATTTCGACAACGGTTCCTAACCGTTATTTTGCAAAACACTATTATTTAAATTGCCATCGGAATACCAGTCTCATCTCTACTAAAACCATACTCTTCTTTTTTACCTCCAACAAAAACTTTTTCCGTCGTTTATTAAAACAAGTTTCACAAGGAAAGATCTTTTTCTACCAAAATAAGCTTATGCTCTTTATCCACGTTAGAAGACAGAAAAAAGGAGCTGGGTATTCATTTCTCTATCGGATCTGGTTTTCGTATCTTCTCTAGCCGTCTCTGGAGTCTACAGCCCAAGTTTATCTTTTATGTTTCGTCCCGGTGTTGATCTTTTAAGTCACGCCCTATAGAAAAATTCAGACTGACGTAATCTGAGGGCGTTACCTTTCGTTTCTAACGGAAATGTGACGTGCAGATAAGGGAATCATTGAGAGTAACTAGTAATTTATATTCGTACATTAGTCTTATCAATGGTTGGAAACGGTGTGAGAGGGACTAAATTTGGAACACATTGGACCCTCTAAATGTCACACCCCAATGTAACAGCTTTACATATGTAATAAACCTTTTTGTCACCACGATGCGTTTTCAGTAGGTTATAAGAAATAAATTGAATCACCTTTATAGTTTAACTTTCTAATAAACTCGATAGAGTTATGATCTACTGAAAAATAAACTTAAACATTTAGTGCATTCAGTTGCACAATGTCAACGAGATTTAAGAATGATTTCAAATAGTATAAGACTAAACTGGAATCAAACACAATGGTCCTTAAATATGTGTTACAGTTTTACTTATGTAATAACCTTTAAGTCTCCACGATGTATTTTCAATAGGCTATAATAAATAGATTGAATTTACTAAATTCTAGTTAACTCGATAGAGAGTTTGATTTACAATACAAATTTAAACACTTATTTAATTTCAGTTGCACAATGCCAATGAGATTTTGGAATGATCGCAAACAGTATAAGACTAAATTGGAAGCAAACACAGTGGCTCTCCAAATATTACATCCAGATGGAAGAGGTTTACTTATGTTTGTCAACTTTTATGGCTTTGACGTTTTATCAGTGGAAAAAAAGTGTTTTGAATATAAATAAATTCTAGTGAATTCAGGGTTGTAAAGCACTACATAAAATTTAAATGTTTATATACTTACAAATACACGATGCTAAAGATATTTTGGAATTATTTGAAATTGAATGACAAAATGTGCAGCAAACACAGTGGACCCTCCAATTGTTAAAAGGAAAATTACAAGTTATCAGTAGACCGTAGATTTTATAGCGAGGTTCATTGCGGCCTTCCAGAACAATATGCAAAATCGAAACAGCGTCAAGAATTCAAATTAAATATTCAGTGAGAGCAGATTCAGTCGGAGGCTTCAATGCGCAAGCAAGAAATTTTTTTTACAGAAATTTTGAGTATTGAAGACAAGACTATATACTCATTGAAGACTAGAACATTTACAATGAACCATTGAAGAAGCTCTTTCTTGAGCACCATTTTGTGAACACAATTCTAAATTCATAGATTTTCAAGATCTGCAATCTACTTAGGGTCAGACCTACTCACCTTTTCATCCATCCCATTCACTGTGACGTGGCCTTACTAACCAGACGTAATTGACATGTGAGTGTAAACAGCAAAAGGCTCTAAGCAAAAATGTTTCGTCTCATTAAAACGTATAATTAAATTACTCAATAGTACTCTCCTGTGAGGTTTGGTTTGTTGCTCTATTGGTCATTTTTGATAACAAGGGTTAATTAGACCATGTGAAGTTTTCCGTTGATCAGAGTATAACTTTATTACTTAATTGATACGTTGCTTTTGACTATTTGAGGGCAATATATTAATTTATTTTTATAAAGCTCAGAATGGACTGAAATGTGAGAGATAAATGCATATCTGTCAATACCATTTAAGTTCCCCACTAACCGTACTTTTTTGCCTACAACGTCTTACCACCAAACTCGTGTAGATAACCTATCCCTCGAAATAGAATTGTCTAGCATTATAAGTTAGGAATATCTTCGAAATAAAAGCGCGATAAGTCCAAAATTTTGTAACAGAAACACATTAAATTATTCTTGAAACTGCTTAAAAGCAATTCATTTTAATGTGTTATGGTATTGCAATTCTCTAAATCCACTGGAATATGATTTAGAAAGCCTTTGAACTTGCTGGTGGTGTTCAACCAGTTTTCTTCGAAAAGGAAAATTTTGAAATCTAATAATTTTGGGGTTCCAGGTGATTTTAGATTACACATTAGAATAATTCTGTAGACTCCAAACGTAGATATATTCACATTCAAAAACTAAGTACATAATAAAGTTCTCTCCAACTACATTGAAGTGAATACAATGGCATTCTTTAATCCATTAATATAGGGAATCGTTAGTGGTCTCAATAATAAAACCATAACATAGAAACATTTTTGATGAGCAGATGTAGGGCTTAGAAAGATGTTGAATGTGCTGTTGGTTTCAACCGCTTGCTATCCAAAAGCGATGAAAAAGAAATGTCAAGGACTAATAATTTTAAACTCTTCATTGGAATTCTGAGCGTTTATCCTCCATCGTCCAAAAAATAAGTGTATGAAAAGGTCTGCCCAAGAGAGTTCTCTTAGTGCATTTCTTTTAGTTCACCAATTTAGGGAATTGTTAGTAAACTAAGCCATTAAACTTTCGTAAGAGAAATTGATAACTTTTGATGGTCAGATATAGTATTTAGAAAGTCGTTGAGCTTGCTGTTCTTGGTGTTCAACCACTTCTCTTCGAAATGTGTAGAAAAGGGAAATTTCGAAATCTAATCATTTTGTGGAATTCCAGTGGAATTTTAAACTCCACATTGGAATTCTGTGGGCTTATCCGCTATCGTCCGAAAACTAAGTGCATAAAAAAAAAGCCTGCCCAAGAATTGTTAGTGAACTAAACAAGTAAATCCTCACTTAGAGAAATTGAAGTTTTTTTGATGACCAGAGAAACTTTTTACTCAATAGTATTAAGTACATCGAAGTGCATTTGAATAAATGTACTGTCAGTGAATCTTAACTCAAGACCCTTCTTCTGTTATATTTTCAAAATATGGAGTAGAAATATTTTCCCGATTTAGCTATAAATGGAACTTCTCTTCAAAAGTTGGAGTATACTTTCCTAGAGTGGAAAGAGACTTGGAAGGGAAACTCCTTCTTGAATCAAGGCTTTAGCGCTTCTGAAAGATAACTGCTATCTAGGCTTTCGTGAGGGAAGGATTTAAATGCAATATTTCCGAATCATTGAAGAAAGAAATAAGTGCTACAATCCACTTACGTTATTGGAATACACGGATTTTTTTTTGCATCAGCTAGAGTGATTTATGACTTATTTAGATCCTAAATGAAAAATTTGTCACTACCGGCACTGCATATTCAACAATGGTATATTCTTTTCAAATGGAAGATCAAAAGTATTTTCTGTTCTTATATAGTCTGAGATTGAATGGTTGAGAACAAGAGTGGTTTATGCAACACTCCAACAGTTTTGACGTAACTCATCCACAAAATTCATTTTATTACGGTTTCAGATTAGGGTTTACAAATTACTAAAAATTCTCATTATCGGCAAATTACTGATGAAAATTCCTAATACCGGTTTTAACTTCCAGTTTTTTAGTGACGTAACTGTAAGCAAAATGTATTTCATTATGACCTTTCGCTAGGATTTTCATATTATCAGAATTCCCATTATTTGCAAATTATCGATGGTAATTTTCAATACCAATTTTAATCTATAGTTTTTCATTTGTTTAAGGCATATTTTCGAAATGACGGCCATTTCTGATTTGGTGAAGGCTGTATGGCGCAATTGTTGTTTACATGTAAATATTTCCAGCGCAAGTTATTTCCGAACAGAAATGTGCTTGTGAAAAGGAAGCAATTTTTGCACAGCTTGCTCTAATATAAGTTCACTATATCAGATTCAATTTTTATTTATGAGGTAAACATTTATGGCCTCCACGATGTTTTTATCAATGAAAAAAAATCACTTACAGAACTTCTATTTAATTCGACTGATTTGTAAATTAAGATGTACAAATATACATTTTAGAGGTTTCCGTATTTTAAGAGAATGATGTCTGGTATTCTTAACTTACATCAAGAGAAAACAAAGTTAATTTTAGTCTCAAATATTGTTATTTTAAATTTAATTCATATTGCGTAATAAATTTAATGAGTTATTTTGATATCCGTCTGTTTCTATACGTTTTTTAAGAAATTTAAGTTAAAGAATCCAGTTTGTTTATTGTGTAATTGGTTGCTTTCTTGCAAATGATTTGTATACTATTCTTGATAGTGTAATCAAGAATTAATATAGGCGAGGCTTTGAAACTTTTATTTCAGAGACGTGTCATGAATAGTCCCGAGAGAATGTATTTACTTTCCAGTGTTTCATGTTTGGGGCAGTGTCTGAAATCAGAGCACACATTTTCTCGGAAAGTTTTGAGTTGACTTTGTTTGCGTGTCTTTACTTAATATTTTCTGAGGATAATTTGGTAATTTTAATTTACGTCGTACTAGAGCAACACAACGGGGCTATTGACAACGGTCCGTAATTTTGAACCACGGTCAGATGACGAGGCAACACCTGAGCTAACCCCACTTTTCAAACTTCCACACCAATGCAACGTGAGCACTATCGGCCACTGCAGATTTAAGGTGCACCAGCCACCTTTACACCATACGCTTACAAACATCCATGCACTGACTCGGATTCGTACTAGGATCCTTCCGATCTGGAGGCTAACACCTTATCGACCAGACCGGTTGGTCGACTTTTCTGATGAACAACATCAGTTTCGAAACTTTTTTTAGCACAGTCTTTCTATAAGGTGTTTCAGTGACTTAAAGTAAAGAATCCAATTTGGCACAAATGTCGTAGAAAAACGAATTAAAATTGGATTGCGCTCTCTCACAAACATTTGTTTTATGTTCTTGATAGCGTAATCAAAAATTAACCTGGGAGGCCTCGAAATTTTTGTTTTAGAGCTGTGTCACGAAATGTTAAGAGAGAATCTCTGTACTTCCCATTGGTAGTGCGGGTGGACATTAGAGACCACGACTGAAAACAGAGTACACATTTTATCGGAAATTTTTGCGTTTGTTTTGCACGTCTCTCCTTAATCACGTCTCCCCCAGTCTCTTCCTATACGGTATTTAAGAGATTTTACGCAGATAATCCAATTTGGCATAAATGTCGTAACAAAAGGTATTAAAATAGGTTTTCTTTCTCACAAAACATTTGTTTTCTCTTCTTGATAGCATAATCAAAACATTGATATGGAAGGCTTTAAAACATTGGTTTCAGAGTTGTGTCAAGAAAGTTTAGATAGAAAATCTATTTCCCAGTGCTACGTGTGCATGTTATGGGTAATAATTGAAAAAATAGCACACATTTTCTCGAAAATTTTTGGGTTCACTTACTTGCTTTCCGTCCTTTAGTTAATATTTCCTTGAGTACTTTCCGCATTTTCTCGAACCTAAAGCAGGCAATCCAATTCGGTTCAAATATCGTAACAAAGGGTATTAAAATAGGATTCCCTTCTCACAAAACATGTGTATACTCTTCTTGATATCCTAATGAAATATTAATATCGGAGACCTCAAAATTGTGGTTTCAGAGATGTGTCACGAAAAGTCCATGAAGAAAATCTATTTATTTCCCATTGCATGTTTGGGCAGTGACTGAAATCAGAGCACTCATTTTCTCGGAAATTTTTGCTTCAGCTTGCTTTGAGCGTCTTTCCTTTTTTTTTAAATCTTATTATCAGTTCAGTCTCGTATCGCTTTTAAATACTCAGTCTTTTACGATACGGTGTTCAAGAGACCTAAAGTAGAGAATCCGATTTGGCCACATGTAACAAAATGAATTAATATCGGGTTTCCTTCTCACTCAACATTTGTATGGTCTTATTGATACCTAATCAAAAATTAAATATAGAAGCCTGATATATTTTTGTGTCGAAGGATCTATACTGCCCGTGGAGGTTGGAAATGCATATCGAAAAATATATTTCAAGTCATTCAAATCTGTCTCACAATTTACACAAGGCACGAGAAAAGTGGTGTTCTTTTTTTTATCACATTCAGGCAGTGTCTTACAACACTGAGCTGGAATTGAGACATTTGGTGGAACCGTTGATTTTCATTCCCCCAACTCTCTTTACCGTCATTGCTTTTCATGTCTTTAACTCGTTTATCAACTCATAAAAAGGAATTCTTCCATCCTCATTCCTCTCTCTCTCTTCATTTATTCAAAGTTATAGTCTTGGAATTATATGGAAAACGCATAACCTCTGGGAGCCATTGATGAAAGCAATAAATGCCTTGTTTACGTCAGAATTTAGTGTGCACTACCTCAGCCCTGTTTTGGTTGTAAAAAGTGATTACGAAATGTATTTACCAGTTGCTGCAGCATTAACACAGCGCTGTACTTTTATTACCCGTCACATTCATAATACAGGTTGCAATGATTGATAGCTGTTTAAATTGCCGTTCTTCTCTCTTTGAAGCTGCCTTAAATTGGTGCTTCAACATGAGCTTAGCTAAAATGAAAGTGGTCTTATAACGTGTAAGAAATTGATTCAATCACTGTGAATGCTTTAAAATGATTTTATTTTTCATTAAGATCTAGCAATTTGTCTATAGCATTGACTTATAAATACGTTCTAGCTTGTTTTTAAGACGTATGTGATACAAATTTTTAGTTATCCCCCAGAAACTAATAAATTATCACGTAAGGCAAAGTAAAAAAGTAAACGATGTTAGATTTCGTTCCATAATACCTTCGACGTTTTTCTGATTTTTATTGATTATTATTGTTAAAAATTCTTTCATCGGTCATTCAAAAGTATTTTCAACTATCCAGACATGCTAAAAAATTTATATGTTTCGCATTACGAAAGAAAATATCGTATCTTTCTAGATGAAATGTATTAAATTAATCTGTTCGGGAATTAAACTCTCCAATTCACTGTTTAAGAATCAGAGGAGTGTTGTCACTACACCTCTTTGATGAGAACGAATTTTCAAACTTTTGTGTTGACTATTCTTTATTTTAAGTTCCACCCGTAAGGGTGTTTTCAATCTTCACGGATAAATGTAGAGTAAGAGAATGGGTGTTAACAGCCTTTGAACCGTCTCCTGCCGTTGCATCCAGTAGTAAAATAGTGCGAACATCAACCGTACCAGTGTATTTTGTCTTTAAAAAGCATTTTCCACTACCTAAACCAAAATGTATGCATTTTGCAGGATGTAAACAAATATTATCTCTATAAAATACATAAAATTAATTTGTCCGATTCTCTATGTTCAAGTATCAGAGCGTTGTTGTGACTACATCGCTCTGATGATATAACGAATTTCCAAACTTTTGTGTTGACTTTTCTCTATTTTATGTTCATCCGTACGAGTTTTTTCAATCTCCATGAATAATGTAGAGTAGGAGAATAGGTGCTAACCGTCATTGAACCGTCTCTGCCGTTGCATTCAGTAGCAGTGTAGTGCGAACACCAGCTGTACAAGTGTGTTCTGTTTGCTTCTCCATTCAGTTCTCCTACAGGTGCGAAAACACAGCCAATTTTTTCCTGAATAACAAAGTACATTTTTTCGAGAAAGCTTATTTTAAATCAGAACTCACTTCAGATATGTTACAACGGCCTCTGCCCAATTGGAGTTTCTAACGCTTAAGATTTTTAATACTTCTTTTAACTTCAAAATAAGTTAAAGAAAGCCCATTGGGAGCAATCTAATATGTGAAATGTCTCTTTTATTCGATACCGTCTTATCGCTTATTTATTTCAAAGCTTTTACTTTAAATTGTCGTAGAAAATATTCGATATTGGGGGAAATTTTAGCTTGTTATCTCTATAAAATGATCAAATTCTTGAAAATTTTGATCCTTCAGTGCTCTCGGCTTTATCTTCCTAAACCATGCAGATAACCGATATTTTAATGGTATACTTAGGTTTCTCAGGTGATCTGTCATGGGATAGATTGAAAAATAGTTAGGGGATGATCAGAGATACCCAGGTTTCCAAAATAATAAATACCCAATACGTAACCAAAAGTATTTAATGTTGCAAAACACTGTGCAGGCAAAATTTAGGTAAAAGAACATCAACAATCGAATTATTAATAATGGTTTTGCAAAATATAATATTATCACGATCCCAGCAACAATATATACAATAAAGTATTATGCAAATGAAATTATTACTAGCTTCGTTATATTTCCATCGATGCAGAAATACCGATGTGCATTCAAATGCTCATGAGCCAGGGGCGTATTGAAAATTAATGGCAAGTACCATTTGAATTTTATATACGAACTAAGTTTTAACTCTTTCAGTGTATAGCTATTCTAGGTATTTTAAGGTTGATAACGTATGTTAATATTCTTTAATTTGATATTCTGATGACTAGAGAAGCTCTAGATGGAAGGTATTATAAAAAGGGAAGGGTATATCTTGATATATTAGAAGCTAAAGAACCTTAGTTTTCGTTTCATACAAAATGCATTATTCTAAACTTTATTTTATTTCTTCCAATTAAACATTACTAACTACGGATGGATTTGGGAACCACTTTGAGTTGCCCTTGTGCACTACGGGAGGTGTGGGTTCACTTTACTTCGCACATACCATACATTCAAGGCACAACCCGCTTATAGAGAGGCCACACATTCATTCCAGTCGTTCAAACATCCATGCCTTCCACCGAATGGACTTTTTCGATGTAGAGACAGCAACTTGATCACTAGACCGATTTTATCAACAGCCTTATATTGTAAGTTGATAGATCTTCAGCCCCTAGAGTATTTAAAAAACTTTTTAGCAGAGTGACCTATTGGAGGGTAAAAATATGAGGTACATTATGTGTTTTGATTTTTTTTTTTTAGTTTCTTTTAAAAGTAATATGAGTTTTTGACATCCGTAAAAGTTAAATTTTTGTTTTCAAAGAACCTTCAAACCGGTCATTCCGAAAGACCACTTACCAACTTTTTAAAGATACTTTTACCTCGAAAATTGTCTTCGACATACGTTAAATGCAACCATCTCTATATTTCTACAGAAGTATGATTCTCATGAACTTTAGGCATTTAAAAAATGAAAGGCAAGTTCTTTTTGAAATACATAATTGTTAACCCTCCTGGTGGCTGTATCTCGTCATTATCAAAACTGACCAGATCTTGAAGAACGAGATGTTTTACCAGATCTTGATGTCGTAATCATTGAAAAATTGGCAATATCTTGATGACGAGATATCTCCATCAAGATCTCGCGAGCGAGATATCTCGCCATTGGCAAATTGGTCAGATCTTGATGGACGAAATATCTCATCGAAACCACTTGGAGGGTTAAGTTTCAAAATGTGAAGTTTTTCCGTTCTAATATATTGACTAATAACCTAAATTGTGAACAAAATGCATTGATAAAAGTTTTGGATCTTCAGCGATAAAGTTTCTTTTATCAAAAAACCTTTTTGGGCATAGTGCCATTTTCAAGTGCTCTTATATATTGTAAAGTTCCGTCGAGAAGTAAAATTTTAATTCTTTATCCGAAAGGTCCTTCGAACCGGTCATACCGAGAAACCACTCTTCATTGATCAACATGTGGGAGATGTTTTTATCGGTAATCGTTTTCCCACATCCGTTAAATGCACCAACTTCCTGAATATGCAATCTTGAACACGGGTCTAGGAAAGTACAACCAACAAAGCACAACCGCGGCCACCATACCTGCACGCTTCGGTAGGGAAACCTTTATTGGGTTTTACCAACTGCCACACAACCACCCAAGTGTAAACTGTGAATAAACAACAGCTTAACCTTTTAAACCTTTTTTTATCCTCTTCCAATTCCGTGGGAGATAAAAATCTACGGCTGGCAGTCCCGTTCTGTGACCTTAGCGCGCAATGTCATAACACCAGAAGTCAGACACGATACTTGGTAACGCAGGAAGATTTAAGGCGGAATGGCGAATTGAGAAAAAATAGCTTTGACGCGTGGTTGAGTGATTCTCGGCTCTCCGGTGGAGTGGCAGTTACATTAAGTTGAATAATATCCTTCGGAAGGCCACAACTGGTGGAGAGGCTGAATTTAAAACAATGCCTCACTAGGTCCTTCCCTAGGCTACTGCAACCATGCGGATCCATTTAAGTCTCTGACTGATACTTCTTCTACAAGGATTTCTGCATCTTTCTTTGTCTCGGATCCACCCACACACATCAAGGTCCGTCTGTGATTCTTGTTTTGTAGGTTCCAGTAGGGGAAAAACGGATTGTATTTTTTAATTACCCTTCCTCTCTGATTGCGTTGTTATCTCTTTAGCTGAGCTAGAATTGAGTGCTTTTCGCCTTCGTAACCTGTCTTTGAAGTTGGGTTGGATTGGGTTCTCCCGAATTATCAGTGTCCTTTGGTGTGAAATATTCACCTCAAATATTGCTAATTTGACTAATCAGACATGAAAATCATTGGGCATACCAATTTGGAAAGAAAAATTGACTCTGATTAGAAACTTAAGACACTTAAACAATATTTTTTCGAAATTAAAACTGTTTAATAACTTTGTTATATAGTCTTGAAGTTGGATTAAACTGAGTTCCTCTAAAGAAAACGTGTCTTTTGGTGTGAACATGAAAGGACATATATTTATGTCAAACATTGTTAATTTGATTGATCGGACATATGGAAATCAGTAGACATATCAATTTGAAAAGAAAAAATTTTCTCAACAGAAACTTAAGTTGCATAGCTAATATATTTTTCTTAATTATGAGTAGTTGAAAATCATTCCAAGGATTTGTCGATGCTAAATTATTTGGTATTTTTGAAGTAAGAAATTACTCACTGGCGTAAACAGCATATTAAGTTGGAGTATACACGCATATGATATATTTGCTTGCATTCCACATTAGACTAATATATGAACCAAAATACAGTGATTTTAGAAAAAGAATTTGTGTTAAATTAAGTTGTGTTCTGCAAAATCGGTGTTTTAATTAAAAAATACTGTGTTTATTCCAGTCAATGGAAATTAATCTGTAGAAACAGAAAAATATCTGTTAACCAGACAAAAACGAAAACAATAGAATTACAAGCAAGTTGTCAAAAAATTACATCAAACATCAAGTAAAAAATATCTTCATGTATAATATTTTACTGAACAGATCAGTTAATTAAATAAGAATTTTTTTTTGTTTTAATAGGCAGCATCGACTCATTATGTACATGCCTCATTCCAGCTGTTTAGAAAAGTTATTCGCTTTTCCACCTTAACGAAGGAACTTAGAAAACAGTCTCTGAACATAAAATTGCCGTGGCCCCAAATATCCTCACGTTCACGTGGTATAGAGCTTTGGTAAATAGGGTGTCAACTCATACGTGGACATCTGACATCGGTTCAAAATCACTAGGTGGTGTCCTTGTTTCTTTCCCTTCGGTATTGATTCCGAACTGTATTCAATAGCCCGTTGTGTTGTTCCAGTGTGACGTTAACCACAATCCTACAGAACATAAAAAAGTCGAAAAACTATACTAATCGATTTGCCTTTTGAACAATGAATCAAAACATCAAATCAATAAAAGCTTTCATATTAAAGGATGCTTTACAGAACACATCGATTAATTAAATAAGGATTTTTTTGTTGCTTTCATTTAGGCCCCTTAGCCTTCTTTATTGGTATAATCCCGATTCTTGTTTAGAAAAAATATTATCTTTTCACTTAAGCGTAGATACTTAGATAGCAGTTTCCGAACATTAACCAGACGAAAAACGATATAACAATCAAATTGCTCTTAACACTTCCAAGAAAAGATTTCTCTCGAGTCTGAGGTAGGGAAAAATTGAAACCCGTGCGAAATGCTCGTTCTCCTGTGTGCCATAAACACACATGTACAAAAGTGCCATTAAAATAGCTGCCATCGAGGTCTACTGAGATGTCTCCCAGTACATGCTTGCTCAGCTGCAAGGCTCCAGTCGCCGTGCTCAGAAAGACAGTCAAGACAAGCAGTATCTTGCAAATGGAAATACATTAAAAAGGAGCGAAACTTCCCCAAAAGAAAAATTGTCAAAATGTCTCCCTCGATTCTGTCCAAGGTTGCGATTCCCCCCTTAAAGTTAAACGTTACTCTAAATGAGCTGTAACATGGTTTTTGTGTTTCCCTTCTCCCAGTGGAAATTAACCCAGATAAATCAAAAAAGGAAAAATGTGATGTTGATTTTTTTCGCACTCATTTTTGAATAACGTTTCCGCTCTTTTCTTTTAAGTTCTGCCGTTTCCTCTTGGAGAGACTTGGAACACAACTCCGTTCTCTTGAATTAGAGATGAAAGAAAGAAAATTGCATTTTTTGTCCGTTCATACATTCGGCAGTAGTCATGCACGATGCAGATTTCAATGTCCTTTTAGATATCCAAATGACATATGAGAGCCTTTATCTGTCAAGCTAAATGTAGGTGGAGGTAGTGTTTCTGCGGTGGAACATTTTCTCTGTAAGTGTTCCTAATATGACGTCACTTCACTTGGTTTTTTTTAATACGATTTTAGAACTTCGCTGAAAAGATATTTTCTTTTAAGTTCTGTTCAGTGCGCAGTTTCCTTTTGGATAGGCGTGTGTACAAGCTCGTTTTCTTGAACTAAAGATGAAGGAAATAAATTTGAATTTTTCACCCATTCAAACATTTGACATTAGTCATGCAAGATGCATACTTCAATGTTCTTTTAGGTATCCAAATGGCATATGAGAGCCTCTATGTCAAGGTAAATGTACGTACCGGTAGTTTTTTTTTTTGCGGTGGAACGTTTTTCCTGCATATGTTCGAAATTTGACGTCAGTTGGCTTATCTTTTGTATAAGATTTTAGCATATCACCAAAAAATAATTTTAAGAGAATGAATCCCGAATCGTAAAGTGATAGTTGATTGTTCAACGCCAATTAGATCAAACTGAAAATAAATTTTATTTCAAGGTAACTCCCGATATTGTATCATGCGATAGCATTTAGAAGCGGAAGTAAAATCTGCACTTTCCGTCAATTTTTATACACTGAAAACCCCTCTGGAAATTATGTAAAAAGTAATAAGCTTGCTTATGTCTATTATTATCAATTTTTAGCGATAATATAATTCATTAAAAAAATCTAAACTTTGATTTCATGTGGGTAAAATAAATAAAATACAACCATGTAAAGCATTTTAAATAGTATTCAAACAAATATTATAATACCCCAAAAATAATTGTGCCTTTTATATAATGTTTGACATACAATTGAATGAGTCGTTTTTCACCAATGTTCTTGTTGTATAAGAAAAAAAATAGGAAATCAGGTTATATTAGTAAGTAAACGGACGAGTTGATACCAAATTCGTCTTGAAATAACCCTTTTGTGATTTCGTAATTGAGTAGAGATGTTTTTAGCATCTGGTTTTCAACCAAAGGAAGAAAGAATCGACCATTCGACAAAATAGACCGTCATTATATTTCCTTCACACTTTCCATTGCTTTTCGATTAGCTATGAGAGTTACTTAAATTCCTTATATGTTAAGCTTGATTCAACGGGTATTGATTGAAATTGAAATGTCACGAGAACCTCGACAAAGGGGAGAGCACTTAAGTGTGACCACTAAAATAAAAGAGGTGGTGGTCTTTTGTAATCTGTATGACCTCTCGAACACTGATGCGGCCTTTGCACAGAGAATGAGGTTGCTGAATAAGTTCCTATATATACTGTAGTAAAACCCATTCCTACGGACCTCTGACATCACGATTCCAAAATTTGAATTCGCACACAGCTTTCAACTGAATATCCTTGTTCAGGCGATTCACCACTCTTTTTCGTTTAATTTTGAGGTTGTAACTCTTGAAATAATGATGTTCCTTAAGTTTTCACGCTAGTATAGATGTAGCCGTTACTTATATCTAGGAGAATCAAGAATCTGTCAAAAATAAGATTCATTCAAGGTTGATAGTCAGGACTAAACAATGAAGAAATTGCAAGGTGCGTAAAAACTCGATCTTACCGTTGATTAACCATCCGAGAAATAGCTAATCAGAAACCCAATGTTGAGCCGCACCAGACGAATTTGATGAGTGACCTTTAGTCTGTCAGCAAAGTCGTTCGGTGTTTGTAAAATATGATTCAAGGCAGCTAGTCTAAAAACAGTTGTAAAATTTTGAACACCTGGCTATAATTTCCGCCTCATAAACGAAGCCTAAATTGAAATTGTTTTGCCTCTTTACGCTGTTACTTTTTCAATCAAGAGGACAATACAAGCTTAATTTCTAATTTAACGTTAACATGTAGTAGTTTCTCTGTTAACAAGGTAACACAACAGTGGCAGGGTTATAAATAAGGAGCATTAATTGAGTTCTGCCGTTCTGCATTTTTAAATAAATGCTCCTAGGGAAATTAGAAGTCGACTTCAATGGCACCTAAATATGTTTTCCTAGTTGCCAGAATGCTCCAATTGGGTGCAATTTTAAGACATTTTGTTTAATGGGGATGTGTATAAAAACGCAGTGTAATAAATCCTCAAGTGGTTTCTACAAGATAACTCGTACAAGATATGATAAATTTTGATAACGATAAGTTTTAGAATCGAAGATAAACCACCAGCATGGTTAATAACCAGGACCTGGACTTTATTGACTTATTTAAATTTCGGGAATTATTTATTCTTTAAGGATTTTTGTTTAGGGCCATTCGTTTGTATTTAATACAGATCGTTTACATGCTTTACAAATATATAAGATTCCTCATCATGAGCTGGTTCTTGAGAGCTTAAAGTCTCACTGGCTAATAGACTTGGTGTAATTTATATACCTCCAGGAAGATAAGTAACAACAGATTGGTGAGAATTCAGTTTGTTAGAAGTGATAATAAAGGGGTGATTGTTAGAATATGTGTCATACAAACGAGGGTATTCTGAAAATGCGTAGGCGTCACAATGGGTCTTAAAATTCCATTGTCAAAACGAAACATAAAGGTGAAAATACGTCTAACGATAACTGATATCGAACCATGTACCATAATTCTGAACCAAAGTTTACTTTATGTACCTCTTGTATTTTACCTTGCCTTACTACTTAAACAATCTTTTATCAGTTAATTTTACTTCGCCATATTTCTTTTATTGATTTGAAGGAAAAATCACCCAGCACTTTGAGAGATTCATCAATGCAGCCTTCCATTCTATACGAAGACGGGAATTCTTATCTAGAAGAATTCCAATATGCGGAAGTGAAACTAGATACTTTCGAAGGAAAAATTCGCCATCGCTTGTCTAAATTCTGTTGTTCATTTGGTAGCTATGTAATGGTATCACTATTTCCACTTTACCTTTCGAGTGAAAAGAAAAAGAATGTGTTTCCACACGAAGCTGTAGAAATATTGACATACGATGTTTTGTTCTTGGAATATGCTTTATGTCCGAATTTTCTGTGTTGGAAGTCGTATGCTACCTGGACAAGGCATCTGCTTTTCCTTGATGGTGCTTGCGTGCCTCATAAGGTGATTGTGGACAAATTTTCTACAATAGACTATGACCTCTACACTCCATTGTCAGAAAGTAATGATGCAATATTCGTAATGCTTCCTTATAATGTCAACTGCGACCCATAAATATTTTCTATGTCGACAGAAATTTTTTCACGATAATTTAGCAATACTGTTAATTCCTTATGGGTAGAGATTGGTTTGAGGACATACAACTTGAGCTTTCTGTTTGTGAATGGGATTAGAAGTATTTTACTTGTTGTACTTTATTCAGGTTATATATAACTAGTGTGAACAACTCTTCCGTTTATCCTGGGCACTCCCGTATTAGAGCCAATTTGTTAGGATCCCCGGCTTTCGTATTGACCTTCTATTTCTCTCATTTCATTAACTATCCAAATCGCAGACTTTAAATTATGTATTATTCATGCCAAATACCCTTCGCAATAAACTGCCATTATAGTCACCAGTTTGTGCTTAGAATACATTTTATGTATTTGTTTCCGCTAAAGTGCAGTAATCAGTTATTCTACAGATTATCAACGTAATGTGCAGATTAACTAGGGTGATCCGTTAAAGTGCCGAAAATTGTTTCATTTCTCAAATTACCTAGATAATCTGAACATTACCTACTATGCACTCGTTAAAGTGAAAAAGAGATCTGTGCTGGAACAGCAACGTTTCTGTGCGCTTAAATTAATATAATGTTATTTATTTATTTTTCGATGTTAAAGAATCAAGTTAATACAATTAAACAATCAACAAATTAGTTGATAGAAACAATCATCAATCAATTAAAAAACTATAATAGAATTAATCAAACGGTTTAAAATATTATTACAATTAAGGAAATGAATTTGCCAAATATTGATAAAATTATGCTTACTTATTAGTGCAATCTAAAGATTGGTGACACTTTGAATTACATAGAAATTGGTTTTTGCGACAAGCACAAGGATACGAGAAATCAGGAAAGGAAATGAGAGAAACATGCGAAACCAAACTCAAAATGAAGAAAGAGAGGGTAGGTGTAGGGAAAGGAAATGAGAGAAACAAACTTTTGAACTTTAACGATGCGGAAGCCGTTAATGTGCTCACTACTTTGGTTAAATGAGGAAAACTCTTAATTCTACACGTTAACGAAGCAAATAAGTTAATTTGCAGATTAGCTATGTAATGTGCACATTAACGGCTTTCGAGCTTTAGCGGTAACCTATACATAAAGATAGAAAACTTTCCAGTAGCAATCTATAGGAAGCTTAGCCTATACTAATCTATAGCGGAATGTTTGGGGATTGTAAACAAGAAGTATAGTTCAAAGTTGGTTCAATATTTTAGTTATTTAAGAAGCAAACTCACTGATGTATCAAACCTTAATTCGATCTAAGACTACTTTAAGTTTCCCAGACTCAAATACCCATATTTTTTCATTGATGGACAGATCAGAGAAATCAAAGCAGGTTAAAACGAATTAAGTCAGAGCGAGTTGTAGCAATTAATTGACTACAGTTGTAAATAGTTTTTAAAACTGCACAAGACAAATAAAAATAAGTGGTTCTGCAGCATCACTGGACGAACACACAGCAGCTAGGACTGAATTATTCGATGCTATCCATTCTATGAACATTTGTTGAATACCATGCCACTAAAAATGCATAAACTTCGTCGATACTGAGTCTCCATTAATTCATGACAGAAAAAAGTTGGTCATGCTATTTATAATCGACTTTAAAACTAAATGTTAATGTTAAAAATTGCTACTTCATTTTCCGTATTCAGTATAATTTTTTCTTGTGGCATAATTTACCTTTGATATGCACAATAAGAAGATTATTTAGTTGGAATTAACGACAAATGATTTTGATGACCATAAAAATGTTTGAAAAGAAGTTATTTTCCGACAAAAATGACTACATTAGCTGATTTCTTTCATAGCAGCACGATCCACAGTCTGCTAAAACAATGCCTTTGTTATAAAATGAATAGTAGCTCTTTTGTTAGCTTAAAAGTACATTATCTTCTTAAAAACAGAATTTTCACACAGTGTTAATTTACTCCGATTTGGTGATTCAAATTCAGTCATGTGCTTTTTCTCTTAGCTATTATAAATGAATACTTTTAATGGTATTTTAATTTAATTTACTCTTCAGTAATTTAAAAGTTCCAATAAAGAATTGGAATTTTAGAAAACAATTGACTTTGATTAAATGTATTTAAACTGCATTTCTACCCATCGTGTATAAAGATACGTAGGTTTTTAGCTAATTAACGTCGCACTGGAGCAATTGGTGACGGTTCGGGATCAAGGAAAAAGTGTGGATGAGACATTTACAAGAAATTTCGGATAGTATGAAGAATTAACTTTAAAAAGGGAAAATTAAAAACATGTGGATGGTGCAGATAACGCTAAAATCTGAACAACTACTTTAGTTAAATAGTTATCTTTTACCCCATTGAAGACAGTTCGTTCATAGAGGATGCAGATAAGTAGATTTTGAAGAATTTGAAAACTTTGTCTTGTTCTTAGACAGATGATAATTTTTCACTTCTGAGAATCCTTTTTAGAAATGTTTCAGCGAAAACGCAATCTAAATATTTTTGCCATGGGCTTATACAACACAATTTCATAAGTGAAACAGTTCAATAATTATCATTACCCCATTGAAGACTGCTTGTCCGTAGAAGATAAAAATAAGCACATTTTGAAAAATTTGTCTCGTTCTTACACAGATGCTAATTTTATGTCTTTGAGAATCCTCTTTCTGAAATGTTTCACCAAAAACCCAATCTGACCATTTTCTAGGGGTTTATACAACACAATTTTTTAAGTGAAACAGTTCAATATTAATCCTTTACCCCACTGAAGACTGCTTGTCCCTAGAAGATAAAAATGAGCATATTTTAAAACTTTGTCTCGTTCTTGAACAGATGCTAATTTTTCGCTTCTGAGAATCCTCTTTAGAAAAGTTTCACCTAAAACCCAATCTAAATATTTTTGCCACGGGTTTATACAACACAATTTTTAAGTGAAACAGTTCAATACCCATCCTTTACCCCATTGACTAATTGTCCGTAGAAGATACAAATAAGCATATTTTGAAAACTTTGTCTTGTTCTTACACAGATGTTAATTTCTTCCTCTGAGAATCCTCTTTCAGAAATGTTTCCCCCAAAACCCAATCTGAACACTTTCTACGGGTTTCTACAACGCCTTCGAAGGAACTTCCTAATTGTATCAGGCATTCTAACCAAATGCAACGGCTATCTTGTATGCCGAGCATGAGTTCAAGAAAACTTTTAGGTTTGTGCTTGGAAATTCTGGTGACAAAATTCCACTGTCCTGACTGTAATCCAATAAATGCCAGACCGTCAGGTTCATTACCTTGTTTCCCCCCTTTCGGCAACAGGCGGAAACTCGTTAAAGTGTATTTAGTACATGTACAACTGCAGCTTTTTGTAAAATGGTCATTAAAATCTGAACGACTAGAATAAATGTGTACTTATTTGTACAACCCGAATCCCGGAATTCTTTCCATACTTTTCTCTGGTGGACCGTGTTATTTTATTTAGAAAACGTTGCACTTTAACAATGGACTGGCAATGCAGTTATTTTTAAAGTATTTCTTGTACCTTTTCTCAGATGAATATCCTGATTGAAGTCCTTTAGAGTTATTTCCAACGCCTTTGGGGATGTCTTCAGATTGTTCGAAGTTGTATATATTCTTATTCGAGATCCATTTATCTTTCTTTTATACCGTTCTGCCACGTCCTTTAACATTCTTATCGTCGGAGAAAGTACGTTTTTCCACTATGTAGTTTTTTTTAACTATTTCGACTATGTGAAACTTGTTTAGCATTAAAATTGTAAAATACTTTTATAAGGTAAAGCAAACATTTATTTTCTAAAAAATATTATAACTATGAAGCTAGTGATATGGATTAGTAAACGAAAAGCTAATATTCACTAAACGAAATTGCCATAAACGTTTAGTTATTAATTGCGTAGAAATAGTTTCATTTTGCAAGTGCTTATAAGTTACCTTAAAGACTCATTTACGTCTATCCGTATTCGGATCTATCGAACCAATGAGCAACGATATTAGTTTATGCGTTATAAATATGATTTTTTATCGTTAACTTATCCCTCAAAACGGGATAGTATAACCTTGTAAAACAGGAATATCTTCGAAATACTAACTGCAGCTCGCAGGCTGCTAGTGTAGTGAGAAACCCACTGAGCGACGGCGGCTTTGGTATTAATTGGGAAATAAATCACATCAACCCTCCTGGTGGTTGTCTCGACGAGGTATCTCATTGTTAGCAAAATTGACCCAGAAACATCTTGATGAACAAGATGGACGGCATTAGAAGAAACTGACCAGATCCTGATCTCGTCATCATAAAATATGGTCAGTGTCTTGATGACGATGTATATTGTCATTAGCAAAATCGGTCAGACATTTGATGGACCAGATATCTTGTCTAAGTCACTTGAAGGTTTAAGAATCGTTATTAATTGACCAGTACTAAATCTGGGTAGCAAATAACATACTCTCATCTACAAACCTAACTCTTAGATAAAATCAACATTTAAAATATGTTAATAGCATAGTTTATGTAGAATCATCTGTGCAGTATGATTTGTTAAAATCTGTAACAGTGATTTCATTATTGGTATCTCAGTTTGAAGTTTGTTTGGAAACTTTTCATTGATGCTGTATTCTATCCTTATGATTCAGAGATACAACCCATTTTCGCTTACTGCCTTCTAAGTGCTCAAGATATGAATTTCTTAGATTTTATAACCTTTTAAAATCACGCATGAATTAATCTTGATACAATGAGCAAAGGAAATGAATTTCCAGTGAGGTTTTGTGTCTTTTCATTGAGGACAAAAGTAGTCTCTACATCGCGTTTTTATTTATTATTGACATGACAAGTAGGAAGGCCACACTGAAAAGATGCAAAAGGACGTGTCCTTTACTATAACTTACTATGTTTTCTACTCGGAAATTTGTCGACCGTGGTTTCCTACTGTTAAAAAAAAAAACCTTTTTTTTTTAATATACATTCGTATAAAGAGCAGAGTTCTCGCAGGTCTTAAAAAGCCTATTTTTTCTCTTCAGTTTTTAAGAGCCTCTAAAATGCCTCAATATTTACTGGAAGTCCTTGAAAGTTTTTAAAAGCTTTTTACAAAAACACTGCCTTTTTTATTCCACCTACATTCAGAAACCAATGATGCCCGTTCAAGGTCGAAGAATCAAAAATTAATGGTGTAATAATTATTGGTTTAGCTAAAAGGTGAATTTTTAAAACCTGGGCAGTGAGACCCAAACCTAGCAACTCTTGAAAGTTTCTCCATGTGTACTCACGGGTGTATCTATTGCTCTCTAGGATGAGGCTAGTGTATATATATATATATATATATATATATATATTCTAGGTATATTAAAACTGTTTAGGTGTATAACTATTCTTTCTTTTACTGTTCGAAATTGATGAGTGCTGTAGATGGGCAGTGGGACATACTGTGTCACACCCCTTGTTAAAAACTAAAAATCCATCAATTAAACTGAATATTAATTTTCACTATGCTAAAAATGCACTCGTTAAATAGAAAATTAATTCATTAAACTGAATATTAATGTTCAATACGGCAAAGGTACTCATTAAATTCAGACTATAATCACTAAACCGAACATTATTGTTCATAACTCTAAAAATGCACTCACTAAATTAAGAATACAGTAATTAAACTGAACGTTAATATTAATTGCATTACACTCGTTAAATTGAAAATGCATTCATTAACCTGTATATACATTCGTTAATCGGAACATAAATATTCATTAAACTGAACTTACATTCATTAAACTGTAAATATATTCATTAAAAGAAACATTACTTTTAATTAAATTGAAAGAACATTCATTAAATGAAAATTCATTGATTAAACTGAACATTCACTTATTAAACTGAACATTCACTCATTAAGCTGAACATTACCATTCATTGATTAAAAATACACTCACTGAACTGAAAATATTTCATTAAATTGAACTTTCTTATATTCATTAACTAAAAATACATTCGTTAAACAGAATACATTAGAATTTTCAAGTCAGTCCCAAATACTTCGTTAAACTCTTTCAGGGACGGTAGGACGTCCCACCATCTTCGAAAGAGAAAGGTCTAGGATATGAAAATATTCTAAGTATATTAAGAGACTGATATAAATTCTTTCATTCACATTCAGATGTCGTCAAAGAATACTCTAGATTGGTGGTGGAGCATTCAGCCTCCCATTTCTCATTAAAAAACTTAACACGTCAAATTTTTATTATTTGCAAGATGCATTCATATCGTTATGCAATAAAGTTATTTTGCCAAAAAAGTTTTTTAGCTTAGTGCTCTTCTCAAAATGTTTAGACATTCATTACGTTTCTTAAAAATAACGTTTTTCTACTTAAAATCTCTTAATTTTTAAAATATGCTTCATTTAAGCATTGTAAACTAACAACAATGTCACAATAAAGAATATGTCGTTAAGCGTATCTCCTATCGGCGAGCTACGAGCCCTACAGAAGAGAAAGAAGATAATAGAAATTTTGTAATGAGAGGAAGCTTCTGCAAATGAATCGGGTTGTTCATATCACTGAGTTACGGGACAGGTGGGATTTGTCTACCTCACAACTGTAGCGCTTCATTAGGTTACATCCGCTGACGTCATTTCCGTACATCTTCCTCTCGTCTTTGTTGCTCGAGTTGCGATTTCCGGCTGCTAGCGTAGGAGGCTACAGCCCAAATTATTTAAAAATGTAGACTCGTGTTCACCGACGCGGAAATGTTCTTGTTAACCTTTCCACAATAACACTGAAATGTATGAGCAGCGTTTGCCAAACGTCGTTGATACAGTGAAACCTACAAGGATATTTATACATCCACAACAGGGGCCCAGGTGGAAGAGGTCATGCGTTTTTGTTGTACCCGTAAATGAATAGAAACTGGACGGAATCGAATAGGAATCTATGCTCTGATTGTCAGAAAAATCAATCCACGGTCAGAGTAGACGACCTTCAGTTTCTTATTAGCATTGGGATGTTTTCTGATTTTACACAAGTGAAAACACACAGACGTATTAACTTGCTAGGTATATTTGCAGTGTTTCACAAATGTCAAAATTGGTGCATAACAAGAGTGAAGGGGGATAAAATAAAAACATTTATGTGTATGAGATGCTGATACCCGTCGTTTTACTTTATCTCCAAGCAGGGTTCAATAATAGGGGTCGTTAATTGTTTTTTTGCACCGATATGTTCCGTTACTTTATATTCAAGCAGGGTTCATAATTTGAGGTCGTTCATTGTAATTTGTGTCTATATGTTTGGTTACTTTATCTTCAAGTAATGTTTGAAAATGAGGATAGTTAATCACATTGTGCTTCCACGCATTTCATTTTGAGGATCGGTTTTTAAAACCCAGTCACCATCATTTTTGAAGCCTAACTTTTATGAATGTTTTCGCTTGTGTGACGTAAATAAGATTAATTATAAGATCTCATTACAAAAGAAATCCCCTGAAATTTTTTCCCAAACTGGAGAATGTAAATTATTTCATCAAAACTGGGTATAGCAGTTAGAAGTGTTCCAGAGAGTACACTTCCCAAAATAAACTGCTAGTGAATGTTTTTATTTTGCAAATCTGATTATGAGGGTTGCAATTTAAAAATTGAATCAAAAGAGATTTTTACTTTTACTTTTGTAGAAAGTTCAAAATTGACCTCAAACAACAAATGCTCTAAAGAAAAAAAGTTCCCCAAGCGGAAAGGTCAATGCAGGCATTAGTCTTCGTATTGTGTGTTCATCCCATCTACAAAATAAAATTGTTACATGTCAAAAGTATTTGTTGTAAACATTTTTACAACTGTGAAAAAAATGAAGGCCCCTGACACCTGACTTTCTCCACCTAATTTCTAACCTTCTTGTCAAGGTATACCAACTGCCATTTTAAGGTCTAGGTAACAGACATTCGCACACATTAAGCATGAACAGGTATTTCCTGCAATGTGTCCACGACTCCTTGGCCCGCATGGCCATCAGATCGCACAATTGAGAACCTGTGGGGCAGTGGCATTTTCGGTATCATTACGAAAAATGACATAGAAATATACTAAATTCTATTTTGCATTGGTATAACGAAAGTTCGCACACCTTCAGCATCAACAGATATTCCCTGCAATGTGCCCACGCTTCACTAGCATGACCCTCGGATCTCACCACAATTTAAGAATATGAGGCGTCTGTATCCTTACGAAAAGTGGCGTAGCTAAACCAAATGGGGATTTTTTACTGGGATAACTAAAGTTTACGCACACTAAACATCAACCCTGCAATGTGCCTACGCTTTCTTGTCCAGCATGACTCTCAAGATCTCACCACAATGGAGAACCTGTCAGACTGTGCATATTTGGTGCCCTCACGATAAATCAAATGGCAGGTACACCAAATGTTATTTTTCATTGGAATAACGAAAGTTCGTGCAAATTCATCATCAACAGACATTCCTTGCAAGGATCCCACGCTTCCTTGGCCATCATGGCCCTCAGATCTCACAACAATTAAGAACCCGTGGGGCATTAATCGTCAAGTGAATACTTGCTTAAGGAGTATAGACGAACAGCGGAAGCCACATACTAACCACCTTCATAACCATATACCACATTCACTGGGATAACTAAAGTTCACGCACACTAAACATCAACCCTGCAATGTGCCTACGCTTTCTTGTCCAGCATGGCTCTCAAGATCTCACCACAATGGAGAACCTGTCAGACTGTGCATATTTGGTGCCCTCACGAATGGCAGGTACACCAAATGTTATTTTTCATTGGAATAACGAAATTTCGTGCAAATTCATCATCAACAGACATTCCCAGCAAGGATCCCACGCTTCCTTGGCCATCATGGCCCTCAGATCTCACAACAATTAAGAACCCGTGGGGCATTAATCGTCAAGTGAATACTTGCTTAAGGAGTATAGACGAACAGCGGAAGCCACATAAGTCAACAATTCCTCTGCAATTCACAGATTTATCGATTCAATATCACGCCGTGTAGCCGATATGGAGACTAGGCAACTTATTGAGTCAAAGTTTCCCTATATATTTGGCCCTTTAGAAGGATATAAATCAAAAACCTGTACACACATATATCTCTCAATAACGTGTTGTGTGGTACAGAAATACCAGTTAGTTATAAATTGTCGAATGGCAACAATCGGATGTAAGCATAACGAACCGCTATGGAGCTCAATCTCCGAATTCGCAGTTTCGTCCAAATATGCTTGATTTGAGCAGTGAATCTACAAAAGAGAAAAACAGACTGAGGGCAGCATTCTAATAAAACTCTTCAGCAGTCTGATGAAAGAAGGGTAGTGAGATGAAGATAGATAAAATGTAAGCGTAAATAGGCTTTGACTTCGATAAAAAGCAAATAGTAAATATGCTGCAATTTCAGTTGAGTTTAGGTAGGTAAGTTTGTGAATTTACGTCCCACTGGAGATGCACAACGGGCTATTAAATAGCATTTAGAACCTAAAAACATGAGTCGTGGGTACTTTATTCGAATTATGAATTAAACGCCAGTAAAAAATACATGGAATGTTATTTTTTGCGATCAATTTCATTCAATAGTTATGATATGTTCATACAGATATTTCTAATACAATAATTGGTTACACCAAAGAGCAGTATGAGTTATAATAAACTAATACGTGTATGAGGGCCTTTTTTTGAAGAGCTTAATGTAGGTGGATGTATCGTTTCTACAGCGGAAAGTTTTTCCAGTCCGTATTCTGACAGTGACGTCACTGAATTGGTTTATCGAATACCATTTCAGCACTCCTCCAACAAGAGTTCCAAAGAATGAATTCCGAATTGATATATGACATTTGATTGGTCAACGTCAATTAGATTAAACGTCAAGCGTTGCCAAATCGACTCCAAACAACATTTTAAGATCAAACCGATGTGTATCATGAGAGAGCATTTGGGTGTTAGAAGTAAAATTTTTGCTTTAGATCTGGTTTGTTTATATACACTGAACTTCCCTCTCAGATGTAAACCGGTGCAATTTCGGTTCCTGTAACTTACCCTGTGTACAACTCCATCTTCTGTATCATCAAAACTTTCAATGTGTGTGTATTCATTACTTTACGCTGCCAGTCTTTTATTAGTTGTATTTTGGTCAAATATGACTCTTACTCCATAGAATAGATGTAGTTCTTTTGCATCGTTTTCAACGCTTCTATTTCAGTGCATATTTCCTCATTTAGGTTTTGGTTTTAGAAATTTAACTATTTGTGAACTGCTGCAACTTGATGGTTCAGTTTTAATAAACTATTCTCAGCCTACTTGTTTATGTGGGTACTATTGCAAGAATATCTTCAAGTCGCGGCATATCAAAAGAGTAATGAGAAAATGACGAAATGTTTTCTTTCACGCAATTTATTCGCACGCTCATGTCAACACGGCACTTTATTAAACTAACTTCAGCAGCCATATATTCCGCGATACAATCTGCATTGTGCTCAAAATAAAAAGCGCTCGCTTCTTACGAATATCCACAATCCTTATTTACGTCCGATAAACTCTACACGCTTTTCTTTCTCCCACATTTCGATAAATCATAATTTACCATTCACTCTGAAAAGAAACGAGTTTATTTAAAGGAGTAAATGAAACAAACGGGGGGAAAAAAAAGATGCCATAAAGCGGTGAAACAACTGAGAACGAGAACCATTCTCTTCTTTAGAGGACAGGCAGTTAATAAGATTTTCTTTTCTTAACGCATGAACAGTTAGTTTCTCGCGACCAATATCTTCCGAGTAATACAGGCGCAAAAGAAACTGAATTTCTCTTTTTTTCCTTACCCAAACAGTCCCCTCCCCACAGAGTTTCGCCTTTGGGTGCCTAGGTTGCAGGCCATGGCTTAATTTTCCTACATTATACTCTGCGGGAATGCATTTTGCGATTCCCAGGCTACGCTATTTGATATTATTTATGAAGCTACGGGATATATGCGCTTAAGGCGGCAGCCAGCTTCCTGATTTTAATTGAAGTAGCCGAAGAAAAGATGGCTAATTTTTATTAAAAATATTTACTTAGAAATATTTGTTTATATCCCTGATTTTTCAAATTATTTGTCGGTCTATAAGTTGCTATCGCAATCTGGGAGGGATTCTAACACATCAATTCTATCTACTTTATTTCGAGGCAGCCGAAGAAACGATGTCTATTTTTTTTAATCTATTTAATAGAAAATGTTTGTTTACCCCTGAAATTTCAAATTACCAGTTGGTTTATCTAGAAGGGATATTTACATATCACTTCTATGTACTTTATTTCAACCGGAATGTTTTTGTGTGTGATATATATGTACTTAATTTGTCCGAATTATCTGTTCATCTAACGTTGCTGGAAGGAATACATATACTTCATCGCAAATAATTATATTAAGACTATCTATATTGTTTCTAAACTTAGAATGATTTTTTTCTCTTCAGTGTGGACCCCCCCCTCCCCCCTCCCCCAATTTTATTACGACGAAACTAGATATTTAGTTTTAAGGCTTGCTTACCACTGTAGAAAATGTATATTAAAATTTAAAAAAGAGTAACATGGGTTTTGCTTTCTGTTATTGGGATTTGAAATGAGAAAAAAAATCGAGTTTGGTAATATGGGTTCAAAGAAAGTTACGCCATTGCTAAAACATCTGATACGGGAAGTATGCATTGCAGGGCTTCCAAGTAATAGGAGTATTCGGTACCATGTTACCTGGGTACGGAAATATGAAACATTTTTTGTATACTGTTAGGTTAAATCCCAGTACAAAAAGTATTAAAGTAGCTCTTACTGTTAGGCCTTTTGCTAAATATTATGATGTTTAAACGAGGTGTATTAGTTATGCAACTCAGGGCCCCAAGTAAAGGGATTCTTCGTAATATGGTACCGAGATGCAAACATGTGAAACGTTTTTGGTACTATAATGTGCAATTTGTTTACTTGTAATATTACGCCGTTGCTAAGCATTATGATGTTGATACAAAAAGTATACTCTGTGTAACACAGGGCCCAAAGTAAAGGGAGTCTTCGTTCCATGGTACCGAGACGCGAACACGTTAAACGTTTTTGTACTGTAATGTGCCATCTGTTTACTTATTATAAAGCTGTATAAGTATGAAAAGGAAAAGAGGGAAATAATTGCATTCGTGTAAGATGAACATTATTACTAGGAATAAGCATTTTTAATTTAACGAACAACCCAGAGGAACTGGTTCTTTCTGGGGATGGTCACCTGTCTGGTACTGTGGAGTCTGGACTGTATAATTGAGGGGCTGTCGCAACAATTTCAAAAATGGCTTAATTACCCTTTATTTTTCAACTGCTCCTGCTTTTGCTTTCAATGAATATTATGTGTCTTATAGAATCATATGTACTAATGCAGTTAGAAATATATGCTTTTCAAAGAACCGCCGGTGCTTATGAACGTCGTACACTTTCAACAGCGTATTCTTGCTCTACACCATTATCTCAGAAGTTACCCTTTCGACATCTTTTTTAGTTTCTTCAACTTTTAAAAGCAATAGTCACTCTTGCCAGCGAAAAAGGATGTCATTTATATGGAGCTTTTAAATTACAGCTGAAACGAAAATGCTTGACTTCCTTTAAACACGTTCCTAATCCTGCATGCAACCTTGATGTAGAATGCACTTATTATTTTTTAAATTACTCAGGCGTCCAAAACCTTTTTTTTAACTAGCCCTGAGTCATAGATACGCGATGCTCACTTTTATTAGTAGTATCTTCAGTTCCAAACATTTAAATAACTTGAAACAAAGACATTGAAATAAGCGAAATAATAATTCAAGTTAAACCGATACAATGAGAATTCAATGTCTTAATGATACCAGTGATTCAATTTCAGTGAAAGTAGTGTTTAGTCTAATTCAAGAGGAACTAATTACTAAAACTATTCAATTATAATTTGAAGTAAAGAAAAAATTCTTTTTCTGGCCATGGGATTTTCTTTTTTTTAATTTATCTAGTTTAACATCTACAATAAGGATTTAGTAAATAAATAATTTTTGTTTAAGAACTAGAATCAATTCATTCATAAAACATCTTTCCTTATTTAAAAGGTGAATCTTAAATGGTTTATTTGGAAGATTGTGTTTCCTTTAATATATGCTCACATTTCAATTTAAACCCAGGTTTTCGTTTTCGTAAGAATTTAGTTCTCTTATCTTCACTGATATAGACGGTTTGATTTGTCGTTCTACGGCTATTCTTTTACTGCACGAGGGCTATCTAGACCTTGCTATAAAGGGTAGTTTCACTGATAAAAGTAATATAATAGTTGTGAAATAGGAATGTTTAATGTTATATTGGCAGATCTCTTAACTTTCAAAGCTATTCAAAATCGGTAACTTAACTTAAGATTCAAACGTAATTGTGCTTTCTTCACTAAAAGTTACCAGCTACTTTTTTTTTAACAGAACAAATTTTTTTTTTTAATTTATTGATTTTCAAACAGTTTTTTTTTTAGTTGTGTTATTTACATTGTTCCCAAAGATATACACTTGTAGTAATGTGATTACTTAAATTTTTATCAGCAAAAGTTAATGAAATTGTGTATGTGTGTTGTGCATTTTAAGCATTTCTTCTAGTTCCAAACGCATACTGTTTGAATAATTTATTAAATAAGCTAACATTTCTCGACCATCTACCCCAAGATTTTTTCCATACCTACCAGCATATGATATACTTTCCCAATTACTAAATATATTGATCCTACAATCTATTAATTGGTCGCCTTTTGGTTTGCACAAAAGCAGTTCATTTATACGGTGCAGTGTTTAATTCAGATGTTCGGGTTTCTTCTCTTTACAACTCTGACAATTTTTCTTTCAGTTTCACTGTTTCTAATTATCCCGTAAATATGCTGTAGTTAGTGTGATGATTTGGTAAATGTCTGGTTGCGGAAGCATTGCAAGTTAAGAGAGAATGAAGGGAAAGTAAATGAAAAATCTTGCTTGAGTATTTTTGTTGAAACAAACCTTGCATTTATCATTTGGCTCCAACGGACATACTTTACATGGTTAATATTACTGAAATTCCAGTCTGTTAATATTGGTACTTTTTCTGGGTTACAATATGCATGCGGTAAAGTATCAATTTCCAAATTGCAATTGAAGTAAAGTATAGCCATGTGGTCAGTCACTGATTACACTTGGTAACTGAATCCTTACAAATTTAGGGCATCCGCATTATGTAAATGTCTCTTTGATTGAAGTTTGTTTTTGTTGATTGTGTACTTCAAATTACTGAATAAACATTAAGTTTATCATCTGACACTAGCGGTATTAGCCTTCGTGAAGCAAAAAATGACCGTCGGGGGAAAAACCAAACCAAACTAACATCAGTGGATATACTTTGCAGGGCTAATGTTATTAAAATCTCAGTCTGTTAATATGACTGTATTCTGGGTTGCAATATGCATGTAGAAAAGCATCTATTTCCAAATAGTACTCGAAGTGAATTGGGTCATTGATTACAGATTACACTCGATTAATAATCCTTGAAAATTTAGCTATAACCACAATATGCAAATGCCATTCGATTTGACTTTGATATTGTAGCTTGCAAACTCCAAATAATTGAAACAGATACCAGATGATTTACTTTTCTTGGTTAATGTTACTGAAATTCCAATCCGTTAATATGTGTGTTTCCGGATTACAATATACTTGCCAGGTACGCCATCCAAACCATATTTGGTTCCCTCCATGTTTATGCTGGTTGTAAACTTTAAACAATTAAAACAAATCTGAAGTTTATCAATAAGTACCAGCGGATATGATTTGCTCGGCTAATGTTATTGAAATCTCAATCTGTTAATATATTGGTGCTTTCTGCATTACAATATGCATGCGGTACATCATCCATTTCCAAATGGCTCTCGAAGTAAAGTTTAGCCATCTGGTTAGTAGCTGATTACACTCGGTAACTGGATCCTTAAAAATTTAGAACAGCCACATTATGCAAATGTCCTTGGATTCGAGTTTTCTCCATTATTAATTAGATATCCTTGATACTGATTCTTGGTCTGGAGCATCTAATGGAAGCATTTCAATTATTGGCCATTCGCAGCATCGATTAGGCAATGACATGCACGTACGCGAAGTCCTGAAACGAAAGATATTCCTCACGAAACACCAGAACGTCCAATTAAGCATGGCCTAGAAATCTAGCCGACGTGCTATCACTTTCATTCTGCAAGAGGGAGGCATTCATCGTCCTCGTTCATAAATGAGCTTCCATCTCGTTTCACTTGGTTGCTTATTTGTAATTGGCTAACCGTAACACAGATGAGATAACCTCCTCCGTATCAATCTGCAGGCAACGGTTTTCGTAATTATCATTTCGCAAATGAACTCCAAGTCAAAAATGCACATTACACTTGTTCATCAGACACGGGGGTATGGAATTTAATTTATGTGTTCCTCTGAATTAAGCCGCTCAGGTGTAAACCAACTGGAAGTAAACAATTGCATCAAGATGAAAGATGTGATTAAAAATTTATGGTTTCCCAGACTAGTAGCTTAGGTGTAATCTGTGTTACTGTGCAAGCCTAGCTTGTGCCATGCAGTAAACAATTTCATCAAATAAAAGATGCAATTAAATTTTATATATTTAGGGACTAATGAGGAAATAGTAATCCGTGTAGTTTTCAATTACATCAAAATAAACGATCCAATTAAAAATTTACATATTTTGGACTAATGACTGGTGTAATCCATGTCAGTAAGAAAGCCAAGCTATACCTTGTAGTAAACAATTACGTTAAAATAAACGATCCTGTGAAGAATTTATACTTTTCTGGACTAATGGCTTTAGTGTTATCTGTCAGTAAGCAATCCAAGCTATATCTTGTAGTAATTGTAGTAAACAATTACATCAAAATAAACGATCCAATTGAAAATTTGCATTTTTCTGGACTAATGGCTTTGAGATGGAACCTATATCAGTAAGCAAGTCAAGCAATGCTTTGTAGTGAACAATTATACTAAAATAAACGATCTACTATAAAAAAAATTATGCTTTTCCTTACTAATGGCTTTGGTGTAATCCATGCCAGTGAGCAGGTTTTGTAGTAAACAATCACATAAAAATAAAACATGCACTTAAAAATTTTGTCTTTCTAGACCAAGGACGGGGATCCTTTTTTATTGGAAATCGGCTTTAATTTAGCTGTAATCAAATAAGGTTGCATCCAAGAAACTTCAATTAGATATACTTAAAAATGCCATATTACTTTATATTAAAAATCTAACAACTATGTACTTAATAATTTTAAAACGATGAAAACTATTTCTTAATTTTATAGTTAACTAATATGTTAATGTCTTTGTTGTATCTGCTTTTTGTTTGAAAGGATTTGAATGTTTGGTTGTAGCAGGGAGGCTCAGTTGATGCTCCACATAGGTATCTGACATTTGTGACCTTGTAGGATTCTTGATATGTGTTATGTAGGAGAATGTAGATTCGTAGCAATGAGTAGTTGAAAAGCAGTAACCCATTTTTCGGGAATGCTGCCGAGGGCATGGATATTCTACTACATTTTCCACATTTCAATTGGATCTTTCTTAGCATCAAACAATAACTGTCAAATGTCATCTACTGAGTGCACAATCAATTCCATCTGTAGTTTTTAGGTACTTTGGTGACATTAATTAGGCGAAGCTGAAATGCTAAGTTGAATATGATTCTCAAAATCGAAATCTTTCATTCCATTCTGCAATAAATAGATCTATAACAGCCCAAATGATTCGCAGGTCATCGTGCTCATCAATGACCTTTTCTAACTCGGGAAAATGCTCATCCATCCGAAATTTTCTTATGAAGAACTGTTTTGATAAAAGCTAGCTTTTCTCTAAATGCTTTCTTAGTTTACTTTGCAAAGAACTATTTAAGTCGTTTTGATTTGACCTAATGTCACATAAAAATGCGCAGTATTCCTATAGAAATCTTCTTTCAATAATTCACATTGCTGATTTTGTTCTTCATAAAATGTATTCAACTATATGCTCTCGCAGAGATAAAATTTTGGATAACACCTGTCTTTGCGATAACCAACGCAATTTAGAATGATACAGTAAATATACACTAAAATACCCCATCGTTCAACTTCAGCAGGTTACAAAAATGACGATACCGTGTTGCATTTGCACGAATATATAATAAAACAATATCTATAACTTGTTGCTAAGTGTCACTTAAAAGAGTAACTTTAGCAAAGAGATTTTACTGATGCAAGATACAATGAAAAGGAATTGGAGCACCTGTATCTGTCAATACTTTTTATCTGTGCAATAAACCTTTGTTTTTCTGTCATGAAAGGTGCACCATCTGTACATACACTCCCTAAATTTATCAAATTCAGTCCAGCTTCAAGATATTTGTCTTGAATGTTAATCAAGATATATATTAGGCGTGTTCTTTTCACAAGAGTGCCCAAAGCGAATAACTCTCAGTTGCAAAGAAAATCTTCTGTTATGGACAGAATGAAGCGAATAAAACCTGCTCCAGTTACTAGTAGCAGTTGATTCATACGAAACGATTGAATAATACATATTTTCTTTTTGAACTATTGCATTCAGTGGTTCTGTTAAGTTGAAGGCTAATTCATGCTCCCGATCAGTTATGGTTCTCCTTGAAAGAGATAGTTGTTTCTACTTTGAAACGGTTATCGGAGTCTAACATCCTACAACTTTGATAATTCGTCCTTTCGCAATTTATAAATCACTGAAATTTCCGAGCACTTTATTAGTTATTTTAATGGTATTATAGGCAGGTCTTTTTGCTGTTTAAAAGAATTGTCATTGTTTTTGCTACTCGTCTTTTAATTAATGCAATACAACCCTTTTGCGCTCGCCTCTCCTTCTAATTTAAAATATATGTGGTCCTTGTGAGTGTTTATAATGCTGACAAGAATTGATTGAATTCCATATCATACACATAAAATTATTTCTAAAATTTGACGGCGCACCAAAATTATATTTTTGCTGATCTGACCAGAAATGAGAATATTTTTTATTTTTTTTTATAATAATAATAATAATAATTACTTACCCTTTTAGCTCTCCAAAGTGGCTTTGAGGCTCGTTTGAAACAATTTTTATATTAGAAATAAATCAAGCAATTTAAAACGTTTCAAGATCAGAATAAAAGATGTCTTTAAAAAAATTATCTTTCAAAGACTAATATCTTGAAGTATTCTATGTCAGCATACAATCCAAGCTTTTTATATGTAGTGAGCCATTACATTAATATAAAACATGTCATTAAAAGATATTCCTTTCTAAACTAAAATTTCGAACAATTCACGTCAGTACTCCAGCTAAGGTATACTTGTAGTATTTTCAAATATTGTGACTGCATTTCTAAATTGAATGAGTTGACTGCATCTTAGATGATCAAGTGTCGTGATTTTCGCTGCGAAAATATTTTAACTATTGACTTAAAATATATTAACAATAAGTAAAAAATTCATGTAGTAAACAATTACATTGGCATAAAATAAGTAATTAAAATTATGTATCTTTCTAGACTATTAGCTTGGGAGTAATTCATGTCAGTATGCCAAGGAATCATGGTATCTTGTAGTATTTGAAATTCGTAGGACTGTGTTTCTAAATTGACTGTGTTAACTGCATATTAGAGGGACAAGTGTCGGGCATTTCTACTTCTAAATTGATTTAAAATGTAGTAACAGTGCATCAAAATAAAAATTGGAATTAAAAATTATCGTATTCCTAGACTAATAGCGTGTTTGGTTACCCATGTAGTAAACAATTGCATAAAATTGAAATGTGTAGTTCATTAAAACTTTTCTGGAATGATGGTTTAGTTCTGGAAAATTTTTTCAGTACATTCAGCCAAGCTATATTTTCTAACATTGTAAAATATTCAGGACTACATTTCTAATTTGAGTGAGTGTTAACTTCAGCTTAGAGTGAGTGTATAGTGTAGTAAGTGATATTATGCAGCAAGTAAAGTGATATTTACTGCAAAAAAAATTTAAAATATATTTTACAGTAGAATTTCGTCGTGCCTATAACAATTGACGTTGCTTTGTATAAATTTAGTTTCTCGCCTAAAACTGGATTTCTAGACTTCAGACACAAGAACCAGCATTAAAAAAAAAGAGACTTGCTTTGAAATAATTTGGGCAGAAAAGTTACTATTTTTAGAACTTTGTTTAAACAAAGAAATAAATTGTTCATTGAAGTAATATTTGTTTTATAAAATTGAAACTTAAGCGACTAATAAGGTACGGACACTAAATAGAATTTGCAGGGGGAAATGTCAGAAAAAATGTTTCAATAAAATAAAATCTAATACGGTTGCATGTACAGTTAATTTTGGAAGTGATAAATATCTTTCTTTGAATAAGCGTGAAATAATTGTAGAATAAAATAATTTTAAGTTCAGGTATGAGGGGCTTACGAAAAGAAAATTAGAAGGTCGTATTTTTATTAACTCTCCAAATTAAGATATTTCAGTAAGTCGAAAGCATAGAAATAATCACATCAACTAACATAATTGGAAATTCGGACATTTCTACTTCACACGACCAATTTTTTGTCACTCCCAAATCTAGGAACCCCCATCATTTTTCAATTTCAATTAAAAAATAATTCAAAATCCAGTTTATTTTATTTTCTGAAACACGAGGAAAGGTTTTTAACATTTCCTTCGATAGGTTTCAATCAGGACAATAATTTATGCATCTATATTCATCTAATCCTTTAAAAAATGTAATTTCATTACTAGGAATTACTGATAATTGCATATGTTTAAAGTAAGAAATTAAATTTTACTGAACTCTGAATCCTATTTAACCTATCATCATTATTTTATGCTCAGGATAATCAGGATCAATCTCTAAGAAACAAAATGGAATCCGAAATCCGATTGGGATATGCATGTATGTATGCATGTATTGCAATTCTAAGATACCCTCAATCAGAATAGTCTCTTAGAAGTAACTCTCCAAGTGGTTTCGACTATATATCTTGTCCATCAAGATATTGTTAATTGTTTGACGATAACGAGATCAAGATCTGGTCAGTTTTCTTCGAATGACGAGATATATCGTCCAGCAAGATCTGGTCAGTTTTCACTAATGACGATATACTCGTCGTGACAACCTACAGTAAAGTTTTGAACAGTCAATTCAAGATACACATTCTCTACTAATTCAATGAACTTCTAAGTATTAGTAAGAGCTTTATCATTTACCCTTATTTGTTTAATTTCCAAAGTTATTTAGCTATCTAAAAGCATTTATATATAATAATCAAAGGGTACCCCAATTCCAATTGAGGCATTGCATGGATACTTGTACACGAGTATGGTACTCTAAGATGCATAATTTCTTCATGAAATACATGAAAGCCTAAAAATTGAACACAAACCCTATCTCTGATAATTCAACTCACTGCCAAGTATCAGTTACGAACTTTACCATTTGCTGTTCCTGCTGTTTCATTGCCAAAATTATTTGCTTAACCTATAAGTACAGATCTTTATAAATGCAAAGATACACTTTCACATCCTTAAAAAAGTAGCACTCCCTAATTTATTTTAGCCGACTTTAACCATCCTGGTGGTTGTCTGGACGAGGTATCTCGTCATTAGCAAAAGCTGACCAGATCTTGATGGAGAGATATATCGTCATTAGAAGAAAACTGATCTGATCTTGTTATCGTCATCATAAAAAAAATCTGCAACATCTTTGTCATCTGGAATTCAATCTGCATTCTAGATGACGAGATAACTTGTCATAGTAAAATTGCTCAGATCTTGATGGACGAGATACCTCTTCCAAACCACTTATAGGGTCAATTTACCTTATTATTTCATATTTATCTGGTAAACAAATATTTCATTTGAATATAGATATTGCTACACATCTATGTTTTTATAAATCAGTAAAATCCCTTTCGATGAAATAGAAGACTTATATTTACTTCTTTTCTTTTAGGTAAGCTCCAGTTGGCCAAGCCATCTTTTACTACTTCTTGCCTCGAGGTAACATTTTCCTTTCTGATACTTGGGATTACATTGAATTAGTAGATAATGTGAATGTTAAATTGGTATGTTCTTAAATCTTCTGAGGGTTGTCTTGGCGATATATCTTGTCATTAGAGAAAACTGACCAGATCTTGACGGATGAGATGTCTTGTCATTAGAAGAATACTGATCTGATCTTGATCTCGGCATCATAAAATAATTGGCAATATCTTGATAACGATTTATCTCCTCATTAGCAAAATTGACCAGATCTTGATGGACGAGGTTTGAGGCCTCGTATCTCGTCTAAGCCCCTTGTAGTATTAACAAAAGTATTCGAGCTGAACTTTCAAAAACCATCTCAGAAATTCATTTCAATTTAATTGTTATAACCACAAGGCGTTATAGAATTATCCTAATTTCCCACGTTAAAATACCAGTCGAAATATTTTTCAATTTATGTGGCAAAACAACTGACTTTAGGCGTTCAAGAGAATTCGAGAATTCCTTAAAAAACAAAATGAGATATTGAGACACTTTCCTTCTCAAGTTCCGAAGTGATTTAACACGTTGAGTTGTGTCACTTTTGCTTCCTGGCTATGACATACTGTAAAGATTTTTGCTTCAAGGGGCGTTATTTTTCAATTATAATCAAACTCAGTTGATGGAAATTCAAATCACATAAATGACATCCATTTATTTTTAAAGCTGTTTCATCTCCTTAAAAACCCCAACCGGCTTCCCTCCAAGACAGGAGAGTCTATGGATTCTGTTCGCTAAGTGTACTTTGAGAAAGCGGCTGGTGCTATTGTCTGCGAATTTAAAAACAAGAGGACGCGTTAAGTCGACTAAAAAAGACCGAATTAAAAAGCCGGAGAAAATGAGTCACACTTAACTCATGTGTCTTGTGACCTAATTGATTCCCGCTGTGCAAAAATGTCGCTGAAAAAACCTAATTAACTCGTTGCTGTTCTACATTTGAAATTTCCAGGGTGACAGCAAAAACGCCGCTTTGTATCTCCCATGCTTGGAAATCCGGAGCTAATTAAGCTATATTCATTAAGGCTAATTTTCCAGAGCGCGTAAAGAAGTAACCAATCTCCTTGAAAACTAGGGAGTCTTAATTATTTAATACCCTTGTTAAATTTTATTTTTTATCTTAATTTTCAAATGCAAAAGTCTGAAATGTCCTTCCCCAACAAAATAATGAGTTTTTGGTCTTGTGATTATTTGCTCGTTATCTGCTCGGATTTATAGATGCTGCAATGGTTCCTAACATTCACATACAGAAACTAACTGTTCATATCTGTAATCATTTATGGTACAAAACATATTTGTGAAAAACTCCGTAAAATCAGTCAATATATTGCATATCATACATAAATTTTTCGAATAGTGCAATTTTTATATGCAGAAATTTTTTAACATTATTCCTCCCTACTCAAAATAATAAGGTTGTTTTAGTATTGTGATTGTTTACCCGATGTCTTCTGGGCTTTGAAGATGCTGAAATAGTCTCTAATAACATGAATCAACTGTTCATATTCGATTTCGTTCGTTAACATCCATGCATAACGTAATAAGTCAATATGTTAAACCTCATATTTAAATTTTTCAAGTAGTGTAATTTTCAAATGCGGAAATCTTTTAACATTATCAGTCCCCAACCAAAATAAAGGGATTTTTAATCTTGTTATGTTTGTTAGCTATCATCTGGGATTTACAGATGCTGAAAAAATCTCTAATATGCACGAACAACTTGTTTATATTCGATTTCATATGTGGTACACATATCGATATAACCGCGATTAATGCATTGAGCACTATACATAAACTTTTGGAGTAGAGTAATAGTTGATATTTTACTCGTTAAGAAAAGTTTAACTTATTAGATTTATTGTAAGAGTTTGAATAAAATTTAAATGTATTTTTGCGTATGTACGACCTCTTGTAAATTAGGAATTATAAAAAGGATTCCACGATAATTAGTAGGGCGATTATCATCGTAGTATCTATTTTGTATCACCTTGTATGCATTAATACGTTGGAAGAATTGTTCAATATTCAGCGCGATTTCTACCTTAATTAAATTTAATACTTATGCTCAAATGGACCCAGACTATTTTGTATATCAGCACATACGAAGCCGGTTGTGGTTGAGCAACTATTAAGCACACCATTACGACCTTTAATCATACTAGTACAAAAACTATACAATGTAAAAAATCCTGAATTTTGATTATTCTGTGGATAGCCTCAAAGGTTTTACTCCTGCCGGGGTTTAAAAGAGATAACTTAACTGCAGTTTTTCCCGCAACTACTCGCTTGTAACTAATTAGTATTTTAAATTCGTTATCTATGCGAGCCAGGACTAGGATAAAAGGACAGTAACTATTTAATGAAACATGTTACTTGACTCTACCCGGAAGCATGCCCTAGTTTCATAAAGCTATCTACACAGAGTTTTCATTTTGAAGGGTTCATCCGCATAATTCCACCTTACAACCTACAGTCTTCCCTGCATGGTTTCTAACCAGTTTCGAGCTTCATGACCAATAAAATATTTGCGAAGAATTCTATTCCAAGGAAAGGAGCAACATAATATTTTCAAAGAATTCTACTCTATGGAAAGGAATAATAGAATATTTCCAAATGATTCTATTTTAAGGAAAGGAACAACAAAAAAATTCCTAAGATTCTATTCCAAGGAAAGAAGCAACATATTCTTTAAAAATGATTCTTTTTCTAAGCAAAGAAGCAACAGAATCTGTCCAAAGGATCCCATTCTAAGGAATGAGCAATTTTATTCTAAGGAGCAGCGAATCTTGCCAAATAATTCTATTCTAAGGAAAGGAGCAACAAAATATTACCAAAAAATTCTATTCTAAGGAAAGGAGCAAGAGAATTTTAACCGAAAAAGTCTATTATAAAGAAAAGAGCAACATTGAAACTTTCTAAAGATTGAAGAGTACATGGATTCTCTCTCTCCCCCTCTCTCTTTCACACAATGGACGTGGTTATTTAGTCATTAAGTGTGTTGCGAGGTAAAAGCAGTACTACCCTACTCGGAAATATCGTGACGCTCAAAACGTTATACTTCACTCTGCGCTCTCCCGGCGTTTCAAGTATTTTTGTCTTTGTCTTTTTCTGTACTCCAGCGATGAAAAAAAACGACGCTCCATGTAGAATGCTGCTTTCCTTCATGAAATGTCTCCAAATAGGTGCAATACTTCCCCGGGAGTCTGTTGCGGTCGTGTGGTATTTCCCAAGGTTTCAGAGATATGATGATTAGGGGCATCATTTGGAACGGCGAATGATTGGCCTAGTCTTGTTTCGAAAAAGGAGATCCGCAATCAGGTACTGTTGAAAGCTTCCAAGCGTGCCGAACTGAATTTCGTTGCTTGGTGTCTCGCAGACAGATCGATTTGCTGATTTAGGCAGAATTTCGTTTTATGAAACGTACTGTTTGAATTCATTTTACTGTGGATAAGGGTTCGCTTGATTTCTAGTGACATTTCCCCCTTTGAACTGTGTTACTTTCACAGCTCTAATTAGCCCTCCAAGTGGTTGAGACAAGATATCTTGTTCATCAAGATAGGACCATATTTTCAAGTGATCAGATATTTCCTCATAAAGATATTACCAATTTTTTAATGATGACGAGATCAAGATATGATCTGTTTTCTTCTGCTGACGAGATATCTCGTCCATCAAAATCTGGCCGGTTTTGCTAATAACGAGATACCTCGTTGAGACACGAACACATACCACTGTGAAGATTAAGTAACATAGTTAATTTTCATTAGCTTAATGCCGAAGCTGTGCAATTCGAGTCAACAACTCTGCACTTTGTTTCAGTTTGGTTTAATCCAATACAACTATGGCATTTAATTTTGAACAGTTCGTAGGGTAAACTGATTCCTGTAACTTGCCCTCTGTTTTCTTTTTCTTTTATGTATTAGTACAAATTTACTTATAACTGTGTATAAATTACCTGACGTTGTCTGTATTGTGTTTCGTGCAGCTTGGCCAAATATAGTCTTTTGATCCATAAAATTGAACCAACCATAGAGTAACTTGAGCTCTCATACTATCAAATTCCCACCATCTTCTCCAATTACGAATCGTTTTCAAGATTTATGAGTTGTTTAATTCGGATGCAAATACATTTTTTTCGAACAGTTCTGCATTTTGTTTTAGTTTGGTTTGATCTATCATGCTATCACTTTTTAACCGCTTCTAAAACTATGACAAGCCTTCATTCAAGATTCACGAGTCGCTTTACTGGGAAGTATAAACTGTTTGATTCGACAGTACAGTTCTGCATTTTTTTAAATCTGGTTCGATCACAAGGCAATTTTGTATTTAAATTAAAATAGTTCGTTGTATCAACAGCATTAGCAGTTACGATGCGTATTCAAGATTCATGTGTCAGAGTCTGACCTAACACATCTACCTTCTTTTAATTTAGTCCGATACAAGACAGTTATGATATTTAATTTTTAGTAGTTAAATTGATAAACATGTTAATTGAACTGTCTTGGTCTTTTTTTGTTATGTAAAAAGTATCTAAAAATATCAACTTAACCATCAATTGAAAATTAATCGATTTGAATTAATATCCAAATACTCTCTTTTATAAGATAAAAAATTTATTTAAGACATAAATACTTACGAGATGTAAAGTTTGACTACCCGCTCTATTGAATTTATCATTCTCTCAACTTTTAAACTATTTTCTTTCAAATTCGTAAGTTTTAAAATTGGAAAACGTTAAAAGTTAATAATACGCAAACTTAATTAAACTGTAAATTAAATGGCTATTCCTCAAACTTGAAATATAAATGTTAAAACAAGTATTTTAAAAAAATATTCCGCGTTGTATTTAATCTTAAAGTGTAATAAATTGCTACTTCACATTTACCTTGATCAATGCGATGCAAAGGGAACTAAACCAGTGTTGTATGATGATAGGAATTTTCAATGTTTATAAACCGAATCTTCGAAGATTTTACTTCTGCTGTTAAAATACACCCGTGACACGTATCGAAAATTTAACTTTAAATGTAGTTTATGGCCGTTTTGACGTTGTTTAGCGCTTAATCGATTAGTATTGCCAGTCAACCATCATACATCGATTAGATATTTATTCTTTGGAATTTTTATAGCAGAATTTGCTGGCAATGCTATTTGAAACACAAGTCAAGGGACGTCGCTTTCAGAATACGTACAGGAAACCCCCCCCCCACCCCCGTATAGCTGCAGAAACACTACTGCTACCTATATTTAGAATGATAAAAAATGTTTCGTACGAGAAATAAGTTATAGAATTATGAGTTTTTATCGTGTCTTCAAAACTTTCCCTACTCCATTAAAATCCATTAAATCATCCAATCAGCCAAAATTTATAGCTATCAGACTGAATAAAAATAAAAGCTATTGTAGGAAGAAAGATAGAAGTTAGTACAACACACATTTTTATACTATCCATTCTAAAAAGAAGATTTATTTTATAATAGACATTATCTGTCCAGGTAAATAAAGGTGGCGATAGTGTTTCTGCAACGATACGGGTGTTTCATTTACATATTCTGAACGTGACGTAAGTTAGCTCGTTTATCGATACTATTTCAGTATTTCACCAAAAACATTTCTCAAGAATTAAATTCCAAATTGATACATGGTAGTTGATTGATCCACACCAATTTGATCGAACGCCAAATGTCTCCAAAACGGCGATAAAACTACATTTTAAGGGAACCCCGATGTGTAGTATTTCTAGAGTATTTGGACATCAGAAGTAAAATCTTCTCAGACCTTCTGGTTTGTTTGTTTACACAGAAAGTTCCTCTCACAGAAACAGACAATGCAACCAATGCAATTAACTTTCGGGATTAACATGAATTCTCATCTATCTCTGAATTTTTCTGTCCCAAAAATGAGCACTTGGAAAGAAATTGCAACCTATCGCCATTTCGAATTCAATTAAACGCCCCGTGATCTCTGTTGGCAATCCAAAAGTTTTGATAATACACGATCTCAAGCTGCTATCGATTAAGAAGTTTAACCAGAACAACGGCACTCTTGAAAGTAGGGCAAAGAGGTTTATTCTCTAGTCCCAAAAACAACAAATGCTCTTGACAATTAAGAATTAACATAATTATTTGGGCTTTCCCTTGTTCGCTTCGTTTTAAAAATGTGTTGAAATAAAGCATGGCGGTTTGGAAGATTCCTCGAATACCGCAGTCAGAAATTTTAATTCATCCAGTGCGGCGTTAATTTAACGACTAAATTAAACATAGATGTTCATGGTTACGATTTATTCCCAAGTACACAGAAATTTCCTGCATTCTGATTTCAAAAGCGTGTATTTCCTTGATCGAAATAATATTAAAACTGAGAAATGTTTGTTCAAAATGTTTTTAATGAAAACGAAAGGAAACATCATTGGCCTTAGAGCGAAAACTCATTAGCCCTCTGAGTGGCTTTGACAAGATATCTCGTCCATCAAGATCGGACCAATTTTGCTAATGATGAGATATCAAGATATTGCCGGGAATTTTTGATGATAACAAGATCTGGTCAGTTTGTTTCTAATGACGAGATATTTTTGTCCATCAGATCCGGTCTGTTTTGCTAATAACCGAAATAACTCTTCGAGGCAACCACCAGGAAGGTTAACTGAGATTTTTGCGTAAAATTTAGATGCTTGTTTTTTCAGGACGATGATAACTATATTGTAAGATTGTAATATATTTAAAAGATATATAATACTGTCGAAATGCTTACAATTCTTATTTTTTTTGCCTAATAATTAATAGTTAATCTCGGAACACCAGTACAGTTGCAATCTTTCTTTTTTTGTCAGTAATTAGCTTCTGCTCTAAACTCTCTACATTGTAATAAACCTATTGACGGTCTTATGGCAAAAAATCATTAACTGACACTTTTTCGAGATACTAAATGCTAATTTCTCTATGATGTGATGATGATAAATACATTATCATAGTGTAATCTGTTTGCATTATTGTAATCTATTTGTCACAAAATATGTCTTAAGATTCGATAGGCCATTCTGAAATAAATTAAACTTGATGCAATTTTATTGAAAATTTTTTGTAAAAGTATATATCAATTTTATTTTATAGCAAACAAATTAAATAATATTTAAATTTTAAAAATTAAATTATTTTTAAATTTTATATAATTTAAATTTATATTTAAATTATATTTAAATTTAAATTACACTGTACTACTATACAAAATTAAACTACATGAAATATCTACACGAAGCTATTAATTAAATAGAACAAAAATGATATTTTAGGGAATACTGCAAGGAACTTTTTAAGATCACCAGCAGGGCAATTTGTGTGCGACCCCTAGAAGGACCAAAAGTGAAAATTTTTTTGAAGAGGAGGAATGGTGGGGCAGAGCTACCAGCAAGGGAGGTCTAGTGTACAGGACGCTGAACTTAGACAATAGTTTATGTGTTAATTAATTTTAAAATTCTCAGCCCTTCTAAAACCGTTGTGCAAATTATACAACCATCCTGTAAATAAACAAAAACTTAGAATTCATTAATCAGTGTCTGTTACCTGATGTCTTAATCAATGGATCTTAGAAAAACTGGCACCGGCGTACTCATCCGAACAAATTTGAAGGAAGGAACCAGGAAGGTATTAAAGGTTCTACAGGTGGAAAAAGAAAATCATGACCAAATCATAGACTCATATAGATAACAGTTAAAAAATCCTCAGTTTTCAAGCGTTAAAAGATATAAAAGTGCTAAAAGTACCCAATCATCTAAGAATATATCAGGGGCTGAGGATAAATTACTGACCGTCCTGACAAATTAGGCTTACGAGTTAATTTTTCAAATAATTTTGGTTGCAAGTTTCATGAATATTAATATTATTTCACTGATTATTCTGATACAATTAATTGTCTTATGTAACAAATTAAACACGACGACAATGCTTCATTCTAGAGGACACAGTGTATTTGGATCAAAATGAAGAGAGAGAGAATATATTTTAAAATTTTATTTTATAAGAAATAAATTAATAGTTCCACTGAGAAAACAATTAAAAAAAACTCAGTTTTTAAACGTTAAAGGTATAAAATTGCTAATCCTAAAATAGTACTAAATCGCCATAAAATATATCAGGGTGGAAGATTAATTACTGACCGTCATGACAAATTGGGCTTATAAGTTTATTTTTCAAATAATTTTAAAATAGACTTTTGTGTTGCTCCAGGGACGTTAATTAACAACCCATCTACCTATCTTTCAAATAATTTTTGCTGAAAAATTATTTTATTCTATTATATGAGGGCTCATGAATATGTATCTCACTGATTAGTCTGATACAATTAATTGTTCAATGTAACAAATTACGAAACAACTAGGCACGAAGATAGTTTTACATTCTAGACGGAACACATGTATTTAAATCACGAAGAAGAATATATTCTAATTTTATTTTATAACAAATAAATTTGATAATACAAGTATTTTAAATTTGTTGAGAAATACTTAACCCCAAAAAATCCATATCACCAAAACATAATTGAATACAAACATTGATTCGAATAAACACGAACACTAGAGAGCGTGAAAATAAAAGTTTAAGAAAACATCCAACCCCGACACATGTGTAAGTGGAAGCACTTAATGAAACGCGCTTTCAACGCGGAGGAAAGAGTGCAAGAAATATTAAACGAAAAAAACTGTCAAAGCGAAACTCCAACGCACTTATCAAGTCCATCTTTAAAAAATCGAAAAGGCTCGCAATCAAATTTTGAGTGACATTTCGCTTTTAGAAGCGGGAAATCCCATTCCCAGTTTAATTTTTTCCTTATTTATGAATTTTAAAGTCCCTCTGTCTCGTTTATAACTATCTCATTCCAGTTTTTCTATTAGGGTCTGTATCGAAAACTCATTGGATGACACGGTTTTTCCTTCCGCCCTCAGGCATGTCGCTTTTACCCCCAAATAAACCCAAATAAAATCCTTCCCGTTACGTTTTTCGGGGCTCCACCAGCTGGATCCCATTAGCTGGGTCTACGCGATCCTCAAATAGAATTCCCCCCTCCGTTCTACCAGGGTTCAACTTTTCTTTCTCGTTTTCTTTCGTTGCTCGAGAATCCCCGTTTCCAGCCTGGGGGGTGGTTTCCTTGTATTCCCCAATTTTTCTTTGGAAGTGTTACGAGAAAAAAGTCCGCTTTTTTGTCATTTCTAGAGAGAAATATCTCTATTTCCTTTTTTAAATTGTGCTCTTAGCATAGACACCAAGCTCTTCTTCTCGCCCGCTTCCTTTTTTGTTGTACTCTTCCTCCGACTCGAACTGGATATTTTTTCCTTCTGTTGTCTGTCGCTGGTTATTTTGGAAATGGTTTTGCAAAAGGCCATTAAAAAGTAACAGGGGCGGTGACGCGTCGCTTGAAACGTCTCTTAATATAAAAATGAAGACATACATGCGTTGTATTTCTTGTATGTATACCCATTTGTGTATACAGAAATGTTTCCATACCATGCTTAGAGGCATAAGACATGTATACGTTTTGAATGTGTTCTTTTACTAACGGTTGTTCGTCTTGTGCTTGGCACAGCTTGGCCAAATATGACCCTTGAACTATCAATAGCCTAATGCTTTTATGAAGGAAATTAGTTTAGCAGTCATTGGTAAGGACGAAAGTAAAGCGTATAATCACGTTTTAAATGTGTCCTTTCACTAACGGTTGTTCGTCTTGTGCTTGGCACAGCTTGGCCAAATATGAGCCTTGAACTATCAATAGCCTAATGCTTTTATGAAGGAAATTAGTTTAGCAGTCATTGGTAAGGACGAAAGTAAAGCGTATAATCACGTTTTAAATGTGTCCTTTCACTAACGGTTGTTCGTCTTGTGCTTGGTACAGCTTGGCCAAATATGAGCCTTGAACTATCAATAGCCTAATGCTTTTATGAAGGAAATTAGTTTAGCAGTCATTGGTAAGGACGAAAGTAAAGCGTATAATCACGTTTTAAATGTGTCCTTTCACTAACGGTTGTTCGTCTTGTGCTTGGCACAGCTTGGCCAAATATGACCCTTGAACCATCAATAGCCCAATGCTTTTATGAAGGAAATTAGTTTTGCTGTCATTGGTAAGGCCGAAAGTGAAGCGTCTAATCACGTTTAAAATGTGTCCTTTTACTAACGGTTGTTCGTCTTGTGCTTGGCACAGCTTGGCCAAATATGACCCTTGAACTATCAATAGCCTAATGATTTTATGAAGGAAATTAGTTTAGCAGTCATTGGTAAGGACGAAAGTAAAGAGTATAATAACGTTTTAAATGTGTCCTTTCACTAACGGTTGTTCGTCTTGTGCTTGGCACAGCTTGGCCAAATATGACCCTTGAACCATCAATAGCCCAATGCTTTTATGAAGGAAATTAGTTTTGCTGTCATTGGTAAGGCCGAAAGTGAAGCGTCTAATCACGTTTAAAATGTGTCCTTTTACTAACGGATGTTCGTCTTGTGCTTGGCACAGCTTGGCCAAATATGACCCTTGAACCATCAATAGCCCAATGCTTTTATGAAGGAAATTAGTTTAGCTGTCATTGGTAAGGCCGAAAGTGAAGCGTCTAATCACGTTTTAAATGTGTCCTTTTACTAACGATTGTTCGTCTTGTGCTTGGCACAGCTTGGTCAAATATGACCCTTGAACCATCAATAACCCAATGCTTTTATGAAGGAAATTAGTTTAGCAGACATTGGTAAGAACGAAAGTAAAGCGTCTAATCAAGTTTCACTATAGTCGAGAGGTGTAGATATATATATTTATGTATAAAAATACTGTTTTTCCGACATACATATCCTTAGAGACATAAGTAATGGATAAGCAATAGGTATTACCTTCTATTAAATAAATTAGTGGAGAAATATCTACGATTTCTTTTTAAAGTATGCTTTTAGCAAAGACACCGAGGTTTTTTTTTTTTACCTCTTCCTTTCCTGTGTGTTGCCTTTCTCTTTCTTTTGTTGTAACTCTTCCTCCGACTCGAACCGGTTATTTTTTTCGTTTCTGTTGTCTGTCGTTGGTTATTTTGGAAATGGATTTGCAAAGTGTCATTAAAAAGTAACAGGGGTGGTGACGCGTCTCTTGAAACGTCTCTTAATATAAAAGTGAAGACAAACATTATGTGTATATTTTTTGTGTGTATGCGCATATGTTTGTATGAAATTGTTTCAATATTTACGCTTAAAGGCATAAGAAATGTATACGTTCTAAATATTTCCTATTATTAACCTTAACGCAGCGGCGCTTAGATTTTTTTTCAATCGTCTCCAGGAACGGTTCTTTCGCCTGCATGTCTAAACCTCTTATCTAATTACCTAACTTGAATGATAGAGCCTTGAGTGGCATTTACGAATGACGCTTTTCTTTCATAGTATTGTGTGGGGTATTATTTGGCGCTAGAGATATATCCCCTGAGCGACCTTCTGCCTTTCCCCCAAAGCGTTCACACCTCACTGTCGACAGGGTAGGGTACCGAACAAAATAAGGGATCCTCTAGAAGGTCAGTCGCTGACAGCTCGTAAATGGTGATCGATGCCAGCGGTCACTTAAAAAAGGGATAACATCCATCGTACACAGATCTACACCATGCCGCTGGTGTGAACGAAATTGTAGTGATAAAAATTGTCTACATGCCGCAGAGTAAAGGTTAAGGGTTATTCGTCTTGCACTTGACCTTGAGCTTTTATTAAGCTTATTATTAAGAAAATTAGTTTAGCAGTCACTGGTAAGGATGAACTTAAGCGTCAAATTAGGTTCCTACAGTCTATAGACACTATAAACATATCTTAAAAATTATTTCTCAAATAAACATAAGACAATAATAAGTTTTAAGCATATATTTTTAATAAAGAAATTAGCTTAACAATCGTTGATAGGGATGAACTTCAAGCGTCTAATTATATTCCTATAGTCGAGATGTATTTAAATATCATTTCTCCAACATATATACGCATAGAGACAAAGTCATGAATATGTTTTAAATGGATAATTTTACTAAAAAAATTAGCATTGCAGTCATTGATAAAGATTTGCTTTAAGCGTTTAATTAGGTCTGTATAGTCTAAGGATGTAGATATCCATTTAAATATCACTTCTCAAGCATACATATTTTTAGACGTAAGACCTGAATTTTTAAGTACTGCTCAACGATTGCTTAGTTTCTTCTTATTTTTATAATCAATGTTAAACGTCTATGACGTCTAGTGGGAACAAAAGTAAATTAGTGTACAGACACCAATTTATTGTGACACAATGTATATGGCTACTGTAGTTTAAATTTGTATGCGTAAAAGTATAAAAATACAAACAATTTGTCAATGAGTTATTTTTATCTTTCAATTTTTAAGGGCTGCTTAACGATTGCTTAGTTTCTTTTTTATTTCATAATCTACGTTAAAGTGGAAACGAAAGTATAAATTAGCATATAAGAGACCCTGTTTCAAAAAACGAATTCTGGATCATGAAATAGGGGATGAAAATAATACCCCTGAAACATACGTAGCGCCAAAAATGTTGGCTTAGAAGTAAAATAAAGACGCGAATAACTTAAGACACAACAGGCTTGGAAAAAACTCCAGCAACGGGAAACGACTCTGGCGTCCATCCAAAAAGCTTTCTCCAGTATAAGTATGGTTCATATTATAAGTGGAATCCAGAGTAACTAACTGCTGTAGCTTCTGTAGGCCTGTACATTTTAAAGGATTTGATTGCCAGGATGCTTTTTGACTTTTTATATGATCACGTCTTTGTTGTATGGATTCGACATAGCAAGATTTATCTGAATAACAAGACCCAACACGGGTCAACGGGCCCCTAGAGGCCAAGAAACGTTTTTTTTTTTTTTTTTTTTACTTAATGCACCCTGTTTTGAGTTTAGGAAATTATAAATCTTTTCATTATTGCTGTCGTGTACATTTCTGAGTTAGATGTCGCCTTCTGCTATATGCAAAGCTTTGGTGATGTCGATTATTTTCTCGCTGTAAAGCTGTTGTTCTTCCACGTGGTAATCGATGGTTTGAAGAGCAGCTACTATTACTGGGAAGTTGAATATATGATTAGTTGAGTTCAACCCCAAATAATTGTTACAATGTCGATACATTCTGATTCCATCACTGTTAAAAAGATTGACTCTTTTCCCATGCAGAATCAATTTTTCCATAATGTTTGTAATAAGAATGAGTTGAAAGCTTATATTGGTCCACGTAATAAATATTTGTATTTCACGATGGGCCCTTCATGTAACCTGGTAATGAACAGAGTCATTATTTTTCTTACATTACTTTTCTTTAAATCTTGTCATTTTTAAGAAGCTTTACCATATTTTTATTCAAACCGGGGGCCCTTCAGTATCACGGTATGATCAATGATTCTTCTTTGTGCTCTTTTTTTAAGTTTGAACCCTTTCCCCATAACATTTCTCTGCAGGGCACTACACAGCAGTGTATATTTTCCGAATTACCGTTGTACTTGTTTATTTTACGCAACCAGTTCTCTACACGCCTCTGAACAACAGTTATTTTTTTCCGAATTAGATTTGTCAACTTGGCCAAATATGGCCCCCTGAGCTTTAAAATCCACCCTAATCAACCATCAAACTTGTATATTTTCCTGTGTTCTGCATGGCACTATAGAACAGTACATGTTTTCCAAATTACTTTTGTATTTGTAAACGTCACGATATGTCTGATGGAGATAAATCAATTACTTTATATTCGAGAACTACCGGGTTCGCTAGGAAATCGTCATTGACTAATGGAATCAATTGAGACTGATTAAATGAAGAAATTAATGTCAAAATTAATGTATGGTTAACTGATGCGAACAATTAACTTGTTTTGTATCGCGCCTTTTTACACTTGCTGTGCACGTCTGTGGTACAAAAAAAAGACAAATGATAAATGTAGCCGAGATAGCCATCTTCAGTACAGCTTAGCAAAGCACAAGTGTATTGCGTGTGGAGTTTGCAAAATATGGGGTTGTTATTTCCTGTTATTGCATTTGTTAGGAACAATTGATTGAGAATTTCTGATAGTTTTCCTGGAAAATCGCTTAAGGTCAGTGGAGACTCCTACTCTTCGACAAAAAGTAGTTCTGATGGTTTTACTAATTTTTTTACCTTATACAAATGAAAAATACAATTTTCCCCGTAAGGTTTATAAAAAAAACTATTTTGAACTATTGTTCTTACTATCAAATCCCCCCCCCCAATGCCATTTTTGGTATAAGTTATTTCATTTAAATATAATATTTCTCAAATATATTTTCATTTCGGTACATTTTTCATGGTCCAAAAAAAAGATCTTCAAATCTAATAGAAACTTCACTCGACAGATAGTAATGGTCAACTAGGATTTCAATGTATATTTAAAGTAATTTTTTGTTTTGCAATTACCTGTTCTATCTGTGGGGTTTAGTGTTGCAATGGTTGACATTGGGCTGATTTTAACATATTTGGTGCTTTCAATTCTTCGGGTTCATAACTCTAATTATTGCTCAATTTTTTTATATCAACACACACTGCTTAAAATTGACTTTACAATATACAATGAAATTTAATAAGTCTGAATCCGGAGTCACCCTTTTTTTTATTGAGTTGATCGTTAAGCTTATTTCGGGAATAAAGTTCGGAAACCATGATCACAATTCAATTTTTCACATCTATTCTAGGTTTTACTTTGAATTAACTAACTAATAAGAACAATGATTTACGTAATAGAAACAGATGACTCAAACAATTGGTAAAATCTATCTTGTGAAAGAAAAGAGAGCCTAGAAAAAAGTATACTGAGACCTTAGTATCAGAAACATATTATGTGTTGATTTTATTTAATACAGATTGTTCCTATAAAAAACTGAAAATTGTAAATTTTATAGGAATCAACAAATTTACAAAAGATAACGCTGCCAAAAGTTATCATATTTGATTAATTTTACGCAAGGACGAGGAAAGTTTACATTAAAATGAAGAGTACATTACACAGACTCGGATTAATTCTGATTGATTGTATTCCTGCATACTAAGATTTGTGTCTATTGCTACAGTATTTACAACCTATAATATCAAACTCGGACTCATATTGTACGAGTTTGATAAAATCAAAGAATATTTATTGATATAAAGTATTTCTTCTGCAGTTTACATTGAGCAACAGACTAGAAGTGGTTACATTAAAAATGCTTGTTGAGAGATAATCCTTTAGAAAAATAAACCTAGTCTGCTGCCGTTATCTGAAAGAGATGAGTCGTCTATGAAAGAAAAACAATGATCAATGCTATAGACAAATATTTGGTTACATGTAACACAGCTGTAATTGCAATACTATATAAAGGTGACTTTTTAATATAGCCTTTCTAGAAAAATAGGTCAAACAAATCAAATTGCAATAAAAAGACAGATGAATACACAGCCAATAACGCTCCATGTCCGTCATTTTGATATGGCAAAAAAGTGGGTGATAGCGTTACCCCATCAACATTTAAATTATATCCTTCTTTCGTGGTAAAATTTTGATAATAATCAAACAATATTTTTGATTCTAAACAACTTCTATTTTTCAAATTTTATATTTAAAATTTCTTAATTTAATTATTTTTCATTTGAAAGAGTTTTGATACGAATCAAAGGGATATTTAGCGATTAAAACATTTGTGTTTATTTTAAATTGACCAGACTAAGGGTGAATACCTTAAATATCTATAAGATATGACCCTTTTAACTCTTTAATAAACAATCCTTAACAAAAGTAAGCCAGACATAATTATTTGCTGGTATTTGTAAATATTTGTTGGAGTCGAATATTTGCAGGGGTCGATTGCATTTAAATATCTTCCCTCAGTTGCCAAAATGTTGTACCAGGGTACCTCGTAAGGTTAAAACACGGTCAGATGAAGAGGTCAACACATGAGCTGGCATCCGATTCTCCAAACTTCCACACCACGCCAGCGTTAGGACATTTAGAGACATGACAGGGGTGACTTACACCAGCCCCCGTCTACACGAAGGTCTTTGGCTAGACCGAGTTTCGAACTCGGAACCTTCTGATTGCTAATTCGTTACTCTTCCAACCGAGCTACCGCGGCCTAGTGTTGAGGAAAAAAATTGCCTCAAAAGGAAAATATTGTTGCTCGTTCATTCGTTTTGAGGACCCCAAGCGAACTAGAGAAAGAAGCACGTTTCAACTCGTCTTCATAGCTGAGGCATATGGTAATTCCCCATTTGTGACTACAATAACCCGACCTTCGGTTTCCTTCTCAATGAAAATTTGTCTACAAAGACTCATTCAAGTGATTATTCAGCAACTCGTTTTGAGGAAAAACACTGCCTCAAAGGGAAAAGATTGTTGCTCGTTCAGAATTATGAGCATGTTTTGATAGTTTCAAATGAGACTTAAGCTGCGTGACTGCGACTACGATGGAATAATGTGCGTCATTAAGACATCGCTAATTCAAGGCTATGACACTTTTTATTACAACATCGCCGATTAAGTTACCACCGACAGTTTAGCAAATATTGGCAATCACTCTTTCGTGCTGTTTGTTACTTAGCATACGGTTGGAGTTGACCGCCATTGTGGAAAATGATGAAATACGAATTTAGCCTCTCGACATCAATTTTAGAGTGAGGAAAATTTCAAAATGTTTTCATTAGCATAGTACGGTGGTGGAAACCCTATTTATGTGCACGTGTCAAAATATTGCAAGTAATTTTCATGACGATACTGATTTGTCAAATAGTTTCTAATGAGGGATAACATTAGAAAATGTACTATTATAGAATTTAACTAACACATTTAAAAACTAATAAAGATGAACTCTTAACATAATATACACATTGTGGTACAAATTATTGAGATTTTTGCAGCTGTACACTGGCTGCCACATGCTTTATATCTGGTTCATATTTCATCATACACAAGCCGAACTACATTTATGTCATTCTGTTAATGGAATAATATTTCTTAACCTTTACGCTACGGCAGATAGACGATTGTTACTATTAAAATTTCGTTTACACCAGCGGCATGGTGTAGATCTGTGTACGATGGATGTTATCCCCCTTTTAAGTGACCGCTGGCATCGATCACTATTTACGCGCTGACGGCGACGGACCTTCTAGAGGGTTCTCCCTTTTGTTCGGTACCCTACCCTGTCGACCGTGAGGTGTGAACGCTTTAGTGGAAAGGTAGAAGGTCGCTCCGATTATATCTATCTCACGCCAAGCGATACGCCACACAATGCTATGAAAGGAAAGCGTCGGTCGTAAATGCCACTCAAGGCTCTATCGCTCAAGTAAGGTAATTTGGAGGGGGGGGGTCGGACATACAGGCGAAAGAGCTGTTCTGTGAGACGATTGAAAAAAATCTAAGCGGCGCACAGTGGGTGATTTTCGATTCTAGGTGGACAAAATTCGATTTTCTTGGTGTCGCAAATTGTCAAAAATACATCATATCTTAAAAGTAGTATGTCCCCTTAGCAAGACCACGGTTTTATTTTTCTAAATAACTCCTCCTAACAGGGGTCCAAAGTTAAACTTTTTGCGTTGGCTGCAAAACCAATCTGGCGAATGCGTATTAGTGCTTTGAGGAAAACTTAAAAGTATTGGGTCTATATTTCCTTTAGCGCTGTTTGGTAGATACTATCACTAACTTCTGTTCATCGAGGTATGCTTTTAGTTTCTAGTGTACTATTTCATTAATTTGCAAGATCCTTTTGAATTTATAGCTAATTAGCGTCTTAAGCAACTGCTGATTTCAAATTTCCACTAGACTTCTAACACATTATACCACCGTGTACCACTAAAACATTACATATGTACTGTAGCCTGACTCATTTGACGTGCACAGAACAAAACATTTCTTGCGGAAATGATAGATAGTCCTTAAATTTCAGAATGACTATGGAAATTATTCGTCAGTCCATTTTCAACATCTGGGTGATAAAATCGAAGCGGACGAAAATTTATGCTATTTTAACATATATTATTCCAAAAATTGATGAATATATGTTACCAGTTACTGCTTTGAATGTTTCAAATAGTGTTAAAGTGAAAATTCTCGAATTACCTGCCAAAAAAAAAAAAAGAATTGAGGAATAGAGGAGTAAAATGAACGGGCACAGAGGATTACTCCTCAGAAATAATTCTTCTTGACTTCAAGGAAATCGTGTTTTCACAGTTCTTAAGTACGTTGACCGTATGTCCCACAAATATATCAGCTCATGTAGAACTTTCCACGTTCTTCAAAAACATAGCCAATTCGTCCATCTTTAAAGACTAATAGAATGACTCTCGAAGCACACATAACATTCGTTACATTTGAATTATTTCAAAGATGAAGCAACGTAAGAAAATTAATTAATATGATATGTCTTATTTAAAATTCAAAACTCTTATGATGCACGACAAAGATGTTTATGTGCGACATATAACAATGATCCCTATCTCGAATCTAATTCTACTGAAATTGCGACCAAAACATCGCCTTTTATACATACAGCATCAGTTAGTGTCTAACTATTAATCCTTGGTGCTAGTTTCCAGTTAATCCAGTTACTACGAAAATACTGTTTTTATTTCCTGCTAAGTGTAAGTTATTGCCTTGGCTTTATAGACTAGTAGTGGTGAAAGATGTTTTCGAAACAGTAATTTCAGTCAAAACATGTAACCATTGTTTGCATTCCCGCATATTCTCCCCATCAACAGCTACGTTGGAAAGATCTTCCACTGGAATGGAGCCAGCTGTCTCATTGTAGGGCAGATTAGTAGAGGATGCCTGTGGCATTTTCCAAATTTCGGATTCAACTGCGCATTTGTGCAGTTTGTGATACTGATAAGATGACGCGCATTCCAAAATTGGTTAAACTACAGAATTATTTTTAGATTGTGGTGTATTTTCACGTTGATATCGGAAGAAAGGATGTAGATGGTCTTATCCTCATTTTCCAGAGCAAATTGTAGTGTTGACATTGGATTTTTCAAATAAAAAAAATAGCTGGCTCTAACAACTCGAGTATGGATTTCTTTAAAAGTATGTCAATGTCGTATGTTTTTTATCACAACATGAAGGAGGTAAGAGAAATTTACTGAAGTAGGATCTCCAATCATGAAAAAATGAGTGTTTTATTGCTTAAACACGATTGCTCCACTCGCACTGACATTGACAACACTTCCAAAATGCGTACCATTTTTAAAATTGATGATTCTTATAATTCGCTACACCTTACTGTAGTTGAAGCTTTGCTCTGAATCTTATCATATGAACAACTCTCATCCGAACCCATATCTTTAATTTGTAAAATTATGTTTAGTAATCATACCTTTCTTGTATTGCTCTTTAAAAATTGGGTTTTTCATCAATTCAATAAACATACACGGAATAATAAATGCAGAATATTGAAAATGGGTAGTCAATTTTATTAATCCCTTATTACTTTCTTTCACAAAGGAAGTTCTTGATATACCGAACTAGCACAATTGTGTAATTTTCTTTCTGAATTGTAGGTAGCACAGTTTGGATTCCTGTAACTTAACCAGGGTGTATTTCCCTCTTTTATGTCAGTAAAATTCCCATGAGTGTGTATGTCCATGACTTGACATTGTATGCTTTATATTCAGCACATCTTGGCCAAATATGGCTAGGGAACCACCTCAGGTTTATGCATAAAGTTTCATTTACTGTAAGTGAATCTGCTATCTGTTACCAAGTCGAACCAACGAACAACCAGAATGTGAATGACTGACATGGTCCAACAATTCCTATCCTCGTCGCTCATTGGGTTGACATAATGGAACCCTGATAGCGGAATCATATTCACGTACAAGAGTAAAGGATTCTTAAATCTTAAATCGAACCAACGAGACAATTCCTTCCCTCGTAGCTTTGGTTTGTTGGACCCACAGGTGAGGAATCTTATTCACGTACAAGTGTAAAAGATTCTTAAATCCCTCCAGTGGATAATTGATACAAAGTCGTATGTTCGTTAAATCTACGAGATCTATTCGGAAGTATTTCGATCTCACCGTCTTCATCGACCATAAATTATTAGTCTCGACCTCGAAGCGAATCTTCTTCTAAGAAGAAAAGATCTTAGTGAGATTTTCCTTTGATATCAGTTCTCAAAATAAATTTTTAAGCTGGATGTACACACTTTAATGCTAAAAAAGTGGAGAGGAGTATTATATTTATGTTGTTATTTTATAACTCTTTTTAAGATATGGGGCAGGAACTCGCATCATCAATCTTTTATGCAGCATAATATTTTACATTTGACTGAGCTTCGAATATAGCAGAAAGCGGTTTCTGGAAGTGCTCTATTGAAAACCTTTTTTTATTTTCAGAAACCTCTCCCGTCGCTTTTGATCCATCGTGATATAAATAGGGTTTATGTGTATTATAATAAATTTCTCTTCCATATCTGGCAAGAAGTAAAGGAACTAATGAATAAAAGCGGAGTTTTATGGCTCCACTTCTTATAGACATCTTAAATGCATTCGCATTTTGTACTTGTGGATTCGAAATTAACTCTTGTGAAGGAACGTCTTATTTAAAAATTAATCTTATATTTTTACACACATCCTCTTTTGAATGACTGAATTGTATTTAAAAATCCTATCACACGTTAACCATGTTAAAACGAATCGTGAAAATTGTAGGGCCGCCACAGGTGACATTGCCACTGTTTTTCTACCTTGTGCCTAGGGATATTCTTTAAAGCAAAATAGTCTCAAAAACTCATGGTTTCAAAATTTTGGCAACTAATTTTAGAGAAAAGGTAAACAAAATGTAGTATTTTTTTGAAGAAAAGAATCAAAGAAAATCTAGTACTTTTTTTTTAACAAAAGGTGACCAGAAAAATATTTTTGGGTTTTGTTTAAAGGGAATTAGGAAGATATTCCGTGGCTCAAGAAAGAAAACATTGGCATGAAAGAAAAAGATCGGAATATGGCTTCGGCTAGATTGTAGCGAAAACTCTTTTATTTAGTTCTTATTTTAGAATTTAAATTTCTTGATGAGATTTTCAACATGAGAGATGATTTGGACTACCGCACAAGTGTAAATGAGACTTAACGCTTCACGTGGGTGCGTTCATTTTTTGTTCCAAACTAGGAATATTAAAATTTTGCTTATCACAGTCCATTTGTTTCAAGTTTAAATTACAAGTTTATCTACTTTAGATACATAGCAGTAATAGCTTTATTCGTAGCATTAAAGATTTTGATTCATTCCTGTTGTCCCCATTCAGCTGCATCCTAATATTATGTCCCATGGAAGTAACGTTTCCATTTGGGACATCATCGCACTCATTTTTTTAACTAAATAAATCATTTTTTTTAATTTGAATATTTTTAGAGTCTATTAAATTATCTTGAGACAGCAGTTTTTCTCGTACTGAAGGTATTACTGCCTTTATCACTTTGCTATGAAAGAAAGGGTTACAATTTTGTAATAACCATATGAGAGGCATTTCTGTCAAGTTAACTGCTGGTTCGGTGGTGACGTGATACAACTTGGTTTGTTTTTCGAATACGATATAAGCACGTCGCCAATGGAAAAATTCCGAATTATATGCCCTGATAGTTAATTACAACGCCAAAAGCAGCCCAGAATGGCGATAAACTATATTTTAAGGTAACCCTAGATGTATCAAGAGAGAGTAACAGTAAGTAAAATTCCCGTCTTCAATCTGGTTTGTTCACACTGAAAATCCCTATTGTAGATAAATAAAACAAACTATACAATAGATATGTAAAATTTCAACTATGTGCTAAACATTATATGAGATAAAAAAAAATTCTCATTGGCTCCATTTTGCCCGTAAGAGAATCAAATGGGATAACCTCTGTTTTTATTAATTTCATCACGAATTGTGGTGAGCTCATAATCAACAGTGAAAAAATAATTTTTATAATTGAATAAAACATGATATTTCGTTAAGAATTGAAATCTGGGACATTCTAGTCTTCATTTTTCATCTTCTGTTCAAGACCGTTTCAATCAGCGGTTTCTACTCTGTTCCAACTCTGTGTGACGTTAACAGACAAGAGACACAATTAATCCATCCTTCGAAACAAAATCAACTAGAGTAGTGCATCTTGTGCATCTTCTTCAATTACCCCATAACCATTTCTGCCCCAGAAGAAATCAGAGATCAGATGTTAGAACTCAGTTGTACCAGAGCCCTTTCTTTTAAAGAGTGGTTTTTACAGGACTGATTTGACGACTTGCGCTGGAAATATACCATTCACTGGCGTGCAAAACTTGAAGTTGGTTGGTTTGGGGTTTCATGGCGCAAGGACCATTTTTGGACAAGCTTGCACCAAATAAAAAAAGACCAACGTCAAGAAAATATGTTACGAAAGATAAAAAGACGGATAGAGGATACAGTAGTGCAGAAACGTAAAGAATATAATAACATTGTCAGCAGATACTTTGCCGTGAAGTGGGAAAATACTGTTAAATGTATGACGAGAGTTAACGAACGGACTAGTAAAACAAAACGATATCAAGAATAGAAACGAATAGTAAAATAGTATTTGAGCTGAAGTGATGACATTGCACTGAGTACCATAAGATACAAGGGTAACTGTGAAAAATTTTTACAAAAAAGAGAAGAAGTGGTTCTTTTTAAGCTGTAGGACCACCTTGAACACTGATGCAGACTGCATCACGGGCATACATGTATGATGTTGCGGATGAGTTCATGCGGTAGCAGAACCCATACCTGTCAGAGATTGATGTCACGATTCCAAAGATACATACGAACCAGTTATTTTTTAACGTCAATGTATATTTTTTCTTTTGAAACCCTTAGAGGGGTAGAAAATAATAACGCTTGATATATGGAGTTGAATACAACTGATCTCATCAATACCTTTTACATAACTTTTTCCAAATTTTCAAGCACAATGTCGGTTAAATTGCATGCATTAAATTTTAATTTTGCATGCCTCTTGATTCCAAAACTTAATCTTTTACTTTCGGAGAATTCGGCTTAAATGTGGTATCAGAAATGCTGTTTCCCTTCTCTCATTCAAATTACTTCAAATTTGCAAAATTCCAGACTTAAATGGAAAATTCCCCGAAAAACCTTGTCAAACATCAATTTAAAACCTAGATTGTCGTCTTAACCCGGCAAGAGATTTGGACGAGATATCTCGTTATCAAGATATTGTCAATATTTTTTATGATGACGAGATCAAAATACAATCTGTTTTTTTCTAATGAGGTATCTTGTCTATCAAGATGTTGTCAATTTTGCTAATAGCTCTTTGAGACAACCACCAGGAGGGTTAAACAAAGCATCACCATTAAATTCCAGAAACAAATGTTGAAAGAATATGCCTTTGATAAGATCGAGAAGATATCAAGTTTAAACCTGTTTTCCAAAATGTTTCCTTCCTAATTGTAATTATGTTCATTCTGCACACGCTATATTCCCATGCAAAGACACAGTGGTAACTAAACACTGCAAACTTTTATCCGACACTTCCTTGACCATGCTTCAAAACGACGCAATTTTTTCGAATACTTAGTTTATGGATAATTTACCTCAAATGTATGGTTGACGAGGTGTAAGAAATCGAGAACATATGAAACGGATATAAAAACAGAATGTAAATAACACCTCAAGGTTATTGCTGTTGGAAATCCACAGCCTCGCCCTATCTTGATACAGTCACAGCCTATCATTCCTGCTATGAGTAATATTCTTTGGAGCTTCTGTTTGTCATTAATTAAGGAGTGACAGTTTCTCACCAAATCTTCTTTGAAGGAGCATGACGTGGAGACACGCTGCTTAATGAAGAGAAAAATCAGTTGAAATGACTTGAGGTTTAAAAAGAAAATATTTGCTTCCATCTGGAAAATTAGGCACCTAATGATCTTAGATTGGTTTGTCTCTTCCTGGTGATCACTTTTTACTACGCAAGAACTAATTAGACCAGAACCTACGACATAAAGTAGAAAGCTAAGAAGAAACAATATTTTTGTAATGGGGGAGTTTGTTTTGACAGTGAAAATCTTTATGTCTCAAGATCATGTGCAGCCGGGCGAAACCTCTTGTCATTCCTTATTATGTCTCAAACTTAGGTGTGCAACATTTTAGTTCATTTCTTTTAGCAGTTTTTGACTAACAATTTCTTGTTCAAAATTGTATCATTTTGACCCGTTTGGGGGTCATCCTAAAATGCAATTTTGAATTTATTTTGAAGAATTTTTCTATGCGTATTTCACGTTTCAAAATGCTACACGTGTAACTATTTTTCTAGGTCAAATGTCAAATAAAAGAAAAAAATTTCTAGGTCAAAAATATTAAAAGTCAATAGTTGTCTACAAAGCCACACGAATGAGGCGATGCACTAAAAGGCCAAATTATCTTGTACTTCACACATATAGCCGTGTAACTTCAAGACTTGTGGATGAAAAGGGGATTATATGTTTTGTTCTAAACAGGCCGAAATGTATGCATATATATTTTTATATTTCAATTTTGAAAATTACCATTACATAACTTTAAAGACTTTGAAGCACAAGAAAGGATCAAAAGGGTAATAGCCTCAGAACGACAAAGATGCATCATAGTGTGGTAACGATGTCTGCAAATCAATGAATTGCATATGAAGTCTAAAAAATTGGAAAGTCTGTGTAGGGCACGTTCGCAAGGTTTTACGTGAATATATTTCGTTAGCACGTATTTGGGTGCAATAAATGAAAGATTGTCGGAACAGTGTTTATCGAAAGCTGACTTGTTACTATTCCGCACAAACTACACTCGATGCGTTTCTGCTTGGTTCTTCAACGAGTACATATCGACATCATGAAAATACTGTGATGTATGGCGATTTGATTACATTCCAAATTATTATCAATAAGCGATTTGATTCATCTCAAATTTTTATCAATAATCGACTTGATTACATCCCAAATTGTTATCAATAAGCGATTTGATTACATCCCAAATTATTATCAATAAGCGATTTGATTACATCTTAAATTATTATCACTAAGCGATTTGATTATTTCCAAAATATTTCTTATTGGGCTGAAGTTTGCTGCATTTTAGACGCGTGAATACATCTTTAAAATCAGACCATTACAAGGTGACCAGCACGGAAAGTTGAGAATACGAAAAAATGAGCATCGAGTTGGATCAAATAATTTTCACATCATCAAAACTCGAAACCAAACCCACCAGTGTCCTTCGATACTTGAGGAAACAAAGAATTGTTAGTGACCTTGAATTCACTTGCGGCGATAATCAAAGGAGGGGAAAGGATGGCGTTTTGGGGACTTTCCGGCTGCTCCGCGCAAACTTAAATCTGTATAACTCGGGACTTCAAAGTGCTGCACATCTAAATTTTTGAACTGCAATCCTAAGTTTCACAACCAACGTTGCATTCGATTTCATTTCTGCTGTCTTCAATCGACAGAGATCGACGTTCGATTTCGTTTGAGACCCATTTAGACGTAGTAGCTCTTTGCAGTCCTGAGTTATGCAGATTTGAAGTTTGCACGGAACAGTGGAAAGTCCCCCTAACGTATCCTCCTCAAATATTAAATGACACTAGGTTGGCTTGGTTCGCGTTGATGATGTAGAAATTATTTAACTGAACTCGATGCTAATTTTTTCGGAACTTCAACTTTCCGTACTGGTCACCTTGTAATGGCCTGATTTCAAAGATGTGTTCCCGTTAAAAATGCACCAAACTTCAACCCAAGTAGCAATCTTGGAAATAATTAAATCGCTTATTGATAACAATTTGGGATGTAAGCAAGTCGCATACCTCGCAATAAATTGATAAGTCCTCTTCGAGACTTGTGTGTAGCATGATTCTATGCTGCGACGAATCCAAAATATGAAAGTAAAATGCTTCTTAAACGTTGTATATATTGGTGAAAGTAAATTAATGTGATATATTTTTATAGCTCATAATTTTGTTATATTTTAATTAATTATTTAAGATGAAATCAACCCGGCATTTCTTAAAATATCGAAAGAAATTTCATAATTGAAAGCCGAATAGGAAATAAGTCGAAACATTCAACGTGCGTGACTTGTATTTACCATTTCTACATATGTATACGGGCCCCGAATAGTTTTTCTCCTATATCCACGGCAATTATTATCCGATTTGCAACAACGTTTTATATTTGGAGTAATTGCGATGTGGAAAATCTTTCAGTGTGAAACTAGGCGTTACCATTTCAAATTCTGTATGTAATCACTAAATAAGTATAAAGTCGGAAGCTTACTAAAAAAATTCAAATTCGTTTAAAGTAGTCATTATTTCGGCAAATAACACATTTGGTTTGACTGTGATTTCATGGACGTGAATAACAAAAGGCGATTTGATACTTTTCTGACCGACAGTATCATCTCAATGCTTAAACGATTGTATCTCCAGTGGTGGGAAACAAACTTAAAGTGAAATGAAATTGTATTATCTTCTCTCTCTAGAGATGAACTTTTTCGTCAGTTGTTTACAAATGAATATGAATATGAGCGGAATTTTATCATGTAATATACTAGATGTTAAAAAAAGAAAAGGTTGTAATTGGTTCTTACGTTTGAACATATTAATTAAAAGTTTTTACAAGATGATTTGAGAACCAAAATCAGAGAATAAGATCCACGAAAATATCAATAAGTTCAGAGAAAATTGCCAGTGCTCTTACCAATATTATCCTTTTCAAAATCATAATTTCTATTTTTCCTATTTTTAAAACCATTTTGTGGTATATGTATCAAAACACGCAATTTTTCAAAGAGGGTGGTATATGATAGCTTGAGGTTCCTCTTGAAATTTAGTTGCAGCTTGATAATATTATTGGATACACTGTACAATTAGTATATTGGTAAACACATATCTTAGAATTTTCCTATCCCCTACCTGACTGCATGTCATCATTATTACATTACAAAAATTATTGCATCTGATTTGAATGCCAATATTTCAAACTGCACTGTTGGTCATCAAAAATGCAACACCATGAGAACAAGAGAGACATAGCCATATTTATTATACAAATAACCTGTCAAGGGTGAAATGATTGAAATTGCAGTTCCGTTTGACTTGAGGAACGCAAAGAAATCAATATTTATGAAAAGGCTTTGGATGTGTACTTGGGGTTTGTCAGTTCATACTGCTTCCACATATTGCTAAAGCTTATCTAGCGTAGACTCTGGTGATTTGTGAATGTGCCAGTCGTTGAGCAATCATCCACTAGACGTGTTCGATAAGTGACAGATCTGGTGAGCGGGTTGGCCATGGAAGAAGTGAAACCTGGGGGACATGAATAAATTGTTATATGCTACGTGCGGTCACTTTACAAACTGATCGCAGACAAGCCCTGAAATAAAAAGAAGGACTACCCACTCCAGAACTTCGGTGAATGTTGAGAGTACCATGAATTCGTACTAGGTGGGTGAGGGAGTAGAATTCAATGGCGCCCCACATCGTAATGCCAGATGACGGTTCATCGATGAGGTATAATTAAGGTTCCTATACACAGTAGCAGCTAGAAAACACAATTCCAACACTTAAAGCCGGCTCTATGTTCTTTCTTTTTATGCTGCTAACAGAAGGCATTTTCGATGACCAGCAAAGTATTTTCACTGATATTATTTTAAGGTTTAAAAAAAATCGGTCTTAATGCTTCTCTTAATACTTTAAAGTATCTTAATATCTTACATTTTATCTACCTAGTTTAATTTAATCGATTTACGTTCAAAAATTTATATATTTGAGAAGTAACAATAGTTCTGCTAATTTTCAAAATAGAATACTTAAATTTTCAGTAAATTAAAATGACAACCTGCACAAATAGTTTTAATCTATCATTAATCGTGTTTTCAAATAAAAATAAATTACTGTATTATTTTTATTTTGTTAGCTGGTGGCACTCATTCCCTCTTACGTTTATATAATTATTACTTCTTTCAAATGCTTCATTTATTCTTTTCGAAATTGCCGGTTTCTGAATAAGAATAACTTTGAGTAAATATGGGCGGATTATTTCAATTTTTTTTCAATTTCACGCCGAACTTAAAACGCATTATTCCCCCTTTTTATAATTTTGTCTATATTTTTATTCCATTAAAATCCGGATCTGGTTTTCCAAAGGAATGTAAGTGCCAATCTCTCAAAGCACTAAATCGTTTATCTAAACACTACTCTTTAAGATAGCAGAAACTCTTTATACTCTTTTCTTTTTTTTCCCTCTGGATGTGGATTTGAATAAATTTTCAATTAGCGATGGTTCTGAAATTTACGAAACATAATAAAGCAAATAAAATTGTATTATATCAATCAAAATGGCAAAGATTATAAACTTATTTTGTATGTAACAAAATAATGAGTCGTGGTTGTTAGAAATGGTGTAAATGTCACCCTAGAGATATACATTTAATCGCGTATCGATTTTTGATACATTGAAGCGCAAACTGTTTTGTCATTTTCATTTCATTTAGCGTTCTCATTTAATCACTCTTTCACTCACAGATTGCGTCGCTTCATTTGTGTATTCGTGGTAATTAATTCTGCCCGTCACAGAAGTAATCTCTTTGATTAAAAAAGAGTTTCGTATCCACAGGCTTTTCAATTGTGCAACAGAAGTATCGTAAAATACGTATTCTCTAATGTGCTGTATGTTTGGTGTTATTTCATTTAAAGGAACACAGTATCCTTGTACACATTTATTGTTGATTTTCCATTTACTACAAAATTAGCATACTTTATTCTTATATACGTGTAATGTAAATTATAAAATAAGTTTATCTTAACAATAAAACACATTTCAATAATTTAAAATTTTGACTGAAAATTTAAAAGAAATAATTTTTTGTTTTCTTTGAGCAACTTAGTGCATGGGTTCGCATGGACTATTGTTATTTACTTTTTTTTGTGCAAAATGTTTTATGACGCGGACACTGAAAAATATTAAAACGAAATACTCATATTTGAGTTCATACATTTTTTAAAACTAACTATTCTTCTCAATTCTTTGTTGCAGAGTTATCAAATACACCATAGAAAACAACCACAAAATGTTTAAAATATTTACATAAATTGCAAAAAAAGCCTCGGAATTTTGAATGCACTGTAGTTATGAAAACGGAAAATTGAGAAAAAAGACTTTCGTTTAAAAGTAAGTTGGTTTTCACGTCTGGACATTCGATGGGAAAACATTACTAGATAGGTAGGTTGTTGGATTTCAATGTACGGAAGGAGGATCAAAGTGCTACTGGTGATGGTCCGGTATCTATTAGGAAAGGGAAAACATTAACAACTTGTAAATAATGTAGCTACATAAATGAAATTTTACATAAATTTTCAGAAAGCTGTATATTTAACAAGATTTTATTGTTACATCATTTTTATGAACGAAATTAGAACCTTTTTTTTCATTATTTCTCATTGAGCGTGGTACTAGAAGAATATGTGAAACCCATTCTAAATCTTTTACACTCGAAAAGAAAAAAATCGACGCACCAAGAAGGAGTTGTCAGTCCAATAAGGCGTTGGTCCACCTCTGGCCTGGATGCAAGTTGTCACGCTTGGCATAGACTAAAAGTTCCCAGATGGTGTCCTGCGGAATTTCTTGCCAAATTATCTCCAACTGTCGGGCTAAATGATCAACATTCCGGGATGGTTGCAATTGCCTTCCCATAACGTCCTAAATGTCCTCTATTGGAGAGAGGTCAGGAAACTTTGCTGGCCAAGGAAGTGTTTGGAAAGCTTGAAGACAATTCATAGCAACACGTGCCGTGTGCGGCCCGGAATTATCTTGTTGAAAATTAATTTCGGGGTGTCGCAAAAGGAATATTAACCCAACCGGTCGTAGAATGTCGCCAACGTACCACTGTGATGTAAGTGTGCCAGAAATGACTACCAAAGGGGTCCGGCTATCAAAGGAGATGGCACCCCAGACCATAACGCCTTATTGTGGGCATGTGTGGCGTGCGATAGTAAGAACAGGATACCCACGGTGCCCTGGACGTCTCCAGAAACGTATGCGATTGTCGTCAGGACACAGTTGTAAACGGGACTCGTCACTAAAAACTATACGTTCCAAGTTGATCGAGCCCGGTACCACTGTAATTTTACACATACTTGGTGCGTCGAATTTTTTTGTTACAGAGTATATTTGTTTCTAAAGTTCAATAAATGAATAGGCTTTAAAAGAAAGGAAAACATGATGCCTCCAGCCTTCTCATTTTAAAATTACTCTCAAAATGTTTCAGTTGTGTTGCTTGTTGACGAGATTAGTAGGATTTTCTCGTAGTTCAAATAGGTTGACGGTAGTTGCATTTACGTCGCATTGGCGCAACACAACATGCTATTGTTGATGATTCAGGATCAATTCCGAGGATATCACCCCGTTGTTTCGAACCACGACCGCGATGAAGTCAATACCTGACCTGGCCATAGTGCTAAGTGGATATTTGATTAAATTGGAATGTTACACATTTAAATATGTACCCTATTTTCCCAAACGATTGATTGTGAGATACATTTTTAATAGGAATTAGTATATATTTCCTATCAGCTCTGTTTAAATTTAGAGGTTGTTGAATTTACTTCTCAGTGGAGTTAGACAAAAGACAATTCCGAAGGTTAAGATTCGCTTATGGTACCAGAAGATAATGTGAAACATTATGATCGTTCGCATAATTCTAACTGGAATACTTGACTAAATTGGAATGTTTAGTGGAGGGGGAGTATTTGGGACTGTTCAAAATCAATCCCGATGAGAAGGATTCGGTCTTGGTGCTAGAAGATTGTATGAAACACATCCTAAATCCTCTATTCCTTTCTAAAGTTTTATTAATAAATAGTCTGAAGAAACCCATAAATACCATCAACTTAAACATTTTTATCTAAGGATAAAAATTCTTCAGATGTGTTGCTTATCGACGATATCAGTAGGATCTTTCGCGTAGTTCTAAGTGGAATACTTGAATAAATTGGAATGTTTAGTGGAAGGCAAAACTGTGTGTAGTATCTCTCTCACGTTCCCTCACACACTCACATCCTTTCATTCCTCTATCTGTAACAATAGCAAGCTTAATTTCCATACTTATGTACGTAAGGCCGTCCCCAGGGAAGAATCGAAGGAAGAATATTATCATAAAGTATTTGCGAACGTGGAAAGTTAATTCAGATTTGGACTTTTTCAAACTCCAAAGCATCCGGAACATCCGAATGTGGAAATAAGTTCCTTAGGTATCCCGAATAGAAGAAAGGGTTACAAATAAGATGTCTTAAACGCAATGTTGTAAAATAAAATATAATTTGCTTATCTTCTTAAAGACGGACGTTGTTCTGAAACCAGCTTGTTGCTTTATGTAATTCGTTGTCAAATTCAGTGTCCCCCTTTATACATATTCTGCTTCGGGAGGACAAGACACAATCGCGATGTAGCGAGCGTAAAGAATAACTATTGGATATACATTTTACAGTTAAATACACTATTTTTAAAGATATGTAAAATTATACGTAAAACACAAAATTGTTGGTAAACTTTTTTTAAATACTGATTACAGTAGGAGTATTTTAAGAAAAATTATTCCTTCACAATCATGCTTTCGAGGCACCCAAATCTTTTTTATCAATTTCTTTGGGATAACTACTTGAAACAAGTGACTTTTGACTTCTAGAAAGAGTTTACGAAGCATCTTGGAATTTTACTAAAAATAGGCATTTTATGTCAAGTATAAGGCGGAATAGCGTTTATACGCCGATACGTGTTTCCTGTACGTCGTTTTGAACATGACGTCAGGTTTTTCAAATTGGATTTCAGCACTTAACCACTAAATATCACTGTTGATTCGTCAACAATTATATTAAAGACAAAAACTGTCAAAACGACGGTAAACAATGTTTTAAAGAGCATAGATAAATGTTATGCCAGAATATTTCGACAGCAAAAGTAAAATCTTCCAGACGATCAGCGTTGTTTCTTTACACTGAAAATACTTAATTACACTCTACAAAAAAAAAATCAACGCACCGAAACGAAGTTGTCCGATTGCAATAAAAATTGGTGGATGTGAAGAACATACATAGGAAAACAAACGACTAAAATTTCAGAATGATTGAATGATTCATTTCAGACTTTGCCCGTTACAAAGAAAGGAAGTCAATAAGCCGTTGATCCAAGTCTGACCTGGATGCAAGCTGTCACTCGGCGTGATATTGTCTGAAAAAGTTCCCGGGTGGTGTCCTGCGAAATTTCTTGCCAAATGGTCTTCTACTGTCGGGCTAAATGGTCAACATTCCTGGGTGGTTCCAATCGCCATCCCTTAACGTCCCAAATTTGCTCTATGGGAGAGAGATCACGAGACCGAGCAGGCCAAGGAAGTGTTGGGAAAGCTTAAAGACAATGCATAGCAACACGTGTCGGTGTGCGGCCGGGCATTATCTTGTTGAAAAGTAAGTCCGGGGTGTCGCAAAAGAAACCGGTCTTAGAATGAATGTCGTCTACGTACCGCTGTGCTGTAAGTGTGCCAGAAAGGACAACCAAAGGGAACCGGCTATCAAAAGAGATGGCACCCCAGACCATAACGGCCTGTTGTAGGCATTTGTGGCGTGCGATAGTAAGGATTGGATCCTCACGCTGCCCTGGACGTCTCCAAACCCATCTGTGGTTGTCGTCAGGACACAGTTGGAAACGGGACTCGTCACTAAAGACTATACGTCCCCAATCAGCCCCGTTCCAAGTTGATCGCGGAATAACTCCTTCTTGGTGCGTCGATTTTTTTATAGAGTGTATTTGCCTATGTAAATTAATAAAACTTTTATCAAATGATAAATTTTTAATGAAAATAGAAAATAAAAGAAGTTTTTGATATTAAATTGGACTACATCTGTGGAAATTATTTGAATATTTGATAGCGCTGACGTCATGCGCATTTCCTGCTCCCCCACACCTGCAGCTTTTGTCAGTTAGAAGTTAGAATCTTGTTTTAAATTCGAAAGAACCTAAACGTTCTTAATTTGATTGATTTGATTTGCATTAATATATAATCTTTTTCTATATCTATAAATAGTGTGAGATAGTAATTAAACTTTTTTTGAAGGATCTCTCTAATCGTCCTTTTTGTGTCTGTTAAACTAAGATCTAAAAATACCTCTGAACCTATTGATTATTGAAATCTCGCTATTCTGTGTTAACATCAGAGGCAATTCCTGTCATTTTAAACATAGGTGGCGGCAGTGTTTCTGTGGGGATACGAGTTCCCTTTATGTATTCCTAACGTGATGTCATTTGTCTTTTTTTTTTAAATTCGATTTCAGCCCATCTCCAGTTTACATTGTAAAGAATAAAATCAGAATAGGTATATGATATTTCATTGGTCAACACCAACTAGATTAAATGATAAACGCAGCCCAAATGGCGATAAACTACAGTTTAAGGTAACCCTGATCTGCATCAAGCCAGTGCATTTAGTCATCAGAAGTAAAATCTTTGAAGGCCTTCTCGTTTGCTTGTTTATACTGAAAATCCATCTCATATGTCGTGCTTTTTCGGAAAAAAAGAAAGCAACAATATAGCCTGGGTAGAGTATAACTTTTATGCATAAAAATGTAAACACTTTTTACTGTAAGATGCCGCAGGGTTATCAGTTGTGATTTCTGGTTTCGTAGAATATTAAACTCACACAAAATGCAGTATATGTTTGTAAATGAATACAGTCCAACTGGAGGTCTTTAAATTTCCTTCCTGCTTACTTTTAAAACAATTTTTTATCGGAGTATTTGATACATGTCTCGCTAGTAGATGTCTATGCAGAGCTTGTTAACATCTTTCTGCGTTTGTAATACAATCTTTCTGCGTCTTATTGACCGAGAGGAGAATGAAGTCTGACGGAATAATATAAAATCTCTCGAAATAGATCTAGTGACTTGAAATAAAAATAAATAACTGCAGCATGGAGGTTTTGTAAAAAGAGGGTAACACATAGGAGTAATCTAATTTTTTTCGAGAAAATAAGTATGCACTCGTTTTAATGCTTGGCAAGAACAATTCGAGAGACCTATTTCCATATGAATAAACCATGTTATATATTTTCGGCTTAGGGTAGAAACTCGAAACACACTAACATTTCTCATCATCATGAAGAACATTTAGTTCCTCCTAAAAGGAGTGAGTTAATGAGAATCTACTCCAAGTCATGATATTGTGTTTAAAGGAGTCCCTAGGCGATCAATATTATAGTCAATGTGATTTACGGTTTTCATTGATAGGTGTTTCAATATAGCTTCAAACCAATCCGTCAAACTGATTCGATCATAGTTTTTTGAAAAGGCGTGACGCGTTTCATTTTTGAGTTTCAAAATAGCTTCAAATTCAGATTTGGAATTCTTGCCTTGGCTTTGGCTTTCTACATTGTTTTAACACATTAACCATTTTTGAGAAGCAATACTTTTTTGTTTAAATATTAATTTGACTTAACTTTCCAGAACTGAGGATAATCACGATACAAAATAATTAAATACGTCAAATTCCCATTTCCCGACAGAATCACTTTTTGTGAGGTTCGATGCATCAGTCATGTTTGCTGTCTTGAGCGAAACTGCCCGAATGATTGACAGTTGCGTATTTTACTGTATCAATCGGCTCCGTCAATATCCTTCAGGCAAAATTTCTTTCAATGTCTGCCCGTCGATGGACAATCGCGTCAATCGCCTGCTACACGAGGAATTGGTTGCTTCAATGAGCAGCATTGATAATATTATTGACCATCTAGGACCCCTTTATACATACTATATAGTAGAAAACACTCCAAGACCAATTTAGAGAATTTTTATTCTTAAATAAAGTGAGAGGGGAAAATACTAAACCTCTTAACACATTCTGATTTGTTTTCACACATCTGACTGCAAAATATTTTATTTTAGAGAAGTTTTTTAGTTTATTCATTCATCATAGATTTTAAACTGCTTTACCTTCATATACCTGTGCCGGAATATTTTATTTCAGAAATACTTTCGCTTATTCAACTATCATATAGATTTTTTAACGTCTTTACTTTCACATATCTGTGACAACTACTGTTTTACTTCGGCAAAATTTTTGTTCTTTTACTTACATAATTTTAGCCGCTTTACTTTCACATCCTGTGACAGCAAAACATTTATTTCGAAAAAATTCTCGCTCATTTAATCACAGATATTAAGGTGCTTTGCTTCCACATACCTAAGTGTCGTCTGACCGTGGTTCAAAATTCCGTGGCGTTGTCTGCGAATCTTTCCTTTAGGGGTTGATCCCGAACCGTCGTTAATAGTTCGTTGTGTTGCTCTAGTACGACGTTAATTAAAATTACCTTACCTCCACATACCTGTGACTAGCAGATTATTCTATTTCGGTAAAATTTTCGATCATTCACTCACATATTTAATTACTTTTACTTACCTGTGACAGCAGAATATTTTATTTTGGTAAAACTTTTGTTTGTTCAATCATAGATTTTAAGCTGCTTTACTTTCACATATCTATGACAGCGAAACATTTTATTTCGGCTAAATTTTTTATCATTCAATCACAAATTTAAGTTGCTTTGCTTCCACATACCTAAGCCAACAGATTATTTTATTTCGGTAAAATTTTCGTTCGTTCAATCAAAGATTTAACTTCGCTTTCACATACCTGTGACAGCAGAATACTTTAATTCAGAAAAACTTTCGTTTGTTCAATCACACAAATTTTAAGCTGCTTTGCCTTTACATACCTGTGGCAGCAAAATATTTTTTTCGCTGAGTTTTCGTTCATTCAATTACAAAATGTTAAGCTGCTTTACTTCACACCGAACACTCCATTCCTGTGCAGTCTTAGTTAATTCAATCAGCATATAGATCACCAACGATCAAAGTGCCATTACTCCCGAGGTGATTCGGCACAGATACCCTGTCTGGAACGTGGCATGGTGGCTCTGCGCAGAGTCGTTTCACGGGTCATTTCATTCGCATGAATGATTTAACGTTACCATACCACATCCTCTTCTCAATGCCCACTTCCGACTCCATTGCACATAACGTGTCATTCTTCCTTTTATGGCCTCGGAGCTTTAGATGGCGCCCATCGGTTTCCCTCAGCGAAACGCTTCAAGGAAACAGCTTCGGACGTTATTCAACGGAATGCCTTTTTAATAATTACTGTTCCCCTATTTTCTGGAAAATTCGTCCGGGATCTCTTGGCCATCACCCGCCAGGAATTGGAGCAGGTGGCGGCTCCGGCGATCAATAGCACATCTCTAAATAATACTTTCATTTGATGTTCGGTACAATCGTCCGTGGATGCGAATGGATTTTCTTCTCGCACTCTTGACTGGAATCCTCCATAGGGAATTGATGGAGAGACTCTTTTTGAAAAGTTCGGGAGAGCAGGCTTAGTTCAGCAGAGAGGACGCTGTGAGAGGGTGTTGGCCCGCTCTCCTTTTTTGTTATCGGCAAGATTCACGGGCTCTGGATGCACACCATAGGCAATGAACACTGATCAACTTGAGTTCACTAACTAAGCCTTCCGCGAGTGTGAGAGTCGCACAAATAGTAGCCGTCTTCTCACATATTACTTTCTGACCCCCGAGGAGACTTTGCTGTCCCCAAAGGAGTTCATTTATCGCTTATGGCGACAGAGAATGAATGGACAAGGAGAGATATTCGTACGAGTCGTAAGTCCCTTAATCGCCGTCGTTGGAACTCCGTCGCTTGTTTTGTACACCTCACATTAACCATCCAATTGTTTTGACGAGATATCTCGTCCAAGATCTGTTCAGTTTTGCTAAGGACGAGACACCTCGTCATCGAAAATTGCAGATTTTTATTATGATGGATTGAGATATGGCCGATCCTTTTCTAATGACAATATATCTCATCCATCAAGATCTGGTCAGTTTTGCTAATGAAGATATATCTCATCCATCAAGATGAATTTGTTAATGGCTAGTTACCTCGTGGTAGCAACCACCAGGAGGGTTAAGAAATTAGATTTATTTGCTTACTTGCTTTTAATACTCCTAGGGAATGATCCTAGAAGATCTAGAAGATCCTAGAAGGAAAAACAAAACTGACCCTTGCCCAGAACTGGTGACAGCTTTTCACAGAGGCTGGCCGATACAGGGCAGTTTTCGAAACGAAGATAAACCACCGGGAGGGTTAAGAAATTATTCAGGCAGAGTAAATCAATGGTGCATGCACAACTATTTCTTTGATGGGAGCAGTATACAAATCACTGTCAAGGGAAACGAGTCTCAACCTTCCAAATGGTTTCGACGAGATAGCTCGTCCATCGAAATCTGACTAGTTAAACTAAAATGAGACATACTGTCATCAAGATATCGTCGATTTTTTTATTATGAGTCCAAAATCCAGTCAGTTGCCCGGCGTATTTCCTTTTGGGATTTACTGTCTCAATCGTAAAATTTCATCGATAGGCAAATTTTCAACTCAAATACATTTCTTTTGATTATTGAATAAACAGATACCACTTTCAAGCATATTCAAGCGGAAAATCTAAACGCGTTTTGGTGTTAGAGTGTTTATCACAGAAATGCTTGCTCTACAACATCCGAGCTCAGGCGCCGGACCCGTAATGCAACGGATTGTCTAAGAATTTATTGCGCTCATTCATTTGGCGGGAAACTGCCGCCAAATGAAGCATATGACACATCTTTTATAAAGACGTATCGCTTTGAACTGGTCTTTTTAAGGGGACGCAGTACCTAAAAATCACTCAAAGTATCGAAATTTTTTTTATTGCTTTAAATTAGAGCTATAACCTTTCTAAATAAGTGTGCAAAATTTTAAACTCGTAACTGCATTAATTAAAAAGTTTAGAGACTTTTCTGATCCAAGACACAATAAAAATTACGCGCTTCGAAGTAGGTGTGCGACCTTCAGAGACGAAATTTTTAAATTTTAATTCAAAGTGTGTTGGCAAGAATATAACGAAGATTACTGGTGCTTTTACCAAGCTGCATTGGCTCTTGGTATAACTCTTGGTTCGCATATGAAGCATATTAAACGAATATATATCAACGAATCGCGTTTTGCAAAAATACTGTCAATTTACCAAAGGCTTGCTTCAACTGAACTGTTACAACGTTCTGTAATGTGTACCTCACAAAACTCTAATGTAAGCATGCACAGTGCAATATGGAGTAAGTGCTCAAAGCAAAGTTGTGCATCACTGCAACGTGTTACGATTGCTGTTTTTGATGCTATCACATAATTCAATGTGGATACTCTAAAAGATATAGAAGGTTTTCAAAAAGAAAACAATCTCTCATTTAGTGTGCATTCTAAACATCTTGCTATCTATAAGGACTATTGTAGAACATAGTTAAGAAACAGAAAGAAGACCAGCAGTTTATTTACTAGCTCAGAATTAAATTAAAACTGCACAGCTGCAAAGACAAAACATTCAACTAAAAAAAGAATGAATTTTGAATTAATCTGGCTATTTTTAAATATACACACTGTTTAATGCCTTTTCAATTATATTTTTAATTTGTGTAAAGTTATTATAAACTGGATACTAAAAAAATTAAAATTAAAAACTGGAAAATTATGTATTGATGAATTTTTGAGTTCACGTCGATAACGAAATGTTTTTAAACTTCAACAAAATAACTTATCCTTACGGGTTATATTTTAGTTAAATAGATTTAAATTTGAGCGAAAAATGCTTTGAATTGCTTTAATTGGTATGGAAATCAACATATTAAGTCCAAATAGCTCTGAGTTTTGTAAATAATTTTTTATACGGGTTTTAAAACTTTAAAATCATTTTTCTCAGCTTTGGTTTTTTTGGCACTATAAGGTATTCAAAATACTAAGGCTTTTTATGTATCACAGAAAAAGTTTTCAAACTTTTTACACTTATTTTTATATATTTTTAGAATAAAACTGTGTATGAATTTACATCTAAGTGCTATATTTATTTTTTTAGAAATAGTTAAATATAAACATTTTTATTTTTGGTGGTTTTTGTATCATTTTAGCTTTAAAAAATTGTATAAAATTAACTATGTTTTTTATTTAAAAATCCATACACAGTTTTGTTAAGTATATTTGAAATAAAGTTGAGAAAAAAATTTGAAGCAAAAAAATAAAAATTGAAAGAGTAGTAACATTTAAAAAAAATTCAAAAAAATTTGTAAAAATTGATTTTTTAAAAAAAATTGCTCATTTGACAAGATTTTTTCTTCTAAAATCAACTTATTGCTTACAAAACAATAGACAAACAACAATATTTTAATTCTAATATTAAAATTGAAGAAAATTTTAAAAATGGTAATGCGTCCCCTTAAGAGATGGTAGAATTGAGTAGTTTTAAGAATCGATGATTAGTACTCAAGTACTTTCAAGTATCCTATGCGTATTCGAATACATTTTCTAAAAACGATAGAAAGACTAATCCAACTCGGATGTTAGGCTATTATATAAAGTAACACAGTGCTCGGATTTTCTCAGAAACTGTGGTTAGTGCATTGGAATTATAACATCATATGTTCTTCAGAGAATTGCTAGTGAAACAAACTTTCAATCTTATACATGAACTGTTAGGAAATTTAAATTGCATCTCCATGTCTTTTTGTTATAAATAGACTGTCTTCCTTTCAATTTTTTTCCACGGGGTTTAGGATTGCAGGCATTTTAGGGATTTTCTTCCTACAGTAGAGCATTCGGGTAAATAGCAAATTAGAAATGGAAACAAAAGTTACAAATCTGGTGATTCATTTATAATTCCATGCTATAAAATGCCTAGCAAATCTTATTTTTAGCATGTGAATTAATTATATTGGGTGTAGCATATCAAAGTTTTAAGCCATTGCATGAGGAAACCATTGGATCGTTTCATTGTTATTTCTTTATTCTACACGGAAGCTAAAATCCTTAACGTGCTGCTAACAAGGATAAGCATATAATTCAACACTGCTGTTTTAGTATATGAATACTTTAATACTAATCTGTTTGGTAACTATCGAGTTATCTTTTGTACAATTTTCACAAATTCGAATTGCTTCATTACAAAGTAGCATGTTGAAAACCCTAATGTTCCTTAGCTTTTGCACGCCAGTGCATAATGTGCTTAAGTTAATACAGAATACGCGGTCAAGTCTTTAATAAATTAGGTCGGTTGAATGGGTTGAGTTTTTCATGGCTCAAGAGTCACATTTGGCCAAACTGTGCCAAACAGACGAAAGACAACAGAATGGACACATACACACGAAAAAATTGATAGGTCTCACACGTATTCGTTTCCTAATGTTTCTCATTATTTCAATTTATGTAATACTTGTGTGTATATGTCAAATTAAATCCCGTTTGGCAAGTGTATCCATGAGTTATAAAGCTAATAAATGCTAAACTGGATTAGATTCTTGGGTTTCATGACTCAAGGTCCGAAAACGGAGAAGCTGCCCAGTGGCTATTGTTGCTCTCCTTTTAAGGCCGTGGTTCAAAATTACGTGGTGGTGTTATCGGATCTTTCCCTTCGGGATTGATCCCGGACCGTTCCCAACAGCCATTTGTATTTGCTCTAGTGCGGCGTTAATTAAAATATCTATGTACCTACCTTTTTAAGGCCACAGTAATTTTATTAAAGAGTTAGTATACTTGTTACATTAATAAATGGCCCAATTAGCGACACTGGATCGGATTTTTGGGTGCCATGGTGTAGAGCCCCCAAATAAAGCTGCGCAGGCGCTGATGTTGCTATCCTTTTTATGGCCCCGGTAATTTTAATAAAGTGTGAGTTTACTTGCCTTCTCAATAATTGATCCAAGTTGGCGACACTGGATTGGATTTTTGAGCTTCATGGCGTTTAGTCCAAAAACTGACAATCTACTCTCGCGTTACTTGCTCTGCTTTTTAAAGCCGCAGTAATTTTATTAAAGCGTGTTATATTATTCTTTCTAATTAAAAAGAAATTACGAAAGCTGCCAGAGCGAAATCGAGCTCTACTTTGCATTCCCTGTGTGTCTCCAGGAAAACAATTCCTCGGGCACAATGAGCGGATTCGATTGTCATCCATTGTCTTCATCCGCGGAGGAAGAATATTACATTCAAGGGAGAAAGACACTGAAGCAATTTCGTGAGAGAAGAAAAGATAAAACATTTTTCTGCGACAATTTGTTTGAATACCGAGGTTTTCTGGAGGATGGGAAAAACAAAGCAAATTATCAATTCAGCACGTATCCCTTAATGTTTCAATTGTTTTTATTCGCTAGGTGGATGGTAGTCGAGGGGTTTACAACTTGAGAGGAGGAGGAAAAAATTGAGTTTGCTGGCATATCGATTAAGTGGAGCCATTGTCGCAAATGACCGCCTTCAAAAGCTCTTGTGGTTTAGGAAGACGGCAGAAATATCGGAATATGCGTGCAAAAATGCGGGGCTGCGTTTCTAGTTCAATGGGGAAGTCTTTCAGTGGGTGGGATTCCAATTTCTTTTGTCATTTGCCGACTTCCATCGCCTACTGAGGAGGATTTTATTCAAAGGGAATTCGCGAAGAAATGCATTTACTTGAAATTGTTCACTTCTCTTTTCCACCAAAAGACATTCATTAAATTTTAGAGATCAGTCGAAACTCTTTTTGTGTGAATTTTGATGAAAGCATATCTGTTTTACCGAATCCTAATCGAATAGGATTGAAACTTAAGTCTGGTTTTTTTGTAAGACATTCATAAAAGTATGAATTTTGATGAAATTGAATTGAATATAGCGTTGAAACTTAAAATTGTTCCTACTTTTCACCAGGACTTTCATTAATTTTTATGGATTAGTTGAAACTCTTGTATGAATTTTGGTGAAAACATATTTATAAAACTGAATAGAATACAGGATTAAAACTTAAGTATCGTTTTTCATTAAAAGACATTCGAGAATTTTTAGAGATCAGTCGGGCATATATTTTTCGATGAGATTATATCTATTAAAAGCTGAAACCAAATCCGATTCAGGGTTGAATCGTTAAATTATACCTTTGTTCATCTATATGTTCATTATTTTTCAGCGATCAAATGGAAATTTCTATATAATTTTAATGAAACCGTATCTAAGTATTAAACACCCAAAATAAATTGCGCAATAAATGAAAAAATTGCCATAGTAGAATTTCACGTTCACGTAAGAGTTACAATGTTCCTAATCATCTATTCCTACCAGGTTCACATGTAGCACTTAAATACCATAATATAATGCACTTTCCATACATTTGAGGGCCTCTTGTCTGACAAATGTTGTCCAGTGGATAAGTTGTTAGTGCGTGATATAATCAAACACCCGATCTATGTTTCGATTAAAGAGTACTTGTATATTAATTTTAATGGTATTTCTCAACCCCATTGCTTTGGCTTAGTGTGGAAGTTTGAGAGTGAGATGCCAGCTCAGGTGTTGACCACGTCATCCACCCGTGGGTTAAAATTACGAGGTGCTCTCGTTGGATGTTTCCCTTCGGAATTGATCCGGGACCTTTGTCAATACTCCGATTTGCTGCTCCAGTGCGAACTTAATTCAACTATTTACCGCAATACTAAGGAGAGATCACCGAATGTCTTTTTTTATCAATTTATTTTGAAGACCAACGAGGTTTTTTTTTGAAGACCAACGAGATGGTCTTCTTTTGTTAGACCAACTTCTTTTTTAGACCAACGGGGTGTTTTCATTTTAAGACCACAACGAGGCATCAAAAACTTTCTTGAACCTGATAAGTAAAAATTTTACAACAAGTTCTACAAGCATCGAAGGGACAAAATTGCAAAAGATGGGAAAAATTACTTTTTACAAATTTTTAAGAACAAAAATAGGAAAGCAAGGTGAATTTGGAGTTAGTGCGAACCCTAATCTTCAACGTTCATATTCAACCAATTACTGTCATTATCAGCATATTTTTAAAAATTCTTATTATTTACCACACTTTCCTAGACTCTACTGATATGTCTATACTTTTATTTGCTTAAACTTACCAATGATATCATTAAAAAATGTTTCTAACGCTTTTTTATGGTGTCCCACTTACCCATCACGTGGGGCAAGTGAGTACCATGGACAGTTTTCTTATTTGCAATGTGGCAGCATTGCGAGTGGGACAAGAACATATAATTTATTATTGACCTTTCTTATTATTTACCTGCTATCTTTCTTATTATTTCCTATTATTTACCTGCTCTGTCGAAATTAGAAGCTCTCTAGCAGTGAAACATATAGGACTCCTTCAAGCATTTCCAGCAGGTGTCAGCCCATATTTTAAGTCAGGAATGTTTTATATTCAGTGAACATACCTATCCCACGCGCAAACTCACTTGTCCAATCTAACTAATTTTCTAGTTAGTTTTGCGTGAAAATTTCTTATTAACATTTTTGGTAATATGATATTAGCCCTCCAAGTGGCTTAAACAAGGTATCTCGTCCATTAAAATATGATCAATTTGCTAATACTTGACGATATATCTCGTCATCAAGGTATTGTTAATTTTTTAATGATCGCATGATTAAGATTTGGTGAGTTTTCTTTTAATGGGGTGAGGTTGCTTGTCCATCAAGATAGGTTCAGTTATGCTAAGGACATATATATATATATATATATATATATATATCCGCGGAGAGAAACCTTTTTTTCTTCAATATAGAAAATTTATCCTCATTAAACTTACGAAACGTTTCATCTTGAAAAGAGACTGAAAAACTATATTCTTTTCATCTCGAGTTTCAGTTCCCTTGCGCTGCGATGAACATATTCATGCTAGACTTTTCAGTAAAATTAGATTTATTATTAAAGTTCAAAAATTTTCGAAACACGTGGGAATTTTATTTTAAAATCCGTCTTCCCATGCTCGACAAACCTTGGAGAAAAACGGAAACGAGAAAGCAGAAGAAATAGTAATTCGTAAAAATGCAATCTGAAATATTCCATTCCGAAGCTAATTCTTTTTCGCTTATAAATTGCTTAGAATCAAGGTACCGTTTATTTAAGAATGATTCTTTCCTCTTGGAAAGTAGGATGGTGCATGAGCACGATACATAAATCAAGTCTTTGTCCACGGCTGCAGCTTTTGTGTTTAAAATTTACTGCTTAGGTCTTAAAATTTTTGAATACTTGACCTTTGTTGGCGCTTTTCTTTCCTTTCCACAAGAATAGAGGATGTTTCCAAGTTTATAAATGAAGTTTCTATGTGCTTTAGTGAGAATATAACGGATGCGTCCTTTCTGAAATTCGTGGAATCTTACATTTCCGCTTAGCTTTTAGCCTGCATATATTTTGAAGGTACCATGAATAAATTTAATATAGCAGAGAAAAATGATCTTACATGCATCATACAGCTTATAACTTAGAGAGCTTTCATGCTACCCTGCTTGAAAATTAATGCATTCTGTTCTATATAAAAACCATCAAGCACTGATATTAATGAAACGATTCAATTTCTTTTCCCGTCAACTTGGGTGAAGAATAACGTCAAAGTTTATAGTGGATAAAAACCTCTCTATTGCTTAGGTCTTACAATTTTTGAATGCTCGACCTTTGTTAGTATTTTTCTTTTCCTCGCAGAAGAATTGAGGATGTTTCCAAGTTAATAAATAAAATTATATATGCTGTAGTGAGAATACAACGGATTACGTCTTTCCTGAAAAATTCACTGAATCTTAAATTCTCTTTTAGCTTCAGACCTGAATATATTTTAAAGGTATCATGAATAAAATTAATATTAATTTAGTAGAGAAAGGATCTTACATGCATTATCTTGCTTTTGCTTAAAACCTTCATGCTACCCAGCTTGAAAATTATTAATATATCAGAGAAAAACGATCTTAACATGCATAACCCTGCTTAAAGTGTAAATAGCTTTCATGCTACCCAGCTCGAAAATTAATGCATTCTGTTCATTATTAAAAACGATTAAGCACTGATATTATTTAACGATTCAATTTCGTTTGCTGTTAGCTTAGACGTGGAACCATATCAAAGTTGTTTTGTGGTTCAAAACATATCTCCATTTACTGCTTAGATCTTATAATTTTTGAACACTTGATGTTTTTGTTAGCATTTTTCTTTTCCTCGAAGAATAATTATGGATGTTTCTAAGTTTATAAATGCAGTTACTGTGTGCGGAAGAATATAAAGGATGCATCCTTTCTGAATTTCGTAGAATCTTACATTTCAGTCTGCGTTAAGCTTCTGGCCTGAATGTATTTGAAGGCATCATGATTTTTAAAACGCTAAACTGTACCCACGTGATCTGTCCTCCCCTTCACTTTTACCCTGACTTGCCTTCTAGATTTTGCAATCTTTCCACCCTTGTTGATTAATTACTTGACTCTGTTTCGTGTTTGTCACAGCTGGGTCAAATACGCTCTTGCTCCATAAAATCCAAACCAATCATGAATTAAATTAATATAGCAGATAAAAATGACCTTGCACGCATGCCCTTCTCCAACTCCTTAAGTTTTTGTTTAAGTCATTTATGTTGAAATACTTTATTATAACTACTGAAATTATAACCTTTAAATATTCATTTATACGCCTTGTTTTAAATTATGTTCCGAGAGATCGACCATTTCCTCAGATAATTATGAGATGCGCATCAAGAGTCTAATTTATATATGAACCAAAGAACCTGATTTATGATTAAAAAAATTTGGTTGGTTTGTTTTTAGGTTTTATGGCACAAAGAACATATTTGTCCAAGCTGCACCAAACATAAAACAAATTCATGTAAAAAAAATGTAATGAAAAAGGAAAAAAGAAGGATTGGAAATAGAGTTGTAGAATGGAAAGCTGACATAGTTCACTTGGGTATTCCGGGAATCGTGACCCACATGTTTACTAGACACAGTACATCCCATGGGAAAAGAAAAGATCACTAGAGTACATCGTGTCCGTGAAGCCTGTACACACCTAAAGGAGATGTGACCCTGAGGGTCAAGATAATATTGCCATTGTATTCTGATCTCCATACTAGCGCGTTCGCTTATACATATTCAACGAAAATATATAATTTATTGCATTTAAAGGATCCGTGTTTCTATTTAAAGGATCTATATTTCTTCTTGACTTTAATGTTGTTGTATAGGAAAGCAAAAATATCTTAAAAGAAGAATAATTTTCACAGCTAGCAGAGCTTTGTACTGTGTAGCAGATTAATTCATTTTCATATCATGAGCTCAGGAATTTTGTGAATATCCTTAAATACACCGGTTTGTCACCCTCCTGTAATGCGTGCAAAAGCTTCGAATTTTAAGAGATCATGACATAAAACTACACCTTATCTTGACAGCATAACGTAAAACTGTTTTCAGTCAGTTCACTTCCTCATGTAATACTGTATTAAAGGTAACCCTCTATCCTAGAGAAGGAATCCAATTCAATATATCCAGAACGGATTTAACACTATGCCAACGATATTCTAAGTTACTTGGTTACTTTCGTTGAACTGCTATACATTATTTCAACTGTTGATCTGAGCCGGGATTACCACTGTAAGTTTCAATGTTTCTATATATGAAAGGTTTTTCTGTCAAGCTAAATGTAGGTGGTCGTTTCTTCTTGTTTATTCTGTTGTTTTGTTTCTTCGGCGAAATGTGTATTCTGAACGTGACTTGGCTTGTCTTTCGAAAGGAATATCAGCACTACGCCAAACTTCTTCCAAACTGCGATAAACTGCATTTTAAGGAAACCCCGAGATTTATCATGCGAGAGTATTTGGGTAGCTGAAGTAAAATATCAGCTTTTCGTCTGTTTTGTTTGTTTATTCTGAAAATCCTTCTCAAAAGAGAGTTTTTCTGCAGTCCTAATTATGGCGCTGGTCCCTCGATGAAGGCAATTGAATCTTGTATTTTTAAACGAGTCTATTAGTTAAATTGGGGACTGATGGTAAAACGTTAATAAATCCCATCCACAATTGGCGTCTTAAGCGCTGATTCTGGCTCTAAGTTTATCTTTCGGTGCCAAAAGCGATAGCACTGATAACGAGTTGACAGGGGAAACATTCATGCTTTTGCGATGTCAGGATTCTTCTCCTAATACGGTTTCTACACTATATTCGACGTTATGTGGCGCAGTTTGGCCAAATATGGCACTTGCGCCATAAAACCCAACCAATCCTTTCTCTTTAAAAATTATTTTTCATGCATGGAATTCCTCTGGAACGCTCTTGAGGTAAAACAATTTTTTAAAAATTACCAGTTTAGATTAAATAAATCGCGCAAGATAAATAAGCATGAAAACTATGAATTTGTCTTTCTGACTCGAAACATTTTCGCATTCCGGCATACCGTAACAATACCAACGCTTCGTCAGTAGCAAGAAAAAAATTGAATTTTAAGAAATAAAATTTAAATACTTTCTTTGTGCCATTCATGTTGTGACAAACATTTGACAAACACAAACCGTTATAAAAATGTTTTCAACTCTTCATGCTTTGGTGGTAATTACAGAGATTTGAGCTTATTTTTTAAATCTTCTCTAGTGACCAAGCATAAAGTTGTTGTTGTTGTTTCTCATGCCTACACTGGCAGACCAGAGGAGCGCCAGGCCCGTCGAAGACGGCAAGAGGCGAGGGGGTGCGCCTTCCATGTTATTGAGCCCCTTTGGGAGGAAGTCCGACTTTTGCTCGACATACATGACACATCCGTTTTACAGGAAGGTCCCTTTCATACATCAATTCACTCACACCTATCGTAATTTAGATCCCAATCAGAGGCCGATAACCCCCTGATCAGGTAGCCACAGAGGTATTGATTTGTTATGGAAACATGGGGGACTTTGTGACCACGACCTATTTAACGTGCCCCAGTCACCATTAGTGAACACGACGGTCTTTAGCCAGGTCGAAGCGCCGATCTCGCAATCATCAGAATTGCAGGCTCCGCCGAAGGCTATTCCGAATTGATATATCGTCGGCAATAGTGTGAAACCACTAAGTCCAAAAAGTCTGATATTTCGAGTTGTTCTGTAAAATAGCGCAGAAAAACCATCTGCATAATATATTTAATATACCATCTAGTTGAAAAAAACTAAAATTCCTAGTTTTTCAACTAGATTGTATAGATAATATACTATCTAGTTGAAAAACTAAAAATTGATTAGACAGATGCAGATGATTTTTTGCGCATGTCTACAAAACAGCCCGAAATTTTTGGACTTGCGTGGTCAAATTTTTGCCGACGATATGATAGTTGATATAGGTCAACCCTAATCAAATTAAAAGACACCAAAATGGCGATAACCTGCATATTAAAGTTACCCCGATATGTATCATGCCAGGGCCATTTAGGTTCACATGAAATAAAATCCACGTCTTCCGTCTAGTTTGTTTGTTTACTCAGAACATCTCTCTCACAGTCAAGCAACTCTGACGAGCTGGCATTTGAAGTATGTGCTAATGAGAGAATCTATTAAATTAGTGGTAAGGTTAAACGTTACATATACTCCCACAGTTAGAGTCTAGTGATTATAAAGATTGCCATTCACATCGTTTCGTTTATGGCAGCCTTTTCCATCGGCGAACGTACCACCTTTGAATAGATAGACTCCCACAACGGCATCTGATTTCTCATCAGAAAAAATCACGCCATATTCGTGTCTGAAAATTACTTTTGCCGATCGAGCACATCTTTCGAGTAACATTTAATCCCATATTTAATAAGTATTTTTCAAAATCGGAGCTAGTAGAATTAAGGGCGTCTTATCCCTTATCCCTTTCTTTCCTTATTTGTGTTGTTTCTTACAAGTGGATAATTTTACACAGATAGGGTTGTGTTCTTTTTGTTCTGTGTATGGTAATAGAGACTAGGCTCAGAAAATTGACTAGGGAAAATTTAATCATCTACCAGCCTCAGGTAGACTTTGAAATGTTGAAGCAAATTGTGATTTTAAACAGTTTGGCGCCGTATAAATTAGGCGATGATTTTCACGATACCTACACTGGTAGACCAGAGGAATGCCAGGCCCGTCGAAGACGGCAAGAGACCATGGGGGTGCGCCTTCCATGTTGTTGAGCCCCATTGGGAGGAAGTCCGCCTTTCTCGACATACATGACACATCCGTTTTACAGGAAGGTCCCTTTCATACATACATTCACTCACACCTATCGTAATTTAGATCCCAATCAGAGGCCGATAACCCCCTGATCAGGTAGCCACAGAGGTATTGATTTGTTATGGAAACATGGGGGACTTTGTGACCACGACCTATTTAACGTGCCCCAGTCACCATTAGTGAACACGACGGTCTTTAGCCAGGTCGAAGCGCCGATCTCGCAATCATCAGAATTGCAGGCTCCGCCGAGGACAGAACCCACAACCCTTCTGATGCGAGCCCGACGCTCTACTGACTGAGCTACCGCGGCTCAAAGCATAAAGTATATCTAAAAAGGTACAGATCTCTATTTGAGGAAGAATTCCATTGGTGCAGACAAAATTTTATTTTCTTTGGGCTCAAAATTAAAAAGGAATTTTTGATGCAAACATTGGATTTTATCAATACTTTTTTAAAGGTCTTTTGTTTGTTATTCTTGGCTATCAGAGAATAAAGTTTAACTTCCGAGGGGTTCCCATGTTTAATTTCACTTAGCCCCCTGCAGTCTTTCCTCCATATCTTCTAATCAGTTTTGATCTTGGCGAATAGAATATTTCCAAAGGATTCTATACCAAAGAAATTACCATTAAAAATTTCCCAATGAATTCTATGGCATGAAAATGACCCGTAGAATCTTTCCAAAGGATTCTATCCTAAGAAAAGTACAAACAGAATTATCTAAAGGATTCCAAGAAAAGTAGAAAGATACAATTTTTCCAAAGAAGGATCCAAATCCAAGAAAAGGACCAATGGCATATTTTCAAAAAATTCGTTTCTACCTAAAATAACAATCGAAACTTTGAAAAGAATTTTATTATTTGGAAAGGATCGCGCGCGCGCGCGCGCGCGCGATAAAAAAATTTCAAATTTTAACACACTCGGAAATTTTGTGATGCCCAAGAGTTAAAAAGTATTACTGTAAGCGCACAATGATGTGACACACGAATGCTTGTATAGAGTGCTTTTCCACAAATATTTACATAAATTGCGCTATACAGCATTGGCAAACATTCAAACGCTGTTTCTCAAAGTTTACTTTTACTTTTATGTCATTCTTGATAGATTGATACTCGCATAAAAAAAAAATCCTTACTTTACATATTGTTATACCGCCTCTCGATATATCGTTCTCTATTACTTCTGTCCCGATGAATTTGTGGTTTGAGTACAGCAGAAAAAATAATATCATTCTGTTTCTTAAAACTTCCAAACAGTTATCCTGAGCTAAATAGTTCAGAAAGATTTTAGAATTTTGAAAGTGTAGAGGGGGGGGGGGAAGGATGAACTTATTTCAAAACTATCCCACTCTATTTCTACTGGCATGGAAAACTCAGTAAGCATATATACAGTGACGTTTCGAGATTCCAGTAGAAAATTATTTCATTTTGTGTAATACTCTGGTTAGCTAAACTTAATGAACACTATTATTTTTAAAGGCTGCAGCCTCAAAATTAAATGAAACAGCGAGTATCAATTTGCATAATCAAGGATATTCAGGAGAAAGCTGGACTATATTGGAATTTTGGAATCGTAACGACAGAGGATCTGACACAGGAATGGTTTCTGCTATATATATCGCATGAAATCATCTCCAACTTCATTATCAGTATGTAACACATACAAAGCCTACATCAGTGTTCGAGACAGTCATCCAGCCTACAAAAGACCACCTCTTTTTTTCCCTTCCTGCTTGTGGATGAGTAGTGAGAATCCTTCTTTTCTCTACAGCAGGAACTCATCCACCTCATTCTCAGTATGGAAGCATGCAAACGAGGTGTAAATCCTTCATTTCTTTTTCGAGAAGGTCATACAGTCTACTAAGGACCGACTTCTCTTTCTTAAGTTTTCACAGTTACCCTTCTGTCTCATGGCACTGAGTGCAGTGTCACCACCATATGTTCAGACTTTTTTTACCGTTAGCTTCTTTTGTTATCGTTTTGTTTCTGCTTGACGTACCTTATGTATCATTTTCCCACATCCAGGTCACCTCTCTGCAAAGTATCATCTGACAATCTTTCTGGTCTTTAAGATTCTGAACTATTCTAATCCTCAATTCGTCTTTTCCCCCTTTCGCGGCATTTTTTACTTGACGTTGATCTGCCTTGTGTTTGCTCAAGCTTGACCGAATATGGCCCTTGGGTCGAAAACCAAAAACCTTAAGTTTTGCACCCCAGTGTATAATATCTACTTCCAGCCCAGATTCTCAAGTCAAGTCCAATCAGCCCTGTTACGATCACCCTTTAGAAAAAAGGACTCTGGTACAGCAGAGGTCTATTCCCGTGGCGCAGAACTGGTTAGGGGTAATTGAGGAAGATGCACGACCTTAGATGATTTTTTCGAAGGATGGATTAATTGTGTCTCCTGTCTGCCGTCGACACAAAGAGTTGAAGACGAGGAGAAACAGGTGATTGAAACGGTCTTAAACAGGAGGTGAAAGTGAAGACGAGAATATCCCAGATTTTAGATCTTAGCGAATCAACTCGTTTCATTCAATTACGACAGTTATTTTTTCACTGTTGAGGATAAACTTTTCATAATTCGTGAAAAAGTCAGTACAAAATTGAGTAGATAGTTAATTAACGCCGCACTGGAGCAATACAACGTACTATTGGTGACTATCCGGGATTGATACCGAAGGGTAAGATTCGAGGACAAAAAGCATCCGGTTCTTTTCAACTACGGTCAGATGACGAGAACAATACCTGAGCTGGAAACCAACTCTCCACACTTCCACACCACGCCAACGTGAGACATTAGAGGCCACGACAGATTCAACGAGCATCAGCCCCCATGTTAACGACGGTCTTCGGTTGAACCTAGTTTCGAACTTGTAAACATCCGGTTGCTAATGCCTTGTTCCACTAAACAAATTGAGGGTACCCCATTTGATCCGCTTATGGGTCAAAATGGTATCAATGACATTATTTTGACCGCCCGCTGTAGCATTATTTTAAAAAGTCTTACCATTCATTTTGTGATGATAGTTTTGCATAATTTTAAACAAAAGCTCATTTACTACAGCATAATTTGTGCCTTCCTTCAAGCAAATTTTTCACGGCTCTAGTGATTTCACCTCTTTAATTATCGCGCATATACTAAAGAGTACTGTATTTCGTAATGGATGTCAAGTTATTGACAGCAAACCACACACTAGACAACAAATTGAGCGAATGACAATTTTTTGACGAACATGCAATTTTGAATAACTTTAAATAAAAGCGCGTTTTTTAAGTAAATTTTTCACGACCGAACAATAACACCCCTATTGAATATAAAGCTTGTTTCTTGTCCCTCAATTAAAGCGATGGATCAAGAGGCTACTGTACTTTGTAATGGATATTAAATCATTACGCTATTAAATCCTATTTTGAAAAAATAAAAATAGATAAATTAATATTTTTACGAGTAAAATAATTTTTTAGATGTCTTAAAACCAGAAGTCAACAATTTTCAGGGGAGCGGATCCCAAGAACTCCCTCTCTGACTGTATCATGGAAGTGGTAATTCTATCAACCCCCCAACCCACACGAATTTAAATCCGGGGGCCCCTTCATTCACTGGCCCCCCACGTGCCCTGTCTTAATTTTGCATAATATTACTGGTTCTTTTCGCCGGAGGTGATAACCAATCAATCCGTTGGCGAGCCCGTTCGGCGATGCTTTGAAGCCAGGACATTTGGGGGATCCGAACTTGGACTGCTGCCAACTTTCCGCCATGTTCCGGAAAAGGTTGGCCCGAGGCCACTTTTATTTCATTCCTGTAGAGGTCGCTACTGGAGCATTGCCAGTTTCTTTCGCTTAGAGTTTCTTTTATTTATGGACGGATATAATAAAAACGAGTTTGTCCCCTTTTTTAGTTTTATTAAGATTTCCGCACCTCCGTTGTGTGTCGGAATCGCAACTTAGTTTCGCATTCGGTTTCATTATTTGCACCGCACCCGCTGCGAAAGACGCGGCCAAAATTTCGGGCAAAATTCATCTCCGAAAGTTTTTGCTCCTACGAGGAGGAAATGTTTACTATTTTAATCTTTTCTCGCATCTGCCCCGCCCTCTTTTACCCGCTGCGAACTTTTTCCAAATAAAAAACGGCAAAGGGGGGAATAGGGGAACTCAACTCGTTGCGCAAAATGGAATTTTCCTACTTTGCATTTAAGAGATCTCCGTTTCTGTACCAGTTCGGTTAAAGCGCCATGTTTGGGGCTGGAATTCCCCCCCCCCCGATTGCAATTGTTCATCCGAACTCGATATATTTTCAGTTTTTAAAGGGAATTGCAATCCAAAATTTTAAAAAGATTGTTTTTAAGAGATTTGGGTAAACTATTTCCTGCTCTTTCATGTTACTTCATTTTTTGTTTCGTTTTACTTTTCTTACACTGTACTTTCGAACCCTCGATATTTTCAGTTTTTAAAGAGAGTTGGAATCCAAAAATATCGAGATTTTCGGGGATTAGACTCTCCGTTTTATTTCTTTCATATATACTTCATTTTTAGTTGGATATTTTTAATTTTTTAAGGGTAGGTATGTAGTTGATTAAAGTCGCACTGGAGCAACACAACTATTTTTAAATAAAATTGGAATCCTAAATTTTCAATAACATCGATTTTGAGATATTAATGATTTTGGTTGGCCATTTTATGCTCTTTCATGTGATATTTCCTTTTTGTTTTCAATTTTGTTCGTATAATTGTTTATTCAAACTGTCGATACTTTTAGTTTTTAAAATATCCAAAAATTTCAAAAATATCGAGAAATTTTCCTATTTTGCGTTTAAGAGATTTCCGTCGCAATTGTTCATCCGAGTTCGCCATACTTTCAGTTTGTAAGTGGAATTGCGATCCAAATACTTTTTTAACATCGATTTTGTGGTCTTGATAGATTTGGATAGATTATTTCATCCTCCTTCATAGGATACTTCATTCCTCTTTCGATTTTTTTTCTTACATTGTTCTTTCGAACCCTAAATAGTTTCAATTTCCAAAGAGAGTTGGAATCCTAAAATCGAAAAGCATATCCAGTTTTTGAGATTAAACACTGTTCTATACTCTTTTATTACACAAATATCAGTTTTGTTTTGAATTTTTAGTCATTCACACATTCTGACACTGCATATTGTCAGTTTTTATAACGATTTGAAAACCCTAGATCTAAAATCATCATTGATTATATAATGAAGTGACCGTATTATCATATTTAGAGTAATTATTATAGATTATTTTTTTATTTAAATTATATATTATATATATATATATATATATATATATATATATATATATATATATATATATATATATATATATATATATATATATATATATATATATATATATAATAATTTTTAAGAACAAACCCAGAATTTTAAGATTTTCTAGTTAGTTTTGCATATAAAACGTGTTTAAATGCTATGCATTTTTATCCAAAATCTTAAATTCCGAATTGAATTAACGGTTTAACTTTCGTAAAATAGTTTTAAAAGGCAGAAAATTCTCTTATGTAAATGTGTATCAGTATGCCGGTAAAGAGTGCTTCAATGTGTTGCTGTTTATTGAGGCTCAAAGTATGGTTCCCTCTTCGTAAAATGATGCAGCAAGGAAATATCATTTACTCCTTACAGTAAATTATTTAATGAAAAGCTTCTACATGTATGTAGCTTTGTTAATACTTTTCGGTACATGATTCTACATATTGTTATAAAAAGAACTGGTCAATGTAGCGACTACTGTATGTGTATTTCTTTAATAAATCTATTAGACAATTTAACAGTTACTTATTGAACAGTTGTTTAATCATCCTTGTGTTTGTCTTCACAAGGTATCTCGTTATTAGCAAAACTACCATATCTTGATGGACGAGATACCTCGTCCTTAGAAAAAGCTGCCCTGATCGGGATCTCGTTATTATAAAAATACGGCAATATCTTCATGATTCGGAATTCAATCGGCATTCTAGATGACGAGATAACTCGCCATTAGCAAAAATGTCCAGGTCTTGATGGACGAGATATCTCGCCGAAGCTATTTAGAGGTTTAATACCTTATTGTTTTATATTTATTTTTAAAAGCAAACAAACATTTCACTTACATATATATTTATTTGTACACATCTATGATTTTATAAATCAGTAAAATCTTTTTCGATGAAATAGAGGATTAATATTTATTTCTTTTCTTTTAGGTAAGCTCCACAATTGGCGAAGCCATCTCTCTTCTTACAGTAAATTATTCCATAGGTAGACTGAAGGTAACAATTTTCTAAAACTGCTTCATTCTACTTTTGCTGAGTAAAATTTAACCAGTTTACTCCTTAAGTTTACTTCTAGTAAAATTAAGCTGCTACTAAGAAATTAAGAAAGGAACCTCTTTTGAAGAAGTTCAGCGTTTTTCTGATTATATATAATCTTTTCAATTTGCGGTGTGTCAAACAGCGTAACACTTCTTTACTTTGCTGCAATCATTATTAATGGCTAAAATTGTGCTTTCAAATAAAAACTGAGACATTGGATTATCTTTAAAAGGCAAGTAAAATATTTTAAGTTTATATGCTGAAGATTCACGTTAAACTCTAATAGGGGTATTCCCCATTTTATTTCTTGTTGAAAACCTTCAACCAAGCTATTTCTACGAATTGACGCGACTTCGAAGTATAAGGTAGGTGTAAGATATTTTTAGATCTATCCTTCCGAGGTATCGTTAAAATACAAGTAACTCGATTCCTGAAGGTTATACAGCTGTATTTGACAGAAGTTTATCGGTTTGTTTTTTAGCACGTACATTTATTACTTGCTATGTATTTATGTACTGAAGAACATATGGTTGCTTCGACGACTTCCTTTGAAGGGGCATTCAGATTTCATCTTCCAGAAAGGTATTTTAGCACATATACTACCGAACAAATCGTGTGGTCTTCCATTGCGATTTAATATTTCTCTTATGAAGGTTTAATTTAGAGTATATAACACTATTTTAGAGTTAAACTACCCGGAAACTAAATACTTCTATTTACCAGGAAATATGCAAACTGATTAAATAAAAATTTTTTATAAGAAACAAAATTTTGACTAGTAAAGAAGTAGACCAAACTTTACAATTTAAAAAACGGAATTGTAATGCAATAGCAAACACGGACTAAAATTATATTTTCTAGTTTGTGTTTCACATTATATCAAAATAAACCTACTTAATTTTGTTGAAGCTCATGTTTATTCTTTATAAATTTAAAAAAAAGTAGCTATCTCTGTAAAATACTTACACCAAGAAACGTAAAAAATATAACATTCACCTAAAAAGTAGTATCGAATGTCAAGCGCTCGTAAACTACCATTGGAAACTCGGATTCCGAAAGGTAGGTGTCTCTGAGCTGGAGACTGGCTTACATAGAAATGGCCCTATTTCCTTTCCAAGGCCTTACCTAGGTGATTTGAAAAACATTTGCTAGTGACTTCAACGTCGCGTGTATCAGTACTCAATTATTAAGGAACACTTTACAAGTATTGTTTAGTTGTTTGGATTTTTTGAAATCCTATTCACCTTAACAAATTCGCAGCTGCAGAGCAAATTTTAATACATAAGGCTTTTCATTGAGTGCAATTCATACAATTTTTAGAAGAAAAAAAAAGAAATATTGTGATGTTAGTGTTTAGAATCTTTGCAGTGGTCACGTAAGTGCTCTTCTGTCGCAGTATTGGCAATAAGAAATAGTAAGTCGAAATTAAAATTTATAAATTAGGATCGAAACATCCTATGAAAACTGATAATTTAACTACCCAGTTAGAAATACGGTCATGTGATAAAAATAATATTCCTCTAATTTCGTCTAGGATACAATAATAAACAAGTAGGCTGAAATTAACCTTCCAAGTAGTTTTGACATGATATATCGTTTATAAAAATGGGACCAATTTTGCCAATGACCTTATGATTCGGATATTGCCGATTTTTTTACGATAACGATATCAAGATTTGGTCAGTTTTTTTCTGAGGACGAGCTATCTCATTCATCAAGTTCTAGTCATTTTTCAACATACATCATTCAGACAACCATCATAAGGGTTAAGATACAGCCCAAAAATGCAAGAATTTTATTACTACCAGTGAGAAACTATGGAATGGTAAAATTCCTCTACTTTCTATTCTAAAATCGAAACCGCATGTGAAATTTTTTTTCCCTGCAACTTTATTTAATTACTACCTAGTTAAGCACTAGAGCTTGGATCAATATGAAATAGGACTAAGGTAAGTTTCAATATGGATATTTTTTCTTCTTTCAGTAGTTCTCTTGCCATATAAGCTTCAAGCGACTTATAAACCATAAGGATTTAAGTTGCTTGGATTGAGTCAGAGGTTTTTAAACTGTGCATCACCGCTCGCAAAGAGTCAACCTCGGATATTTTTCGTCTTGCAACTACATTATCTATGCCATTTAAAAGCCTTATCTATAAGGTTAAGTTGCTCAGAAAAAGATCAGAAGTTTTCAAACTGCGTCCTGGCTCTCAAAAGAGGCTCTCACTGATTCCTCTTCTCCTTACAATAGTACTCTTATCATACATAATGTTTTAAGTTGCTTAGTTTGTGTCAGAAATTTTAAAACTGCACGGTGTCAAATGCAATTTAAGGAACATAACGGGGTAAAAAACTTGTCAAGTAAGACTCAACAAACTATTCGCGTTCTCAAATACGTTATGCTATTTAAGTTTATTAAGCAATAATATTTAGCTGATGTTCCCTCTTGGAGAGTGAAGCATTAACCATCCAGATAATATGAAAACTAAATTTTCTGAGTGTTACAACTCGAGGAAAGAAACAAAGCATGAAGTTCATCCTTGCACTATGTGTTCTAATTTTCACAAGTGCTTAAATAAGCACTGTTGTGAAGCACATTTATCCTATGGGAAAACATGCTTATTTGCGATGTAACACAATTTTGAGCTTCATTTATAAACATGACAGTTGGCCATTCACAACGGGATTTTTGTGTAGATCAGGCATTAAAATTTACGTAACATTGGAAAGAAGAAGAAGGAGGGGGGATTTGATTCAGCTTTTCAAGTTTGTAAAACAAGGGGACACAGAGGGCTTAAATTTCAATAGGGATAACAGAACAAGGGGCCATGGGTATAAATTGAATAAGACACATTTTAATCGGGATTTTAGGAAAAACTACTACTTTAGTAGGGTAATAGACAGTTGGAACGCGTTGCCAGAAAATATAGTTAATTCAAAGGGAGTGTACGAATTTAAGATACAATTGGATAGTCAGTGGGAATTGGGGAATTCATAAACAAAGGACCAGCCTTGTTGGGCTCGAGCCTGTAGCTGGTCGTCAATATTTGTATTTGTATTAGCTATAATGTTGAATTACGTAACATAAATTACATTTTTTTTGGCAAGATCGAGCATTGTGTTAATGAGATGGTAAAAAAAACAGCAGATAAAAACATCTTACAATAAAATTCATCCCAAATAATATCCTACTTTAGAACGTAAAAAAGAACTTAGTCACTCCTTAGTTGTTATTTTAGAACTTATAATTTAATACTCTTGCTCTAAATGCAGAATAATTTAAATAGAGGTGGTTCTATTAAATAAATATTTGTAACAATTTAAATAGATGTTCTTTTACTAAACTCAAATTTAGAACAATTTAAATAGGGGTTCTGTTATTAAATTCATAGACTTGGCGCGTTTTAAAATGTATTTCAGTATCCGTAGGTTCCTTTACGCAGTATATTTCTATTGCAAGAAATTTCATATCTCCACCAATTCATGTCCTGATCGATGTTAAATGATCCATCAGTGTTTGAAGATTTTCCTGACACATACAGTGCCCACGGGGCCAAGTTACTGATGTCAAATCAAATCTTCTTGCATCACGTTGTTTGGATTTTTTTTATATTTGCTTTGGAAATTTCTGGATTTCTCGAGGTATCTCGTCCATCTAGATCTGATCAATTTTACTAATGAAGAGATATTTCGCCATCGAGAAATTGCTCTTTTTTTTATGATGATGGGATAAAGATCTGGACAGTTTTTCTAATGAAGCGGGACCTCATCTATCAAGATCTGGTCAATTTGCTAAGAATGAGAAAACTACCAGGATGGTTAAACGTATGAACAAAACATATGAAATCTTTGTTATTAGGTACTGACATTTCATTAAGAGAGTCTGTCTGAGAGACTAGTATAGTGGCTTTTTTTTTAACAGCTTGAATAATACTTTGCATTTCGCCAACAGATCTAAGCATTTCCCCGTAGCTTTTAGAATATTTTTTAGTTTATCACCTGCTTAAAGCAGAAAACTCATTAACTGACCACAATTTTTGCAACACAGCTTTCTAAAGACATTAGTTTTTAGTTCAAAAATATAAATTATAATCATTTCGAGAAAAATAAATAGTGCTAAAATCTTTCAAATAAATTACTTTATGTCTGTAGTTTTCATCACCATGAAAACAAGCATTTACCGTCTCTTAAAATGTCGTCAGTTAATGATTTTCTGTTCCAAGCTGACGAAATATGAAACGTCACTCTTGTGAGAGTCCGATTTTTTAGGTAATACCTTTGAGGGTAAAGCCCCCTGTCGAACCAACGAAATTTTAACTTTTTAGTATTGTTTTCTTGGATTGTTAAAGGAACAATAAAGGAAAATAAGTGTAAAACTGCTTTAAGTAAAAGATTTAACATTTTAAACAATGTTAACGAGTATTTAATGTTTGTATATAAAATATGTTCAATTTATTATTTCGCTGATATAATGACTGATTATGAGATACAAATAATAGTATTGCCATTGAATATTTACACTGCACCTGAGATATTTTATGCTAATAAATGAAATTTTGTACCCCTGGTGTTTTTAACGACATGATAAAATTTATGTGTTCAGCAACTAACTCAAAAAAATCACTTCATAATGCATGACAGAAACTGAAAACTATTACATCTTGCAGGACTGTAATCAGGCGATTAAAGGGCGACATTTTTCTATTTTTGAATCGTGGCGACTTGAGATATATATTTTCAAGCAAAATCTTCTAAAACGTTATTATTTTCAAAGTTTGGGAAATTTTCGGAGACCTTTTTTTTTTTTTTTTTTTTTTAATTTTTGAAAGGTTAACGCAAATTTAGTCCCCTTTCATAAATTAATAACGGACGGGAAAATATTATTCCAATTTTTCTTTAATAAGAAAATTTTCCAATGGACACCAATCTCGAAGTTTTGGCACCGAATAGTGGCAAACATGAAACGAAAACATTGGAATCTGGTTGCTAGATTGTCATCTAAAACCCTTTTAAGAACAAATTTTTTTTTTGTTTTAAAATTTAAATTTCTTGTTGAGTAGCTTCAACGTCTGTCTCGTTCTTAATTAGCTCACTTTGAGTTTCAGTCGACTCATTTTTATACGAACCACCAAAATCACTACTAAAATAATATTTAAAAGAAAAGACTGCTACCTATATAAACAAATTTATGCTACTATTTCACAAGTGTTTGGCCATGGATACCCTAATACCAGAAGTGAATTTGGGTTTCTTGGAGACTTTCTGCTCAGATGTAAAGTGTTTTGAAGAGAGTACTTCAGTCAGAGATGAAAAGCGTAGTATTATTAAATTCGATTCTGTCCATCATCCGTTCGCAACCTGTCGACTCCTTATGGTCTATGGCACTCCATCGGGTTGCCGAGCTTTATACCAAGGATATTAGTGCTCGTTTACTTTGACATATTTGACTTCCCATCTCAGATAGATTCAAGGGGAACGGTAGGTACTATATGTCTAGTTGCTATTTCCTTAGCCGAAACGATAAAAATGTGAGAGTCTGGGTTTTGACAAGGCTTCCCGAATGCAAGCCTGCAGAAATTTCTAATTGAGCTCTAGAAATTTCCTTTTCTGTGATCGCGTTTCGTATGCATTTCTTAAACATTTAGTACGAAAAACTTTCTTTGCATTTTAAAATTGAATTGTCTTTACTGGTTTCTAACCATCATTCCAATATACCCCTGAAATAACTCAACTTCTTGACTAAGCGGATAATTTTGGTAAAATTATTTACAATCTAAAATTTTTTATAGCATGTTCATAAGTTCTTACTTTTCTTTGATTAAGGTGTACATAATACACTAGACTATTTAAAAATCCAGCTTTCTTACAGTAGGTCATTAAGTATGCTCAAAATCATTTTAGCGTCAAAAAGTCAGATTCAGCTAATCAGTAATTATCTTATTTAGATATACTTAGCTATTTAGCATGTTTTTGAACAGCGATATCTCATTCTAATTCTTCAGAAAGACAATTTATATTGGAAATTATTCCTAATATTATATTCTCCATCTTTTGATCATAAATCAAATTGCTAGAGAGAGAGCATACGTATTTTACAGTTTTGGTTCCTCAAGAAAATGTTAAAAAAAAAAAAAGATTTTTCAGAAATTCAACATTTAAAAATCAAATAAAAATTAATTTACTAACTAATAACTCTGTTTGAGTGTTAAAATATTAATCATATTGCAAAATCAGAGTTCTTCAGAATTTCTATTTTTTACCAGCCTTTGTTAACGATAAAAGCATGATTATATATATAGAATCGTTACACTGTATTTTTAGGGTCAGCTTGGCAATAAGAAGTAATCAGCCTTTGTTTACACTAAACACCTACTAATAACGATTAGAATCAGTCACTTACACTGTATTTTTGAAGTGTGACACTTTGACAAGTTCTGAAGAAGAGGAGAATACGATCTTCAATTTTAGTTTTCATCCAAAGTTGGTGTCCGCTTTTATCTTAAAATCCTGCGCATCCTCTCACAGTATTTATTTTCCCCAGTGCCACAAGACTCTTGTCATCTATATTTCTTGGAGAACAAAGAGTTAACTGCGGTTGTTATTCACGAGCCTTCCTGACCATTTTCCTTTCACTGCTTCCTAATGACTAGACAGCTAGCTATCTAAAACCAAGTCTTTGTGTATAGCATAAGGCCCCCAGCCCTCCCTCAGAAAGGAAGTTGATGTAATTACGTCCTATGCTCCGACCTGTGTAGTATGATTAATGGTGACATGTTCACGGCTTAAGCTGTTGCCAAGTTCTCCCCAGAAAGTAAATAACAAATAGATTGGCTGGCCAAGATTTCATTTGAAATGAAGTCAGCAGGTTAGGGTCTAATGTCCCACTGCAACTGAAGTGTGATTGCATTGGACCTTTTGTATATATCGAGCAAATCATTCTTCATAATCCTTGGATTTGTAGATTGGTTACGTCACCGTACATTCTCTGCCTGGTTCCTTATTGTTTTAGAAGAATTTAATCTCATTTATATATATGAGAGTGTGTTTCTTGAATGGCGAAGTAAATGAATTGTATGATTAGCTTAAGCGAATCGTTGTAGAAACAAAGTAGGAGGTCAAAGGCACTCTACATTAATGTCATTACTTATTTTCTTGACAAAAACGAATGACTGTGATGGGGACATGAATTCAACTATGCCTTATAACAGGCCAGTCTTTTATGCCACATAAAGCAGTCTTTGGGAGCAACGTGTGCTAATACCCATCTAGGATGTCATCCCGATTTGTAATATATTCATTGTTCCCTTGACACTCAAAGTTAATCATTCTTCATAATCCTTGAATTGGCGGATTGGTTAGGTCTGCTTACACTCGTTGCCTTGTACCTTATTGTTTGAACATTTTAATCTCGTTTATGAAAGTATATTTCTCCGAAAGGAGATAGAAATGGACTACACATTTTAAGCAAATTGCGACCGAAACAAAGTAGAGGCCAAAGGCATTGTACATCAATGCTATTACTTAAATTAATGCAAATCGAATGATTTCTTGGTGGGGACACACGCAAATCTAAATATCTTTATACCAGACCAGTTTTTTAAGTTCACAAAATGGATTCTTAGGGGCAACGGGTGCTAATATTCATCTTTGACTGTCATCCCGATTGGTGAAATAATCGTTGTTCATAAATATTACTGCCCCCTAATGTTAATCATTTTTTATAATAATTGGATTTGTAAATTGGTCGCGTCAGCTACCTAGTACCCCTTAGTGTTGATGCATTTAAATCTCATTTATAAGAATATATTTATGAACGGAGAAGGAAATGAATTATATGATTAGTTTAAGCGAACTCTTGTAGAAACAAAGTAGAGGCCAAAGGCATTCTACATAAATGGTATTGTTTATTTCCTTGATAAAAAAAATGATCATCCAGTAGGAACACGAATTTAACTATAGCTTTACAAGACGAAGTCTTATATTTCCGCGTAAAGCATTTTTGGGGGGTTACCGGTGCTAACTTCGGCTGTCATCACGATTTGTGAAAAAATCATTGTTTTAGTAAAAATTTCCCGTTAAATTTTTAATATCTCTTGTATACTTAATTATCATCGTGTTTTGTGTTTTTACAAGAGATTCATAATACCGGAAGCATATAAATACGTCCTTTTGAATTCCCATCCCATTTTGCTTTTTAATGTACATATAAACACCCCCTTTACGAATTCGCCATTTCGCTTTTAGTAGTCCTAGGAATACTTATCCGTGCTACCGTAAAGAAAGCGGAAATTAAAGTCGGCCTTTAAAACTCAGAACGCCTAGGTGCTGCGTGCGTAATGTGAAACCCAAACACGCGTTTTGTACCTCGCCTCGTCGTGTGAACTTCCTATTATAATTATTTTTAAGTGAATACACCTCAAACGAATTTCAACTCCCCCGCCCATTACGCGCGTGAGAATTTCTTATCTTGCCATCGCTGAAACGAAACATTTTGTTCTTTCCTTTCACTAAGTAAAGGTAGGCTCTTCTCTACTTAGTCTTTGTTTTAGTTATGAGCCTGGATTGTCTCCTTTGATTTCGGGGTTGATAAATCCAATCTCTGCCATTGACATACAATAGCTTTAAATCGGGACCACTATTTAACTAGGGGACTGTATAAGATTCTGTCATTAAGGTTCTTTAGACCTCGAGTTCCTCGCTCTTCTCATTGTTCTGCCTAGAGAGCCTGAATTCTCTAATGCTTGTCTGGAAGAACTGATTTCTTGCTGAGGGTCGAGTCTGTGTTGCTTTCATTAGCTAATAAATTAACATTGGAATTCGCTTTTTACTTCTGAAGAGAGTATATTGTACATGGGCATTTTGAAGGATTTACGTTCGTACTTAGTGTGCATTAGATTTTGGGTTAAGCCAAATTTCAAATAGTTATTGAATGTCAAACAAGCTAAGCTCTAGTCCAATTATGATTGGAAGGAATTGCAGGTCAAAACATATCCACTTTATCGCCAAAAGTAGCAGGACACTTTATGAATATGCTAATATGTATGCATTTTGGAAATACGCAGTGCGTATTCGTAGTATATTATCTGAAGCTGATCACACCGAGAAAATGGCCTTAAGGTTTTGTCGTTAAAGTTCTCTAACATTCTGGATTCTTCCCTCTTCTCATGGTTCTGCCTGGAGAGCGTAAATTCACTACTGCTCGAATTGATTTCTTGTTGAGGGTCGCGTCTGTGTGTTGCTTTTCACTCCTTAATAAAATAGCATTGGAATTCGCTTTTTACTTTGGAAGGGAGTGTTTCACACATGATTGAGGGATTTGCGTACGTACTTAGTATGCATTAGATTTTGGTTTAAACCAAAATTTTAACAGTCGTTGAATGTCAAATAAGCTAAGCTCTATTCAAATCAAGATTGTGAAAACTTGCAGGTTGAAAATCGAAGTGAAATATATACACTATAGCTTCAAATGTAATAGGACACTTTTGAATATGTTTATATATGTGAATTTTGTCGATGTGCATTGCGAATATATTAAGCTGAAAATGGCCTTCAGGTTTTTTCATTTAGGTTCTCTAACATATTGGGGTCTTCGTGGTTACGCCTGGTGAGCATAAATTCATTACTGCTTGACTGAAGGAATAGCTTTCTTGTTAAGAGTCTCATATGGGTCTTGCTATTAAAATCAAATTTGAATTCGTCATTTACTTCGGTAGGCAGTGTTTTGCTAGTGATTGTAGGATTTCAGTGAATTCTTTTTTTATTGCATTGTATTAGATTTTAGATTAAACAGACTCAAATAACTGTCGAATGTCAAACAAGCTAAGTACTCTCCAAATCATGATAGGTCAAAAATCGTGGTGGTATATAAACACAAAATCGGCAACAGTAATAGGACACCTAATATGCTAGCATATACGAATTTGCGTGTGAAACGTGATCGCCTATAAAACACCTCTTTTTTCTGTGAAGTGCATTGGTTAATATTTCCTTGTGTTCATTAAAAATTTTTCCGAGCTTCGCTTTCCTGTATTATGTGGCTCTGTGGGTTTACTCACAGCGCTATCAGGTTGTACAGGCTTGATTCCTGTTGTTACTATGGCTATATTTCTCTTTTTTGCATCAGCAAAAACTGTCCTTGAGTGTGAATGTCCATTCTCTTGACGGAAAAATATTGCCTGACACAGCTTTGCCCAACCCTATATTTTATCATCACTACTAAAAATTTATTATACCTAACCCCACGCAATCTAAATCCTATCGTATTAGATGGATAGTGGACAAGTAAGAAAGGACAGGTAACTTTTATTCATGACTGCCTTTTAACGAAACCAGATTTACCGAAATATACTTTTTATGCCTTGTACTAGGGCCGAAACAATGCCTAATTAGATGGTAGTCCATCTCATTAATTAATGTTTGCTTCAGATGGGTGAACTAATTGTGCTCGTGCTAGACACTATAACCAAATATAGTAATTAGCATGAAATGGCCGTTCTGTAGGGTGAGATAGGCTGTTAAATTCTAACCTTTAATTGTTTTCGGATGATAGTAGAGTACGCGAGACAAAAGCGTAGCCGTAAGTGTTTTCCAATCTTCGGGACAACGGTCGTGCTAATTTTCACCAGCAGGTCTTACTCGGTTGTTATTTAAAGAGGGACATCTACTTTTGTTTGGCAAGATAAATTGCATCCGATTTATCTCGATGCTTGCCCTCTCGACTGGCATTGTATCTTTGTTTTCTTTTGAGAGCCCCAAACCCTGTGAAATATTCCATCTGCGGGAAGAATGAACGGTCCAGGGGGTGTTTTTTTTATCTGCTTTTGAGAATGCAAATAACTCATGCAGGAACTGCGTGAGTATGAAGCGTTCAGATGGCCAAATATGAGCTACATTAAGCTAAGAGCAGAGTAAAAACGAGAACCATTCCAGTCTGCTTTGGAGGTCGTCTCGCTGCATGGAACATTCCAGTTCATACTGCGAAGAACCGAGTTTGAAATGAAATTGAAATAAAACCAATCTGAAATTATTCTTCTGATGAAATTTATCTTTTATTGAAGATTTGAAACCTTCCACTATTTTATTCCCGTAGTTATACAGTTAGTGAACTATTCAAAAGTGGGACAATTCAGAGCCTTATTATCTTTGTCCTGTCTAAATTTGAAACGGTTAAACTTCTAATAAAATTTATCTCTTCAGAAAAATATTTACCATTCTCACACATTGTTACACCGATAGTTATAATTTTAACTAAGTTGTTTAAGAAATGAAGCATTTCAGACTTGTATCATCATTGTCTTACCCGAATTTGAAATGGTTAATCGTCTCTGATGAAATTTATCTTTTATAAAAAAAAAATATTTACCATTCACTCTCTATAAAGTGTCAGTCTACAGCTATAGTTTCAGGTGTGCAGTTTAAAAAATGGGGCATTTCAGAGCTGTATTAACATTGTCCTGTCTGAATTTGAAATTATTATTCTCCTGATACTTTTGATGAAATTTATATTTTATTAAAAATATTTGCTATTCACTCTATGAGGTGTCATTCCCAAATTTCCAACATTTATAATTTCAAGTAACATATTTAAAAATTTAACATTTCAGAGCTCTATCATCTTTGTCCTGTTTGAATTTTAAATGGCTTGCATTATGATGAAATTTAACGAATAATGAAGATTCTTACCATCTTTTCATAAGGCATTCAGTATACGAAAATATTTAGCCTTAAATCTTGGACGCAAATGCCAAATTGATAAATATTTCACCTAGAAGACTAACAGGAGGTTGGATATTTGATCTCTGAGCTGACTGTTCCCCACTCTTCAATTACATCGATGAGATAAGATGCTAAGATAAGAGCTCCAAGAAGAATTATAAAATATGAGATTGCTCAAATCCTTTAAAAATTAGCATGTGTTATCTTCTTAGATTATAGGGAAAACGGCTCGGGAAAAATAAAAATATGTAAATAACTTAAAGTCAATTTAAAAAGTGAATACATTAAATTTCTGAAACGCAGACGCTGCAGTTAACAGACTAGTTAAGCGAATTACTATACCACAAACAATTACTTACATGATAGCGAAGTTTTTGAATTATCATCGGATCAATTTTGCCAACAAACTTAATTTGCTACCTTTTTCTTAGACTATTCTGCTTTTCCACGTCGGAAATAAATGGTTAGAGATAGGATTTTCTTATTAAAAGAGCTTGATAGGGCAAGTTTCGAGAGCACGTCGTTTTCTTTTATGTTGATGAAGCTGAGTCTTCATCCTGGGAAAGGAGCTATTGAACTCAGAGGGAGAGAATAAAATTGAAGTGAGTTAATTGGATAGCTATCCTTATTCCTTGTATCATACAAAATTCAGTTTAAAAGTACACAAACTCTCCGTGTTTTCTTCTTTTTAGTCTTAGTTATTTTTGCTATTGATGTGAATTTGGTGGTAGAAACTTTTGAAGTGCTGAAACTTTTCGTTTAAGGAGCATTGAATATGTTTTTACAAGTCATCAATACATTGTGAAGTGTATTAGCTGCTTATAACACATCGTAGGGAAAAGTTTATTAGATGTTATACTGGAAGAACTACATTATATAGTACCCTAAATTTGAACGCACCTACCCTAAAATGTAGGACGTAAAATTACCCTATTTAAAATCTTGAACCTACTTGAATCCCCTTGATCTAATCCATGAAGCTCGCACCATGTCCTAAAGTGATTTGTTCTACACTATTGTTCTGGTGGTATTTGTCTAGTCTATTCTATTTCTAGTTCTATATCTAGTCCTATTTGTTCTAGTGGTATTGCTTGGCGCAGCTTGACCAGATCTGTCTCTTGCACCATAAGAAACCTCAACTATACCAGTGGTAGAGTAGGCATAACAATTTTTCGAATTACCATAAAACTGATCGATTCTCTCTGGATGCTTTTAAAGAGCACATCGACGAAAACGTCACTGAATGAATCTACAATAGGGTGGGGAACTTCTGACATCAGGAAGGGAAATCTATACCTTGTATTGGACTAAGAGTTTGCTCTAGGAATATAAAAGTTGGAAGAAATTTTCTAAGCATTTCCATAAATTTTAACGCTCCTACCAAAAATATAAGATTTGGAATTGACCCCATATAAAATCGACCCTTGAAACAAATCCATGGAGATCGCATTCAACACAGAATCCTGAAAGTATTTTGTTCTACACCAGACGGTAAAACAATTTCTCGAATTACCATAAAACTGATCGATTCTCTTTGGACGCCTTTAAAGAGCAGACACAAAAGCGTCACTGAGAGTGAATTAACAATAGGGTGGAAACTGATGATATCAGGAAGGGAAATCAACATCTTGTCTGGGCCCAAGATTGCTCCAAGAGTTTCCTCGAGAAAGAATCTTAATCGAATATTGAACGACAAGCAAGAGCTCCGGTGGAATATCGTATGGATTCGACGGGCGATAGTTCCTTGGGCATTGATTAGTTCTAGGTCATTAGCAATCCCTACCCTACAGAGTGCCGGCATGCTGTGTGATGGATGAAGCAATTGTTTAATATTTGGTTTTGAGCTCATCTTAGGGGGGAAGGCGACGAGTGCAAGAAATCAAAAGGTAGGAAATTGTTTTTCCGAAAAAGGTCTCGAGAACAGGAAAGGTACGTGTGAAGAGGAGATAAGGAAGGATTCTCTCTCTTCCAAGAATCTATAAGTGCCTTTGATCCTTCTAACTTCTTGAGCACATGTTATAAAACGTGAAAGAAACTAATCTTATTTATTAATAGCACGTTATTGAAGGATGAAGCAGTAGTTAAATTTTATTTGAGAGAATCTTCGTACAAGAAATTCAATCGCGGGAAATTGGTTAACTTGATTTACTGTTGCAAAATATTTTTCTAAACTGACTGCCAATGTGGGTACCGAAATTAAGTTGACGGTCAATGGGGCTGTAGTCCTGCGGGGCTGTTTTTTGGCAATTATTTGCCTCGCCTTTAACAAAGAAGGTACTCATTAAAGTTATAATTTTTACCAGTTAGAAATGGCATATACGCGTGTAGTGTAAATCTATTTCAAGTTATTTGTGACTTGTATTTCCTTCGTGTACAGGGCCTCACACCTGCACCCCAGACCCCAATAATAAGTTAGATAACGGGCCCCATAACACATAAATACATTCTAGTACTCAATGTAAAACTTGCCCAAATGTCCAAATTTTTCTATTTTTGTTCATACAATTATACGGCTTTCTTATTGAAACAATGAAAATATGTATAACATTTTGAACTAGAATACTGAACATAACATTAAAAACTTCACATTTCCCGAAATCTCGCTTTAGACTCGGTCTTATCCATGTGTGGGGAAACTACATGTTTTTTTTTTTTTTTTTGAAATGTTATCTAAAGGATCCTATATTTTAATCGCATAGAATCCCTATTTTCATTTTTGATTCCTAAATTATATCTAAACAATCCTATATTTTAATCTCATGGAACCATTGTTCATATATATTTTATTGCAAATTTTACCTAAACAGTCCTATATTTCAATCGTATTTATTTCTGTTCGTATTTTTGGATACCTAAATAAACAATCTAATGTATTTTAATCGTATGTTATCATTTCATATTTTTGAATTACTAAATTTTATCTATATGCAATCCAAAATTTTAATTTTATGGAATCATTGTTCCTATTTTTGGTTTCTAATTTTTACCTAAACAGTCCTATGTTTGATCACATAAACCCCTATTTGTATTTTTGATTTCTAAATTTTAATTTTAACTAAAGAATACTATAGTTTAATCGCATGGATCCTTGATCGTATTTTTGATATCTAAGTTTTACTTAAGCATCCGCAATTTTAATCGCATGAATCATTCTTCGTGAATTTGATATCTAAATTGTATCAAAACAATCTTGCATTTTAATCACATGGATTCATACTCGGTTCTTCAGTAGTTTATAATCCTATAAAATCATTTATTGGTTAGCTGGCAAAGTGATTAGAACAATTTTTCAAGCAATTGGTTCTGGAGTTACTTTTTGTTACTTGAACAATAACTAAGGCCACTCGTTACGATCAAACGCAACTTTAAACTGGCTTCTGAATGAAGGAGCCTGCTCCATTGAGCTTGCCAGGCTGTATTATTAGAATGAATAATAGATGGAGCTTGGGGAGTTTAAAGGATAATGCCAGTTAAATGCGGTTTCCAGATTAGAGACCGCGTATTCAAAGCCCTCAGTGAATAAAGGGGGTATGCGGGATTGATGTTCTGTTAGATGTTCCCTCTCTTAATAAAGTGCGCACCACATCGACCCGCATTGCTAATGAAAACTGTATTGTCATCCGGCATTTCAGCCTTAGGAGTCGTTTAACACATTCTTAGGTTTAAACCCCATGCATGATCTCGAAGGGATTGTGCTCGGTTTTTTTTTCTCACTAAAAATGACTTAAGTTTGTTGAACTGAATTGATTCATTATTCATTCATTAAAACTGTATTGTCATCCGACATTTAAGACCCCAGGGCCGTTTAAATCATTTACATGGAAACAATTGTGAACTAGTTTTTTTCCCCTTTGCTAACATGACTTATTTTTAAAACTCATAGTTTATTCATTAAATCTGTGTTGTCAACAGGCATTTCAGTCCTCAGGGTCGTTTAAATCACATTCATGATCTCAAAAGAATTGACTAGCTTTTTTCTTTTACGAAAAAGGCTAGTTTGTTGAGCTAATTCATTGTTTATTTATTAAAACTGTATTGTCATTCGACAGTTTAATCCTCACAGCCGTTTGAATCATGTGTGATCTCGAAATAATTGAACTCCGTTTTTGCATTTTACTAAAAATGACTTGTTTGTTGAACTAATTCATTGTTTATTCGTTAAAACTGCACTGTTAACTGACATTTCAGTCCTCAGGGCTGTTTAAATCACGTACATTATCTCAAAAGAATTGAACTCACTTTTTCATTTTACTGAAACTGGCAAAGCTAACTAGCTTTTACTTTTTATGAAACTGATACATAAATTAATCGTGCTTAGAATAAAATATTAAAACATCGAAGGCTGTTTGCAAAAGGAATAAAATTATTGTTAAGCTCAGATTATAAACTACCCAAATTCTGAAATTGCTGGCTTCCTTTCCAAGAGAAATCGCATGCATTTTTAAACTAGTTGGAAAGAGATCGTGTTTGATAATAAAATGAAAAATGGCTTGTAAGGTCTTTGGATGTCTAGTCTGATAACTGAAGAAACTAGTGAGATTTTACATGTTAAAACAGATGCTTTACATTTTTTAATGATAAATATTCAAAAGATTTGAATTGAATAAAAATAAAAGTAGTATCACATAAGGCATAATAGAGCATTTTTCTTTTGAATGTAGGACTTTCCCTGAAACACCGAAGAAACAAATCTCGTCTTTAATTCTCTTTCACTAAAAGCCATATCTGTCCTTGTTTTTACTTTTGAACACAAAGTTCACGAGTTCAATACTTGGTAATTGGATGATTGATGACAGTAGCTATGGACTTTCTTCAAGCAAAACGCCTCTTAATTACCATAATATATCAATCGCGGAAGAAAGGAAAAACCTTTGATGTGTGTGCCGCGAAATTGTTGGTAAATAGAGAATGCTTCTCTTTTTTTAAAAGATTATATGCAGCAGTGCTGTTTATTTTTTCGCTTTGATTTTTTGAATCCGAGTCTCGTGTTGGGGTAAACTAATTTATTAAATTTTTGCTTTCTCATCTGAAAGCTTTGACCCATAACTCAACAGTTTGAACAGGAAAGTGATCACTTGTATCCTCGGCTTTGTGTAAGCAACGTAATTAATTTAACAAAATTCGCTCTGCCTCCGGGTGGTGAAAAAAGCACCCCTTTTTATGAAAGACGTAGGTTGATTTTTCATCGGCTCTCCCCTCGGCCCTTCTGTGAAGTGCACGGTTTCATTCTTTTCTATTAAGTCACCGACCAAAATATATCGGGGCTGCAATACTAGTATTTGCACCCGGAAATTAAGTGCTTTGTTTCTTGTGATTAGGACCGGGGAAGTAGAGGGTGCTTCTGGTCTGCAGCAACTGCTCCAGGTTCCCCAATTTCCTGTCTGGAGTGTCTCCCCGAATTATCTGGTAGCAATTTTGGTGGAGCTGCAAAAACCCGCTCGGGGACTGACTGCTAAAGTAATTAATATTATCACAGCAGGGATGGGGTTTGCAGGGAAACGGGGCATTTGTCTCTGCTGCCTCACTTCAGAATAAAAATGCGGGCACGTTTTTGTAGCCCATAACTTATCACTTAAGAAGCTAACGAGCATTAATTGTCCTTCCGGATTTCCTGTCCCTTTCATCTCGTTTTTGCTTTTGTACCTTTCGGATGGAATAATTTCATCGGGCTTTGAGTGCAGTTGGCAAATGCCTCTCTCCGCGACCTTTGATGGTGAACTCTATTAGCATACACGCCGAGCGCTATATCAGCGCTAATTAAGTCTGCTGTATTCATAGCAACCAGCTTTCCATAAACACGTTTATAATTGGGATGGAATATCGTACAATTCGCATCGGAATATTCATGGCGGGAGGGACTGCATATTGTTCACGATGTCTGCATGATTTGTTTTTAATTCCAACTCCCGATATCTGCACTTCGTGACCCTATTTTTGAATAGTACAGGCTTGTGATTGGTTTTCCCGCGCCAATAGTAGGTGCCGTTTTCCATTTCATTAAGTTCTCGGCGTTAATGGTCAATGGCTTCCAGGCTCTGTTCCTCGGGACCTATACAGACCAAATGACGCCTGGTGCATTGCATAACGCTGACAGACGTTGGAGCCGATCATTTCAAATCTGTTTACGGACTTGTTTTACGGTTGAGGCTCTGTTCACAAATTTACGCGTTTCACTAATCCATTTATATTCATCGAATAAATCAGTCTAAGTAGTACGATGTATCTAACCGATCTTCGCATAAGCCCTGATTTTTCATCGAACACGTTTAAAAAGATGCGAGATTTATAATTCTTTCCGGCAGACAATAGAGTCACATGGTTTTGTACAAGTCTATTCCTTAAATGAGGAGATCACAGTTCACATCGGAATATTCATGAATGGGAGGAAGTTCATACTATTCACGATGTCTGCATGTTTTGTTTTTAATCCCAACTCCAGATGTATGCACTTAGTGACCCTATTTTTGAACAATGCGGGAATGCGATTGGTTCCTCCGCACCAATAACAGGTGCCGTTTTTCCATTTCATTAAGTTCTCGGCATTAACGGTCAATGTCTTCCAGTCATCGGGACCTATACAGGTCAAATCCCGCCTGGTGCCTTGCATAAAGCTGACTAACGTATGCTTTTCTGCATATTTACAATTCTTAAAACAGAGAAAAGACCTTGGAAACACACTGTCGTCTTGACTGGTATGGTAGAAAACATTGTATACAGAACTTATCGAACATCAATTTTATCTTAACACTAATGTACTTTATGTAAATGAGTTTCTAAAACTCTCTACTATTATAAACGAAAGTGTTTTTTCCTATGTCTGTCTGTCTGTCTCTATGTACTGTCCTGACGAATCTATGGCACTTACAATAATGGGATTTTTCACAAAGGTAGTCCGAATTTTTTGTAATTTTTCTATCACGCCCGAAATTTAAAATTCTATCTTGAACACGTTTAAATGAATTTAATGGAGATTTAATTATTATTGTTTTCTTTGTAATGGCAACACTATAAAGGCATGAAGTATTCTAAATTTATTTTTTCCGTGCTTCCGTTTGATTTTACGGAGGAAAGTTTTCAGTTGATGATAAAAACAAATAAAGTTTTAGCTGTAGTTATGTTGTTCTTTTTTCTTTCTCCTCGACCGTTAAAAATAGAGTAACAATTTCAACGGATTTAAAATCTGCGGAAAATTTCACATTAGATCGATACCTAAAAATACGATTTTCTTCAAATAAATAATTTTCAAATTGAATATACATTTTATATTTTCGCAAGAGATTGAGGCGTCACGTCAATCTTCAAATTCGAGGATTCAGATTCTATTTCCTGCATTAAAATGATTCCACAGCAAAAGCTAAACAAATAAAAAAACATTTTGACTGGCATTGTTTAGTTATTTTTTTGTAAAATCGGGATCATTAAAGATAGATTGAAAATTTCAACGGATTTTTCTGCGGAAAATTTTATACCAGATAGACATCTTATACATTTGATTTTCTTTTAATAAATAATTTTCAATTAAATATTTATCTATCGTCACGCCGATTGGATTTCTTCGCAATTTGAATTTGGCCGCATTTGACAGTGAGCGTTGCCCTTCGCATACCAACACCACGGGCAATGCCGTGATCGCTGTTATTCAATAGGCTACAAATTCCCATTTGGTTTGCGAAGCAAACCAACACCACGGGCAACTCGGTTATGGTTGTTATCCAATAGGCTACGAATTCCCATTTGGTTTTGGACTCAAACCAATTATTTTTGATCACTGGCGTTCTTCAGAGCTTTTTTCTATCTCAGCGATCGTTAAAAATAGAATGAAAATTTCAACGGATTTGAAATCTGCGGAACATTTTACATTAGATTACCTTATACATTTAATTTTGTTTTAAAAAATAACTTTCCAACTGAATATCTTTTATATTTTCGCTAGAGATTGTGACGTCACGCCTATTGAATACTTCTTTTAGTTATGCGTAATAATCGTTTAGCGTAATAATCGTTTAATATGCGTTTAGGAATGCGTAGTAATCACAACATGGTTGGCGAGCGCCAGCGAGCAGTGGTCACACCTGACCTAACGAAAAAAAACTGTCACGGGCAAACGCCGTGCTGGCCACCCTTTGGCTAGACTCATTTTGTATCTTTAGAAAAATAATTGTATTAAAATATCAAAACTATTACTTTTTTTTATGACCATTTTTTTTTAAATTTAATTAATGTACACAACAATATTATTGTACACAGTATTTTAATGAATTAATGTAATTAATGTACACACTAATGGACCGGGCAGCAAGATGTGATGGTAGAAGGGAAATAATACATGATTGAATAGGGGGATGGTCCCCCCACGTGCTGCAATTACACTAGCAATTCTTCTCGGTATACTTTCAACAAAGTTTTGATACACAGCTATGGGTATTTGTGTCCATTCCTGCTGCAAGAATGTCGCCAGCTCAGTTGTAGATTTTGGGCGTGGTTCTCTGGTCCGCAAGCGTCGCTCTAACTCGTCCCACTAATGTTCTAAGGGGTTTAGGTCGGGACTCTGAGCAGGCCAGGTAAGACGTTTTACATCCATATATTGATACCACTGCTTGACAGAGGCTGCAACATGACATGGAGCGTTGTCGTCCTGGAAGTAACATTCGTCCATTCCATAAAATTGCCAGAGAGTAGGAAGAACCTGATTGTCCAAAATGTTCATGTAGACGTCGGCGTTCAGGCCATACCACGAAAAACACCCCCAAACAAGTAGTCGGATCTTATGCAAATCTGCTGACGTCCTATAAATTATTGTAAAGTAGTGTATATTGGCAAATAATCAAATATATAAAAGTGGATAGTTGAATTTACGTCGCACTGCAGCACACTATTTGCGACGGGCGAATCAACTCTAAAGATCAGCGGGCAACACATCGAAATTTTCAAATCACTGTCAGATGGGGATTTTGAAGTCTTTGTTGGGACTCCAAACTTCATCTTGCCAACGTAAAGACATTTGAGGTCACGACATACTGAACTTTCACCAAACCCCCACGTTCATTACGGCATTTAGTTCAATAGAGTTTCGAACTCCCAACCTTCCGGTTACTAATCCACGACCCTTTCAAATGAACTCAATAAAATTTTTAATCAATACGTATTGGAAAATAATCACGCATTCTGACCAAATATCAAAACTGGAATTACTCTATTGGCATTTTTGGTCAAGATAACAGGACAACTAATAAAGTACATAAGAGGGATTTTCATTTTTATTTCAATTTTTTTAAATTTCATTTGTAATTAAACAATCCAGAGAAAGAATGAAAATTTTACTTTCGTAACGCTAATGCTCTCCGAACTGTCGCTAATACCCCGTTGCGTTGATTCAGTGCGACGTTTTCTCAACTATCTCAAATGCTGTTTTATGATACACATCGAGGCTACCTTAGCAATTTTTTATCGCTGTTTCGGTGATACGTTTGATGTTTAATCTAATTGGTGTCAACCAACTATCGTATACTTGACAAGGGGGGAAATGCCACTAATAAAACTCCGACTTCTTTTTATTTACCAAGAAACAAGATGCTTAGACGTTGTCCAGAACTCAATTTATGTGATTATTTTCTTCTACAGTCTCCGACGTTTCAAGGTCGAAGCTAATCACAATCGACTATTTCCATAAATGCCGATACGATTAGAGAGTTAGTTGTAAAACAAAACAAGCCGCCTGTGACATTCACTACAAACCCAGCAAATCACTTAAGCTAAACCGGTTCTTAAACTATAGGTTATAGTTGATGATGGGGAAGTTGTCTCGACTCCGTGAGTATAGTGCCATTACGATTTTTTGGAAAGTATTTTGTCTTCTTTTCTTCGCGATTAGTTTTATTTCTTAGTGGGAGTGTGGGAAGTTTTCCCACGCGGTAATAGTACTGTTATTTAGTTTAATTGGATTATTTAAGGCTGTTACTTATCCAGCTTTTTGTATCGTTTTTACCGTTGATTTTAACAAGAGAGTTTATGGACAATGTCTTTATATACACTGCTATTTGTAAAAAATGCAACACTATGAAGGAGTCATCAGAATTAAATGAAATTTAATACACAAACGGATTGTATTAGTACAAATAAATTAATAAATTTTCAAAGCTAAAAAACAACATTAAGTGTCCGAAATCAGTATTTGGTGTAGCCACCACGCGCTGCAATAAGTGCTGCTATACGACGTGGAATGGAGTTAAACAGATTTTGAATGTCTGCTTGTGGAAGAGAATTCCATAGTGTTTGTATGCGCACCCAAAGTTCGTCTTTTGAAGTTGTAGGACGCGGATCACGATAAATAAGTATTGATCACTCGGGTTCGTGAAGCCCGTAAACACTTAAAGAAGATGTGCTCCGAGGGCATAAATCAACAGAATACAACTGAAATAAGCGTTCAGAAGCAAAGTGTGGGAACATACTTGAGGTTGTGAAACATACTCTATAGCAAAAAAATCAACGGCAAAAAGGTGCAGAATTACAGTGGTGCCGGGCTCGTTCAACTTGGAACGCCGCTGACTGGGGACGTGTAGTCTTTAGTGACGAGTCCCGTTTTCAACTGTATCCTGACGACAACCATAGACGTGTCTGGAGACGTCCAGAGCCACGTGGAGATCCTACCCTTACTATCGCACACCACGCATGCCCACAACAGGACGTTATGGTCTGGGGTGCCATCTCTTTTAATAGCCGGACCCCTTTGGTAGTTATATCCGGCACACTTACAGCACAATGGTACGTACAAGACATTTTACGACCGGTTGTGTTACCGTTCCTTTTGTGACACTCCGGACTTAATTTTCAACAAGATAATGCCGAGCAGCACACGGCACGTGTTGCTATGAATTGTCTGTAAGCTTTCAAAACATTTCCTTGGCCAGCTAATTCTCCTGATTTCTCTCACATAGAGTAAATTTAGGACTTTATGGGAAGGCAATTGCAATCATTCCGTGATGTTGACCATTTAGCCGACAGTTGGAGATAATTTGGTAAGAAATTCCATAGGGCACCCTCCGGGAACTTTTTCAGTCTATATCACGCCGGGTGACAGTTTGCATCCAGGTCAGAGGCGGATCAACGGCTTATTGACTTCCTATCTTTGTAACTGTCAAACTCTGAAATGAATCATTCAATTTTTCTGAAATTTTAGTCGTTTGTTTTCCTATGTATGTTCTTCACATCCCCCAATTTTTATCGCAATCGGACAACTCCTTCTTGGTGCGTCGACTTTTTTTGTAATAGAGTGTATTTTAGTGTGAATAAGAATTGTCACGTCAGTCAGAAATATTACCTGCCTCCCCTTCGTATTTCTGACTAATATCATAATAAATATTTTTTCAATATTGAACACGGACTAAGGACCATGGCTTTTGGCTAAGTTATGGTTTGCCATAGAGACACATTACCGTATTTTACACTCACAATTTGTTGGCGGAATAACAAAAAAATTTCAATTACATCTATAAAATATGTTACAAGTCATTTCTGACTGCGTGCGAATACCTCTTTTTTGTCTTATTTCTTATTTAAACATAGGAAATAACGTGATTATAATCACTCCAGCTTATTTAAAAAACGCTTACTCATAACCAACCTGTAATCAATACGCTCAGTCATTTTTAACCAACCTGTAAACTAGCTCAAACCCAGTAATGCCCTTAGCTTTGTTATACGCTTAGCTTTTTATGATGTGACAGCATTAGACTTATTAGACGCAGTTAAGAGCAAACGAGGCCGTAAACGATATTTTAATTATACAAATAAACACACGGGTGACTGAAGGAATAAAAATGTCTTGAGTGCCGTTTTGTTTCACTGAAAATGTAAATTTAATTCTGTCACTGGCGATGCAGGCATGAAATTATTGCTTTGAGTTTGCTCATGCATCTCAAACTTGATCAGGTTATTCGCATCCCTGAAGTCGGTGTCCCATTACATGTTTTGATGAGAGTACACAGTAGAAGTTTATATGACGAGCCCGGGTACCTATTTAGACAAGGTCCCATTATAAGTTTGCATGACGGGTCTCAATACCAGTTTAGATAGAGGTTTTGATGACATTCCTCAGTATCTCTTTATATAGGGCCCCAATACTAATTAGATACGGGCCCCAGTAACTATTCAGATCATGCCCAAAGTAACAGTGATAAATAGTGCAACTTTTTGCAACAAATGCAACTTTTTCCACACGTTCTACACTGTATGTAAAGTACTAAAACCAAAATTCCTCCTACATGGGGTGTATTGTGAGTTATAACCGCAACATAAATGCAACTTTCTGCATAAATGCAACTTTCTGCATAAATGCAACCACCAGCAACTTTTTAAAATTTAGCTTAAAATTAATTAATATGAAATTACTATTTCATTTTTTGCCCTCTGAACCAACCCTTCGATCAAGTGTGTCTTGCGAACGCCGATGTATTGCGGATCAAACAAGAAGTTCATGGAAAGAAGCTGTTCGTCCTAACAGACGAAAGTGAAATGGCAAGAAGTAGTTTTAACACATTGGTTGGCACTCTTGATAATACAGAGGAAACTTGCGTAATCGACTGCAGAGTTTGCGAGGTGTGTCGATCATAGATATGTTGTTCGCCTTGTAGTTATGACGTTTTAAAATATCTGAATGTTGAGCGAAAGATTTGGCACTTCTGCTATCCAATACAGCACATTATATGAATGCGACTGGCGTAGTTTTTCAATGTTAATGATGGTAATGGTAATTTTAGTTAACGTCGTACTAGAGCAACACAACGGGCTATTGACGACGGTCCGGAATCAGTCCCTTAAGGGAAAGATTCGAGGACAACACCTCGTAATTTTGAACCACGTTCAATGTTAATGAAATTACTGGCCAAGATCGGCCATTAAACGTTCTTTTGTATTTAAGAATGTATTATAATACTGTTATACACGACTAAAACTGTCAATATATTTTGAATTTGTTCATTTTTTACGAATAATTTATTTTAGAATTTAGTATATCAAAAATAAATGCAACTTCAGGGAATAATAAATGCAACTTTTCACAATTTTACTGCAACAAAAAAGTTGTCCAAGTGATAAGTAACAGTAAGTAAACCCCAGTAACAATTTAGATACAGTTCCCAGTACCAGTTGTCATTACGAGACCAGTACCAGTTGACATGACGAGACCAGTACCAGTTTAGGTAAAGACAGTTCCCAATGTCAGTTCTGTCCCAGTTCCAGTCTCAGTTTAAGTGATAGTTAGCATTACCAATTTAGATACGGACCCCAAATCCAGTTTAGATGACGGGCTTCAGTACAGATTTAGATACTGATATCACCAATAGTTTAGATGACGGGCCTCCTTATCAATTTAGATGACCAGCTCCTGTACAAAATCAAATACAATCCCCAGTACCAGTTTAGACGACCGGCTCAATACCAATATAGATGACGGACTCCAGTATCAATTTAGATACGGTTCACAGTACTAGTTTAGATAATGGTCTCTATTACAAATTTAGATACAATCCCCAGTACCAGTTTAGATAACGGGTCTCAGTACCAATTTAAGCACGTACTCCAGTACAAGTTTGGATGACAGGTTCAAGCACCGAATTAAATGACGGATCTCCTATTAAATTTAAAAGAGTCGTCGTGACTCACGTAATTTTGAACCACTGTCAGATGACGAGATCCACACCTGAGCGGGCACCCCACTCTCCGAACTTCTACACCTAGCCAACGTGAGGATATTTGAGGCTACGACAGATTTAACGTGGACCAGCCTTTCATGTACACGGCGATCTTTGGTTAAACCGAGTTTCCAAGTCAGGTTGCTAATCCGTTACTGTTACAACAGTTCTACCACGGCCCCCGATGGTTAAATTTGTGAAACAGACTGAGAGAGTATAACGGTACAAGAAACCTTTCAAACTTACTGGGACTCGAGTAGGCTTTGGGATCGGTGACCTTCTCTATGAAGAGGGCCTGAACTACACAGATTGTTTCATATGTATCTATGGTAAAATGCAAAACTTTCTTCTTGGAAAAGATTCGGAGATTTCCATTCAGAGCCCCGTCGTACTGAAGCGATCGATTACTAAAATAATAGCCGACGTAGGCGGATTTTTCTTACCTGAAGGTTCATGGTAGCTACTAGAATAGCTTTTGCTGTGGTTGCGCTTTTTAAACCGCCTGGAATTTTCAGCCGTCCTCTTTAAAAACAATTCCGTGATTAGAAAGATGATTCGACTGTTTTCAGCTTCCTGCTGATTCGGCAGAACTCGGTTGTTGCTCATTTACAAAATGAGAGGATATAAGGAGATGAGCATGGAAAATCCATAGGGAGTTCGTTTTTCGTCATTCGGAGATCTTTTGTTTAAATGTGGTTGGCAGACTTTTGGGGATCAGAGGCAGATGTTTAACCCTCTGAGGGGTTCACGTGCATGCTTTCTCTGCGTGACTTTTTACCAATTTTTTGGTCCATCAGTGGGCCTACTGCGCGAGCGACCTGCGAGTTATAAGCAGCACCGGTTCAATTCCTCCCTTGGTGTATTTCTCTCTTTTGTATTAGGGAAACTTTGCTTATGTGTGCATGTTCATTACTTCATGCCTGTTATGTTTGGCACAGCATGAGCAAATTTATCCCTTGCGCCATAAATCCCTAAACCAATCAACCAACAAACCAATTTTGACCTTCTTAACCAATAGAATCTTTGCAAAGGAACCAAGAGAAAAGGAACAGTAGAATAACTCCAAATTCAATTTTAAGGTAATGGTAATGTTAATTTTAGTTAACGTCGAACAAGAGCAACACAACGGGCTATTGACGACTGTCCGGGATCAGTCCCTTAAGTGAAAGATCCGAGTACAACACCTCGTAATTTTGAACCACGTTCAGATGACGAAACAACACCTGAGCTGGCACTCCACTCTCCAAACTTTCACACCAACCCAACGTGAGGACTTTCGGCCACGACAGATTTAAAATGCACCAGCCGCCTCTTCACCATACGTTTACAAACATCCATGCCTGGACCAGGAACCTTCCTATCTATCGGCTAACACCTTAACCACTATACCGGTTGGTCGACTCAATTCTAAGGAAAAGAGCAGAAGTCTCTCTAAAGGATTATATTCCAAGGAAAAGACCGAAGTCTTCGGGACTCAACAGACTTGCCTACTGCGCTAACGACTTCCGAGCTGCAGGCAGTACAGGTTCGATACCACCCTGGGGTATTTTCTATCTTCTGGGTCAGTAAAAATTTTCTTTTTGTGTGTATGTTTCTTACTTGACGGTGTCTGTTTTGTGTTTGGAGCAGCTTTTCCAAATATGTCCCTTGCACCATAAAACTGACTTCATTTTTGCATAGTGCCTTTCAAGGGGTTTTTAAAGTAGAGTGTGAAAACTATTAGTTTGGAAATTTTAGAGTAGCTCTTGACATTTAAAATGTGTACATGCTCCAGTTTTTTCTTCTATTGGAAGTCCAATCAATTATTACTTACCTTACTTAACCTCCTGCATATATTTCATGTAGATTTAGCATGACTTTCTCTCGTATTATTCCAAATGAAATAGTATTTCATTAGAATCAGCGTCAATCTGTATTATACATACTATACTTAAAACCATAATACCAAAACGTTTATTTCCGAAGTAAAGCTTTTTGCATAGTGCCGTTCCAGTTGATTAAAGTAAGAGCGAAAATTATTAGTTTGGGGGTATGTTAGAGCAGCTTTTGATGTTTCACATTTGTACTCTCCAGTTTTTACTTCGATTGGAGAAGTCCAATCCACGTATATTTACCTTACTTAACATTCCGAATACCTTTCAAATGGAATTAGTGCTGAATTAACAACTCGTATTATCCCTAATGAAATAATATTTAACCAGAATCCCTAACAGCAATATGCATATATACTACATAAAGTCACTATACATAAAGTCATTTGCCGTTCGAATGGTTGTAGTATAGTGCAAAAATATATTACTAACAGTGTATAAATTTAAAGCAGCTCTTGATGTATATTCCAAATAGATACACGCTTCTATTTTTTCCTTCTTTTGGAAACCTTTGTGCAGATTTCGTATGGAAGTTGATGCCATTCTCCTGTATTATGGAAAATGTAGTAATATTTCACTAGAATCTAGAATCCCCAATGTCGATATGTCTACATGCATGACTCGCATAAAATCATCATACGAAAATGACGCCCGATGATGGCGAGTTTGTTACGGCAAGGTAAATAGATTATTTCTCTATCATACAACCCAAAAACTACTTAAGTTTTGTCTCAAGTAAGTTCGATGGAACTATTATTTTTTTCGTGATCTCTCATTTTCACTGCAGTCATTCAGATCTTTTAACTGCATTTCCCAAAGCACAAAGTTAATAAATGGTATTTTTCATTTTAAAATGAGTTTGGGATACATCCTCTTAAAATACTGATGTCAACGTATTATTGAAAACTGGTCGCCTCCAGGGTTTTGCATGACATAAAATCATTTGCTTTCGTGCTGCAGTGAAAGTCAATAACTCTTGCACAGTGATAGCCCAAATATTGAATATCTCTCGTGCGTCTACTTCTCAAGTACGTCCCATTTTACATCTCGCTTAATGTCATGCGTTTTGAAAATGGTTCCTGGATCGAATTACACATTGGATTCTTGGGCTGCATTTCTTTATCATTTGAGGAGAGCGAAATCGATCAAAAATACTTCCTCGAAACAAATCAATTGACATTATTTTTATGTGATGGAAATGAAGTTTGGTTGTAAACAGAATGGAATAAGATATCAGCTGACTTAAAAAAAACAGCCATTGAAAGGTAACTATTTATTTTGAGAGAGAGAGATTAAAGGCTACAATATGCTCAGTTTTATTCTATTACTTTAAAAGAACACTTTCCTTCCAAAAATCGGGTTCGTCGCGCCTCAGTGGATTTGCATCCCCACTCCGCGCTTGCAACCTGTGAGTTGAAGATGGTTCAGGTTCCATTCCTCCCTTGGTGTATTTCTCTTTTATGTGTCAGTACCGCTTTTCTTGAGTATGCATGTCGATTTACCAGCCAAATATGTTTCTTTGCGTCATAAAATCCATCCTTCGAAATTTCATACAGACATCGTCATAGTTTTTTAACAGTTACATTTTCAACTTTCAAGATTTAAAGGAAAACAATTTCCCTTCAAAATCTTTGGGTTGGTGTGGAAGTTTGGAGAGTGAGGTGCCAGCTCAGGTGTTGTCTCGTGATCTGACCGTGGTTCAAAATTATGTGGTGTCCTCCTCGGCGATCTTTCCCTTAGGAGATTGAGCCCGGACCGTCGTCAATAGCCCGTTGTGTTTCTTTAATACGATGTTAATTAAATATTACCAAATTACCTCTTCCAAATCTAAATTTTTGCGCATTACATTTTTGTACGTTAAATTTTTAAATTATAATTTTTTAACCCTCTGATCACTTGACCGTGATTCAAAATCGCGAGGTTTTGTCGTCGTATCTTTCTTTTTGGGATTGATTCAGGACCGTCGCCAATAGCCCGTCGTAATTCTCCAGTGCGATTCAACTTCTATCAACCCTATTTATACCTCTCGATTTTTAGCATCTCACAAACTTTAACATTATTAATAAACATCTGCAAAAAAATATCAAAATTGTGAGAACACAAAATGCACTATTGAATTAAACAATATACTATTTTTATCATTTAGATTAACATATTTTAAAGTTATATTTAATGTAACCTAATGACGACCAAAGTATTTTTATTCAATGCTTTTAGTACCAATTCTAAGCTTTTTGTCGTATTAAGTGAAATACAAACACATTTGCAATTTTTGTTTGCATTTAATTAGTACTTATTGTTTTTATTCTGCTGAATATCGTGCTGCGGTAGCCCGGTTGGAAGAGCATCAGATTAGCAACCGGACGGTTTCGAGTTCGAATCCAGCCATAAGAACGTCGAGTACAAATGGAGCTGGTGCTCTTTAAAACCGCCGTGGCCTCAAATGTTCTGAAAGTGTGGAAATTTGGAGAGGGGAGTACCAGCTCAGGTGTTGTCCCGTTATCTGATCGTGGTTCAAGATTACGTGGTGTTGCCATTGGGATTGATGCCGGACCGTCCAGTATTGCTCCAGTACGACGTTAGTTAAAATACCTACCTGTAAGATATCATATATCTTGAACCTTGCTTCATAAAACAATTTTAATCAACCTCCAACCTCTCTGGTTCTATTCCGAATAAATACGAAAAATGTATATTCTCCATTATTGTACTTATAATGAGTTTCCTGAACATGAGAATATTCAAAATTGTTGATTTGGATTTTCTTAAACCCAAATTCCATACTCGGTTTATTATTTTTTGAGAGAAAAATGTTTAGTTGCGTTTGAGCCAGTGATATCTAAAATTCTAAGTTGCTTAGAAAAACCATTCATGTTGGAAAGTATTCCTAATATTATCTTCATGTTCTGGCAATCTTCATGTTCTCATTAGAGTTACCAGAAGGAATAGTTTTTTTCACCTAGGAAAAATAAAAGAAATCAAGATTTTTCATCAATTTTAACCTTTAAAAATTCATTTTTTAACTAATAATTCTGATTAAGTGTCAAAAAACATTCACTCTATTGCATGAATTATAAAAATAACAAAACAATTATAATATATTAATACATCGAGTTTTCACCGTTTGAACAAACCATCATCTTGCAAAAGCATAGTTCTTCAGAAATTGAGTTGTAAGTTTATAAGCATGTTCATACAGGTTTCCATAAAAACGTAAAACCTTTGTAAGTAGATAAATATTTCGAATATGTAATGGATCTATCGTTTGAAAGCTAAAGAGTTGGGGAATATTTTGAAGAAACATAAAATAATCTATTTTCTAGTCGAATTTTGTGGTTTCTACTTTATATACACATCCAAAAACAATACTAAGCTGGAGAGAAATTGAGCTTGCTATTGTTTTAAGATGTAAATATAAACTATCGAAATGATACAGAGGGCAATTCCAATGCCCACTCTATCATTTCGATAATAATAATGATAATGATTTTTACCTGTATGTAAAATCGCCGGCAACAAGAATATCATGATTGATACTGAAATAAAAACACTCAGATTTGTAGTACTTTTTATCTTTAACTGTGATTTATATATGTTCTGAAAGAAACATTAAATACTGAGACGTTGCCGACAATCCAATGCATATCCTGCATCTAAAGCATTTCTGCCTACTCCAGGGATCAATATTTGCCACTTTGGGAAAGCTCTGGTTACGCAACTACTAATGCTTCTCACTCCATATTAATGATAAGTAACCTCTGTATTATGATTAATATCTAGTTGTATTAACCTCTGCACCTCGTCTTTGTTTTTCGGCTGTCACAACTCCTCTTTTCAAAAGACTCCGTTTCCACTTGGTCAGTTTTTATCTGGTCTTATCTTTGTCTTGGTCTATCTCTATCTCTGTCAGAGCGTCTTTTTCGCGGTTTATTCCTCACTTCCCTTATTTAAGGGTACTCCTCACTTATTAAAGACACTACGAGTGCTGAAGGATGCCTCATTCTCTTATTTAAGACACTTTAAGGGCAATAATGCCTCATGAGTAAGAAAGTTGTGCAGTCACCGAACATTGCGCCAAGTATCAATATATTACACTTTTTTCATATTGCAAGTTGCAACAGTTTTTTTGAGGAGTATATGATTCGGCTTGGAATCTCAATTATCATATAAGACGCTTGTCATTTCACTTAATTAACTCGCCTTAATTTTCAGCTGACCCCTTTGCTGCTTTTCTTCTGGATTACGAATAATTCTTAAAATAAAAATGATAAGAATCGTCAAGTGACCAAATTAGGAAAAAAAGTGTCATGATTTTGAAACTCTCCATGGCATCTAAGATTTTTAGGAATGGTAATTTATTTTATGTATTCAGTTGTAACCAGGTAAAAATTCACATGTCCTGTCTGTTGAAAGGAGCCTTGAGTTTCTGCTATTCAATTGAAAAATCGCATGCCCTTCTTTTTCTAAAAGTATATGCCCAGTCTTGTACTCAATTTATAAATAATCCGTGATCTTTCAATCGAAGGAAAAGCTTCGAGAAAAGATGTCTCGTGTTCCAATATCCATTCTTGTTCGAATCCCGAGGTAAAATACCCCAAATCCTTCTATTGAGAAATGCTTCAACTTACATCTCCCCTTTTCAAAAATGAAATAGTGCTTCGATTGAAACAAGAATTATCCCCCCAAGCTCAATCCATTAGATTTATTCCACAAGGTTTTACACCCTCTTATGCGTCTAGAACTGGATATTTCAGGAATGTTTCAATTCGATAAGAAAGAAAAAGGTTTACTCTCGCTTTCCAAAGCCTTTGTTTATATGTATTTGCCCATTTGCACGTGCATTTCAAAACGTTTTTGTTGTTCGTGGGTGAAAGAAAGTTCCCGTGCTCAGGTTAAGACTGGTCACTAGAGAAACATCTTCTTTCAAATATTTTCCTCTCGCTAACATTGTTTTAGTCCACTTTTATTTTAAAAATGAATAACGAACTTCCTCTGAGATTCTCTGTACAAGAAATTATTTTTCAATAGCAGTAGCCATTCTAAAAATAATGCATATAATGTAACGAGGTACATATTCGTAAGACTAAAGGAAACGTTATGCAAAAGATTTATCAATAGCACTTCAGCTAATATGTACAAAATGTTTTTCAATAGCATTCCATTTAACCATTCCGAAATTAAAATAATACAATTTAACACACATTGGTAAGGCTAGAGGGAAAAACTTGTCTACTGGCACTAAATGTTAATCAATAGTAGTCCAACTAACATATATTTAAATTTTATGAATAGCAGTGCAGAAATACACATTATGATAACGAAGTGATATTAATTGGAGGACTCATTCCCAAAACTAGAGCATACCTAGGAAATATCAAAAGGTAAAATCATTAACTATTCAGAATGCTTAGTTAGTGTTACGATCTGGTTGGAAAACGTATCAACAGCAGTCTAGCTAACAATAACAAAATGTTTGCCAATAGCAGTTCAGCTTTATACTTGATAATGAAGTAATGAAATATATGAGTCACATTCAGTGAAAGTGTAGATTAAGCCGATATAGGCTTGGTAAAACTATTAACTGTTAAAAACTATAAGTTAGTGCTATCCATGAGCATCCAAAGTTTATCAATAGCAGTCGAACTAAACATTTTGGTTGTGAACAAATATAACTTAGTCCTTTGTGAAACTTGAGGTAACCAAACAGCTTGGAAATTATTGTAAGGATAAATCCATTAACATTCAAGGATTTTAAATTTAAGTGATATGGGGGCTCTCGTATAGTAAGTATTTGTGTCAAATGTTAGACATTAGTTTACTAATGCGCCAATAATTGATCCTCCCCCCCTTAACAATTTCTTTAGTACGTAATTTGTTTTTACACTACCACGAATGCTTTTTCATTTCCGTTAATATATACACACAAGAAGTAATCTTTGTGTCAATATTTTTCAATATCACGCAAATTTATCGATAGATCGAGTTCTATTGGAGTTTTTAACTGATAAAGACGGATAATAATTGAATTTGATAGTTTAGCTAAAAATGAATTCCATAGTTTTACGCACTTTTTGTAATTTGGGTTGAGAAGTAAATTTGATTCTACTTATTTGCTACGTGAGGAATTGAAATAGGTTTAACATGCAAGATCAAAAACACTCTTATCTGTTGTATAGTCCAGCTACCATGAGTTGGCTATCGAGTTACATGGTTTTGAACTACTAGTTTAGTAGTTAAATTGGGGGACTGGTGGTAACGTTAAATTCCCTCAACAATTTGCGTCTTAGGCGCGGATTCTGGATTTTCGATTATATAGTCCAGTGCTGCACTATAAAATATTTAAAGCAAAATTATCGAATATTGATTGGTATAGCAGAATAAAGGAAGCATATTCATTTAGCATTTTAATTTAATCCTCCAAGGGATTCATACGAGTAATTCCAACTCACTCCTTGCAGTCTTTACCCTTGATGACTTTTAACCAATTTTCCTATTCTTGACTATGTTCTAAGTAAATAAGCAATAAAATCTTTCCAAGGAAAGGACCAATAGAATCGTTCCAAAAAAAAGATTTTACGCTAAGGATATATTATTTTCAACTATCAATATAATTTTTTCAAATGGTTCTATTATAAGTAAATGAGCAAGAAAATCTTTCCAAAGATTTTATTGCTTATTGACCTCTTGGAAATATCGTTCCAAAGGATTTCAATGGCTTTTTGCCATGTCTTGGAATATCTTACCAAAGAATTTTATTTCATAAAGAAACAGTAGAATATTACCAATGGATTCTATTATAAAAAAAGGACCAATAGAATACTTTTAAAAGTTGAAAGAATCAATGGATTATAAAGAAAGATATTGTTATTTAGTCATTAAGTGTGTTGGGGAGTAAAAGAAACACTATACTATATGTACTCGGAATCTTGCAACGCTCAGAAAGTTAATTTGAATCACATAAATTATTCTTCATTATTTTAATTTCTGAAGCACAATTAAAAGGTTTCATAAAGATTTTGGAATTAGACTTGTCATACGCTGCTCGCACCCCTATGACATTAATAGTTCAATTATCGTTCATCTTTATCACTGAATATATATACTTTACCAAATTGAGCTCCATAAATATATTTATCGAACAAAATATGACGACAAAATTCTAAACTTATTTACCGGTATCCCTTTGTGTTAAGCTATTGTCCACAGTAATACCTATAAATTTAATTATCTAAATATTCTTCTCATTGCAGATTATAGCTTTATCTTGAAGCTAAGCCCTTTAAAGTCTCTTACTCTTAAATATTTGAAAATAAGCTTTAATCGAAATGTAATAATGAAATGAATTCATCTACGTTAACTAGTTTATCTATATTCTTGCCTATTTTTATTGTGTATATTTGCTAATAAGAGAATAATTTAACCTAAATCCGTATCAAATAACCAAATTAGTACACAATTTCTCACTTGCTACAAGAATTGAAATAGAAATAAACATAGTTATCGAGAAAAATAGTACCATAATCGTTTTATGGCGCTTATCAACTCTCATCAGAGTTGGAAATGATAAGAGCGTAATATGATTAAGTTTCTGTTTTTGGACTGAATAAAACTATCGTTTTGCGAACTAGGTGTTTTTTTAATTTATGAACTAAGAATAGAGAAAATTGAGATTTTTGAAATACTCTTCTCTAGCTTTTATATATATACAATTAAATATTTTGATAAAAATTAATGTTTATGTAATTAAATATTTTGATAAAAATTAACTTTTCTAACTGTCAGAAAGATTCCTTAATGTCTTAAATATTCATAAATATCAGATTGAATTTGAATAATTAGTATAATCAGTATTCTTATACTTTTCCATACCAAACTTGAAAGTTGGATTAACTAAAGAACTGTTTTTGGTATTCAAAATTGGATTTCGATAATACATAAATTTTACTGATAATAATTTAAAAGTTTGAGAAATGGATTATTTATACTAACATAAATGTGAAGTGTTTATTCGTTTCATGTATAGTCTATTTTTTTTTAAATTGAAGTAGCTACTTTGAATCACATAAATAATAATTTAAATATGATAATAATTTAAAAATTTGAGAAATGGATTATTTATACTAACATATATGTGAAGTGTTTATTCGTTTCATGTATAGTCTATTTTTTTTTTAAATTGAAGTAGCTACTTTGAATCACATAAATAATAATTTAAATATGATAATAATTTAAAAATTTGAGAAATGGATTATTTATACTAACATATATGTGAAGTGTTTATTCGTTTCATGTGTAGTCTATTTTTTTTTAAATTGAAGTAGCTACTTTGATAGTTGTGAAACTCAAGCAAAGTAGTAGATTGAAACCGATATTATCTTCGTAAAATAACTATTCTGGATAGGAAGGATATAAAGTTGATAAATATCGATCTTGTCATAAATTACAATACATTCTATGAGAAGCTAAAAGAAGTTTTTTTAGAAAAAATATTTATCACCCCGAAAATTTAATCTTTTCTTATCTCTTTTATGAGAAATCAAAACAATCAGGTTTCTATATCGTTGGTTCAAGAGGACAACTTAGAGTGTAAATCCCCGTTGAATGTTTTCTTTAAACGAGAAGGAATCGATTTTTAATTAGCAAAGTTGTTTTTGTTATAATGTAAAGATAACAATAGGGCACCAATTTTGCATAAGCATTGTCAGTGATCTCCCTAGAGTATTTATTGTTTATCTGTTAATTAATACTACTGTCTGGAAATTTTTGAAAATAATTATTTCCTCTTGAATGGCATACTTATATTGCTCTCTATTATATAAACACGCCTGTTCTTTTCTTCTTCATGTTTTAATTAAATTCCCAGCCGCCGTCTAAGAGAAGAAACTCGCGAACACAAAACTTCCCGAAAACATGGAGGTGGTTTCATTATTTATCCTTAAAATTCAATAATATAAGGGTATTAGAGGACTACAAATTAAAACTGACAGTGTAAAAACAAGTGGGAGGAAATGTGTTTATGAACTAGTCATAATTTTAATTCCTAAAAGCTTTTTCTAACTTATATTGTTAACCAAACTTACTTGTTTGGCTTTTCTTAAAAACCCGGTTCCGTTACATTACAGTGTGGCTCCGATGAGAAGGTAGTCGACCTTGAGTCAGTCGAGTTTTGAATAGGTGGGAAATTTCGTTAGAAGGGTTGCCATATCAAAAACATGAATGGCAGTCGGTGCGGATAATTTAACCCGTGACAACCGGGTTTAATAGCTTTCTCTTTCGGAACCGAACGATGAACGTATAAACAAAATCCGCGTTAAAGACACGAATTAAGGAACGTTTTGTTTACTTTCCAACCTATCACGTAACTTAAAAAATAGAATCGCTCAAAATCACAGTAATCTATTGCTTTCTCTCGGGAGCCAAACTATAACAACTGTGAGCTTAACAACAAATGTAGGAAAAAACTTCCCCAAGTCATCTTACATGCCAAACCAATTGAGAAAAACAATCGATTCATTCAAATAAGAAATATCGTGTAACGTCCATGGTACAGATTTGGTAAAACACTATTATGACCTTCCAAGAGAGTAAATCTGATGAAACAAAATGCAGAGGATATTTTAGCGTGGCGGTGTTCGGCATAAAAACCAAAAATTTGTTTTTACGAATATAAATAAATTCGTTAAATCAATAAATATCTTTAACATCCATGGGCATTTACTTTGCCAAATATTATTAGTACCCTACGAGAGGGTTAGACATGAAATCAAACGCAATGAGCATTTAAGGTATTTTTTTTAACAGAAAAACCAACACTTTACGAAAATCAATAAGTATCTTGTGGCGTCAATGGGCACATACCTTGCTAAAAACTACACTCTATAACAAAAAAATCGAAGCACCAAGAAGGAATCCTCCGATTGCTTTGAAATTTCGTATGCAAAAATGTTTTGACCAAATATGCAAATGATTAAAATTTGGTGTCCAATGAATGAATAGTGCGATCTCAAGCGCATCGGAACTGCGTATACAGCAAATGTATATAAGGAGTTGTTCTTGAACTGTTGTTAAAAATTTCTGCTGCATTGCGATTTAGGATACCTATCAACGACTGAAAAAATGCCTCGCCGCAGGATTCGAGCTCATTACGAGCAACTTTCAGAGTTTGAAAGAGGTCGTATCATTAGATTGAAAGAGGCAGGTTGGGCAAATCGGAGAATCGCGCGGCATGTGAGTCGAAGCGATGCGGCGATTAGAAGATGCTGGCAAGAGTGGGTGGACAATGGCAAATTTCAGCGTCGTAATGGTAGCGGTCGACGTAGGGCCACAACAGATCGCGAGGACAGAGTGATTGTCAGATCAGCTGTCACAGCGCCTGATTCATCGCTATCAACCATCAGTCGTGCGACCCACACGAGTGTTCACCATGACCATTCACAGACGGCTGAGAGAGCGAAATCTATGCTCGTACCGACCGTTACGCCACCTGCCACTCACGCCCGCACACTGTCGAGACAGATTACAGTGGTGCTTGGCTCGATCAGGCTGGAATGATGCTGACTGGGGACGTATAGTCTTTAGCGACGAATCCCGCTTCCAACTGTGTCCTGACGATCATCGAAGACGTGTCTGGAGACGCCAGGTCAGCGTGCCGATCCTGCTTTCACTATTGCACGCCACACGGGCCCTCAACAACGAGTTATGGTCTGGGGTGCCATTTCCCTTGATAGCCGAACCCCTTTGGTCGTCATTAGAGGTACACTTACTGCACAGCGGTACATTGACGACATTCTGAGACCTGTCTTGCTACCGTTCCTTTCGTAGTACCCTGGGCTTATTTTTCAGCAAGACAATGCCAGACCACATACAGCACGTGTTGCTTTGAACTGTCTTCAAGCTTGTCAAACACTTCCTTGGCCAGCCAGATCACCAGATCTCTCTCCCATCGAGCATGTCTGGGATATGATGGGAAGGCGATTACATCCGGTAGGGAATGTTGATGACGTAGTCCGACAATTGGAACAAATTTGGCAAGAAATACCGCAGGACACCATCCGGGAGCTTTATCGGTCTGTGCCACGCCGTGTGGCAGCTTGCATCCAGGCTAGAGGCGGGTCAACACCTTATTGAGCTCTCGTTACTGTAACTCTGAAATAAATCATTCAATTGTTCTGAAATTTTAATCATTTTCTATTGTGTACATAATTTTCCTATCTACCAATTTTTGTCTCCATCGGACAACTCCTTCTTGGTGCGTCAATTTTTTTGTTATAGAGTGTATTATTACGCTCCAAGAGGATTACATATTGAAACCAAACCAGTAGAGATTTAGGCGTGTCGGTTTTTAGTAGAAAAACCAACAGTATATTCATACGAAAAGTGTTAAATTAGTTCAATTAATAGATACCTTATATCGTCTATGGGCACATATTTTTTCAAAAAATATCATCACCCTCCAAAAGGATTCGACATTGAAGTCAAACCTGGTAGACCATTAGGCGTGTCAGTTTTTAGCAGAAAAATAAACATTTTTTTTTATGGAAGTCACTAATTTTATTCAATCAATAAAGATCTTGTAACGCCCAGGTGCTCAAACTTCATCAAAATGTATTCGCACCCTCCAAGAGGATTAGATAGCGAAATGTCAATTTTACACGCGTCTCGTAAACTTAAAGCCTCGGGAATTCAGAATAGAATTTATTTTACAGGTATCACTGTCAAGATTTATTTAAATAAAACGTAAAGAATGCGCGGCAATGTGTTATGCATAATCTACTGCATATTCCTTTTTGTTGAGTTCCTGTATATTTTATAGGAAATGATATGGCATTGCCCAATATACACTCTGTCACTTCTCTCGTTTTTCAGTGATATATAGACGCGCTGTCTGCTTACGTGCGAAAGAGGGACTATTTTTCATAATTTCATCCGCATATTTGCTTGTTATAAATTCACTTTATATGTTAGGATTTTCAAATCAGCCCATTCGGCACTCGCGCTGCTCGCCCTTGGGTACTGAGAGTTAAATATGCATTCAGTGCCTTTTTCCGACGTTGTTGAATGGGGCATTCTGGTTTTGACAATGGACAGGCACTTAATGCGAACCGATGAACTCGCTTAGCCGATGAATGCATGCGCTACACTTTATGATTCACGTTTTGCAGACAATGGGAGAATCACCCGTACCTTGTAATGTAGTGCAAGAAGTACTGAATAAGGTCGTGAGACTGCTTTACAGATTTGTTTGTTTCAGTTTCTCGGAGTTATGTAAGGGCAATAAAGCATTGCGGTAACTCTTTGTAAGTGAAATTGGTGCTTTGGATTAAGGAAAGCGACGTAAATGGTCGGTGAATCTACAAAATCAAATCGAGAAGTGAAATTTAGACAAGCTTAAGGGTAACATTGAGTATTTGTTAGGCATTTCACCTCCCAAAAGGATTTTACTTTAAAAACATTGATGTTTTTATTAGTATTACTTTAAATGTTTAGCTTCTGACTTCTTAATATAAAATATATTAATTACTTTTACAACTGTTTTTTAGACCCTTTACCCTTTCAAATCTGGGTCATTCCACGCAAAATGAGCAAATCGACTGTGGCTGACACATCACCTATTTTAATGAAAATTAATTTTTATATAGATCCTATATAGTAAGGAGGAACTGCCAAATATTAGGTATCCAAAATGTATAGTTTATTTTTTATTGAATTTTAAAGTTCAAGGCTAAACAAATGTAGATTATTTTACCACTAATAGTAGCCTGTTTGAGATCCTATATTTCAATAAGTTATTGACACAGATTAAAATTTTTTATACTGTTACATTCTTCAGTAAAAATTCTTTTAGGAAATGTCATAATATAGTTTTATATCCGTCACTGCTCATTCTCAGGAATTAGCGAAAATAGAGATTTTGCCTATTTTATACAAATTTCAAATTGCTCTAGTACCTCTAAAAATGGGGAAAGACAGCATCAAAAATTATTCTTAACAAAGAGCTTCTCTCTAAAAGTTTTGTATAATTTAGTGATTTTGTTTCTATTCCTTAGTTAAGAAAAAATAATGAAAAAGTAAAATTACTGAAAACAGCGATTTTTCTACTCCGACAACTCCGCAAACCTCACAAATTTTCAGTATTATGTGTCAAGATGTATATTATCTGTCCTGAAATTTCCATCATTGTAATTTGTTTATTTTCGCCTCAGGAATATTTTTAACTAGATGAAAATTATCATTTTATTTTATCGCATGATGTATCAAAAAAGGTGGAGAACACGCCAGTAAGGCATCTAATTCCGCCTTTGAAAGAGATGCTATCACAATCAAGGGCAGATAACCGAATAAATAAACACTATTAAATGAATTATGGTTATAAATGTGCTTTGTTTGCTAAATAGATAATTTTTTGCTGAACCGAAAGCTTTCGAACATCGGCGAATGTTCTATTAGCAATCCAGAAGTCATAGCAAAAGCCCATGCCATGGAATCGGTGAAAGTATCAAATGGTTAGCCGCAAGAACAAGTTTACAGAGACCATACGACAGTCAGATTTTAAATGCAAAACAACTATTCTCCCTTCTGTACTTCAACCATTTCAACCATCAAGTTTTTTTTTCTTTATGCGTCTTCAACTGATGTTATTAATATTGAGTCAAAGCTTAAGAAAAACAACAACAAAGGTTTAATGAAGTGAAAGCAAAGAAGTATAGAGTTTAAAAAGAATTCGGGAGCACAAAAAAAAACACATTTTACAAAAAGATGCAAAGTTTAACATGGAAGTTTTATCACATAGTGATTTTGAAATGGTAATTATGTTAAGTTAAAAGTCATAATGTCTATGATATTAAGTTGAAATTTTGAAGCTTATTTTGACACTGATTTTTTCAGCTTTTATAATGCACTTTTTCAGTCAAAAATTATTTGATGATTTAGGGGTTCATTATCTTTTAATTTCTCTGTTATCATTGAAGTTCTCGTAATATACATAGACTAGGAAGCAAATATTGTGATTTTGATTTTATTATTGTTGCTTTAGGACTCAGATTACAATCCCGAATTTTTTATACAAGTAATAAACATATTATACTGTATTCCTGTGAAATGTCGGTTTTATCAGAGCTGTCCTTCATTTGATTTCTTATGCCTATTTAGAGTAAAAAACTGTCATTTTGTTATTTGTTATTTACGTTAGCTATTTTGAAGGTGAAAGATTTAAAACATGACTTCCAAACTCTATCAATAATGTTATCATACGTAGCACAGTAACAGGCATGAATTTGAACGATGTCGTAAATTTTTTTAGTCCATAGAAATGTTTTTAATTCTGTCAAAAATGACAATTTTTCATTTTTTGCAACTAAATTTTAGATTGAATGTGATGTTTAAAATTGTTGTTGCTTGCCCAAGTGAAAAGAGAAAATTTTGTACAGATTGTAAAAATGTAAAACATGTTTGTCTGCGTTGAGTAGTTTTTGAGAAACAGATCTTAAAACTTGCAACATTAAGAGATATCACAATTGCTCTTCCATGTTTTAAGTCCTTAAAATGCCTCAAATTTCGAAAATTTTAAATTTTGAGCCTAAATATTTTGGATATCGTTATTTATGCATAAACTAAACCCCTGTACCAAATTTCATGTAACTCCATTACCATACGGCCACAGGTTTTTCCTGATTTTTGCTCATTTCACGTGGAATGACCCATCTGTGGTCATCTAGATATCCCAATGCATCAAAAACCCTTGAAAGTCGTACTGGGGAAAATTAGTATTTGTGGCTCACATAATCTTCCAATAACAATATAACAACCAACTGCACTGTAAAAACGAAGATTTTACTACTGCTTTGTGTGTTGTTTTTGACATCTGCAATTATAAATCATAAGGTTTAATTTTAATATATTTTTCAAAAATGCTGACCTTCTCCTGAATATCGAACCGTTTAACAAAATTGGAATTGTTTTCCTTAGGGAGTTATTAAAAAATAAAGTGAAGTGACACATCAAAAGATTGTCTTGGTTTTAGTAGAAAAAAAAAGGGGGGGGGGGCAACACATAAAATTGTTGAACAGGAAATTCATCTTAAAGTTTAAAATAATCGAAATTTAAAATAATTAAATCCTAGAAATCACGAGTAACTGCTTTTGTGTTAATTTTCGCTCATCAGATTAGGGTTTAAAGTTTAGAAAATAACCTTTTAATGTCATCTATGTCCGAAGTGAAAAAACAAAATATCGAAATAGACTCCATGGTTTTATGCATTCATTTATAGAAGTGAGCTGAACAAAAATACGAAAAGCAGCAAACAAGACCATCATGGTATCGCTCGCCAAAGATTCCTGTCTAGCCAACAGTTAATTAATGATCGAGAGTCATGATTCGGTTGTTTAAATGGTAAGAGTTCCAAGCTTAATGATAAAGAAAGTGGATCGTAAATTGGCCGCAGCAAATTGTATTTTTCCTCCAAATAAACACTGTTAGAAGCATCTTATGTAGACTAGGTTGGACAAAACTGCAGTTAGACTACATTCAGGACGAATTGATAGCTACGAGTAGTCACGCTACACAGTCTGAGCTGGACGGTCTTCTGCAGACAGATCTAAGTCGAAACTAGAAAAATAATCTCCTCAACCTTTTATTTGTTATACCAATTTTACCAGATCAGCGAAACTTTTTTACTTAGACCACAAAACAAAAATTGATTTCATGATTATGTATTGATTTCTTGAAATGTGCCAGTGCAAAATATGAACGACTACGAACAAGATCGTCATGGTACCTCTCACTAAAGATCCCTGCCTAGCCAACAGTTAAAAAATGATTGAGAGTCATGATTTAATGGTTTAAATGATAAGAGTTTCAAGCTTAATGATAAAGAGATCTTAGTTGACCGCAGCAAACTGTATTTGTTTCCAATTAGACACTGTTACAAGCATCTTTCTTTAGTTAAACAAAATTGATGGAAGACTACGCACTTAGGATAGATTAATAGTTACGAGTTGCCACTCGAAACTGTCTTTGGGTAGGACGGATCTCTGATTCTTAAGCGAATTGGAATAGGAACATCGAGAAAATTAGAAAAATAGTCATCAACCTTTAATTTGTCATAAAGTTTTTTTCAATTGCCGGCTTTTTATACAAAATCTTTGTATATTTATTGCCTTGTTGAACACAGTGCGGAGTGGAGTTGGTTGAGAGCAGGGGCTGATATGAAGACTATGGGTATAGGATTTTTAATGTTAGAATGGGGAAGATTCCCACCATTAATAAACAAGAAAATAGTTCCTTCTATTCGTTATGAAGCCTTTTTCAGAATACCAGAACTTTTATACAAAATCTTCATATCGTTGCTGCCATGTTGTATACATACAGAGTACAGTACAGATAGCTTTTTAGGCATGGGTTAGAAACGAAGGAAAGATGTATCGGATTTTAATGTTAGAATGGGGGAAAATTCCCGAATTGCTTTGTGTGCGCACTCTACATGAGCATTCATTCCTAGCTTATAAAAAATAAAAGTTTCAAATAAACATGTTCGTCTATGTTTAAAATTTTTTTTTGTCTGATGTGCTCGTTTAATGCATTGTATCAAAATGAAACAATTCCTTGCAACAAATTCACTGTAATAACAACAAATGCAACAAGTTTGCGGAAAGATCACTTTCTGAGAGCTTAGGAAGATCCTCTCTTTCACTTTACGTCTGATTGATACCCACGCGCTCACACAACGCTCTCTACAGCATGTGGGAGACTTAATAAAAGTTAACTAAAAGCTGTTTATGGAAAGTTAAATGTGTTAGTGCATCATACTGTTTATTTTCAGATTCAGTATAAACGTACAAAGAAATTCACTCTTGTATAAGGCTATGAACAAATATTTGGTTTTTGGCTTGTCACTCTGATCATTTTTTTGCTACGGATACTACTGTAAGCAAACGCATTCTACGATATATATTCAAGGTTTACAAACAAATATAGAGCACGGCTTGTGCGGTCCTTTGTGATTCTATGTAAGCTGCAATGAGACGTCCGAGAGGATTCCAAGTGTCATTTGTTGGGTTAAGATCAGATGACCGCGTATAATACGAAATCAGAATTATCCTTAATATTTTTTAACATGCGTGTCGTTGAAACAAGTGACTTTGAACTCCTAATTTGCTAAAGAAATAAATTAATATTTCCCTTACTGTTCGAAAACATAAAATCCATCGTGAGACAAGAAAAAATGAGCGATGCATCGAGGCTCGATGTAACAAGAAGAAACCAAATATTTGTAAATCACGCGTATTTCTTCAAAATCAAATTTTTGGTGTTTTCCTTGCAATACAGCCAGTGGCAAAGCTGAGAAAGGGAGACTTGAAAGGGGGGGGGCACGGTCTCGCAAAAGGGCCCTTTTGACCCAAAGATAAAAGGGACAGGAGTTTGGGCCCCTGTAACCTTCCCCTTTGTACTAGACCGGGTAGGTTTTACAATGTATCATTCGGATCACTAATACCTTTTAGACGTGAAAAAGATTACTGCATTGACACACTCACACATACGCTGCTCCATCTCCCCATGTTCTGTTAATCGGCAGAGGGATTAGTGGCCGTCTGCAATGCACTAAAGGGATTGCTTTTATCCTTCACGGAAAGCGAGTTTCTACGTAAGCACATGTTTAAACATTGAATGAGATAAGAATCCTGAATCCGCCAGCTTCGAAAATGAGTATAGAACTTTTCCTGTCTTTGAAATTGTTAAATGATTATTGCGCGAGCGGTATACATTCTTTCAGTCGCATCCCTCCTTTTTTATAGAAGTAATAGCTGAATTTCCCGTTGCTCGGGTTGAATTGTTTGCAATTCAACATTATATTACTCAATGTTATTCCTATGGGGATTCCCAATTGTTTCTAGCCCCCTCTTCAGGCCCATGACAAATCGAACGGGGTTAAAATACAGCCAACGTTTCCCGCAGAATTCAAAGACCGATTGTGCCAAATTAGGTGTGAATTGGTATGGCAATGATTGTAAAAATATTCAATGTTATTCCTCTGGGGATTTTGACTTGTTTATAGCCTCATTTGCAGACCCGAGACAAATAAAACGGGGGTCGTCGTGTACACTAGGGCTGGTACACATTAAATCTATCGTGGTCCCAAATATCGTCAAGTTGTCCTGGTGTGGAAGTTTTGGAGAATGGGTAGAATCATGTGTTGATGTAGCCAGAACAGGTGGTCACGTAATTTTGAACCAGCTCAGGTGATCTGACCGTGATTCAAATTTACGCGGTGTTGCCCTCTGATCTTTCTCTTCGGTATAGATCCAGGTCTATCGCCAATACCCGGCTGCGTTGCTCAAGTGCGACGTTAATTAATTATTATTACCTCGTACTTTAAGGGAAAGGAAAATTATCCCTATTTTATTGTTTTTCAAAAACATCGTTGTGCGATGTGTTTGGTGTTTTTCCTTGCTTTAATCATCAAATACAAGAGTTGGACAGAATAATTCTGCCTTTTTTTCTGTAACTTTTCATGGACCTATACAGTTTTCACTTCACTTTTCCTTGTCTCTAAGAAATGCAATACGTTGAGAGGTTATTTCATACCTCCGATACCAAGCCCACGATAAAGCAGCTGTTCGTGTACACGGCTTAAGTGTAGAGTAGATTGAAGATCACCAAAATATATCGAAGAATAGATTTTTTAATTTTATCGTTAAAAATTAATTTATACCAAACTTGTGGATCCCTAAAACAATTTTTTCCATTCCAATAATTTTTGACAGGATGTATGTAGGTAGGTATTTTTAATTAACGTAGCACTGGAGCAACACAAAGGGCTATTGATTTTTTCCAGAGTTACATAAGTAATGACATAAATCACATAATAGATAAATATTGTAAGCTATTAGAAAAGCTCGACCTATGCTTTTTAAAATAGATTTTAGGTGTTTTAGTAAAAAAATATTCCTTTTTCTGTGTTGGATTACACACTTACCAAATGGGAGTTAGTGCATCTATATGTATACAAACTATTATCCGAATTAAAAGCTTGATAATACATGGAAAATAAATACACTTAGGACCCATTAGTTTTAGCTAACTTATAAAAAATTTCAAACACTTTTTATGTCATAACTTCCGTACCATTTAATATTTTTCAACCAAAATTTATATATATGCTTTACAGTCAAGAAAACAATCTTCCAATTTTTTACCAATCGGATTAGAACTGCAGAAGTTTGTTTTGAAAGTCCATTGTCCCCTTTACAAGCAGAAAATGAGTTCTGTAGCATCACTCGTAGAACTATTTTTCTGGGGGAACAGGTTTCTCACGTGTACCATTTTGCTCGGAGCAATGCTACTAATTATTGTCTTGCCATACCCATTAAGACTCTCGGTCAATGTTGCAAGAAAATCATCTTGTACTAATGCAGTTATTCCCTTGTGCCTCTTAATCAAATTTTCTTTATCACGATCTTTGATGCAATACTAAGGATACGAGCTTCCATTATTCCCTCGTTTTGTACCTCCGATAATAGTATTACCCCTTCCGGAATCACTACCTTCGGAGAACAGCCATTTTAGTATAGTTGGTGTGATTTCATTTATACGACACAGTTCTTGTAGGCATCGCTTCTAGTGGTATAAATGAAGTATTCTCTTTAGTTTCCTAACTTTCTAACTCTATGGTTCCTAAGTACAGTAAAAAGGATCGTAATGCAAATATCAAACATCCCCAACTTAGTAGCCAGATTGGCAGAGCAAAGGATTAGCAACCGGAGTGTTTCGAGTTCGAAATTAGGTCCAACCAAAGACCCTCGTGTACACAAAAGCGGGGGCACGTTAAACCTGTCGTGGTCTCAAATATCCTCACGTTGGCATGGTTCTTGGAAGTTGGGAGAGTGGGGTGCCATTTCAGGCGTTACCTCGTCATTTGTCCGTGGTTCAAAATTACGTGGTATTGTCTTCGGATCTTTTCCTTCGAGTTTCGTCCCCAACCGTCGCCAATAGCCCGTTGTGTTGCTACAGTGCTACGTTAATAAATTATCATCATCTGAATCTATACAGGGTGGACGTTAAATAACTGTCTCTCTTTGGAGGCATCCGTAACTAAATCGAATGCACAGAATGGAACCAAATTTCGTATTGATAAGTTTGAAAACATAGGGAGACTCGCATTAAACTTTGATAAAATGAATTACACAATAATTTGACTGTGTAAGCAACCACGCCGCTAATTTTAGCTGGATATTTGGCGCGTTGCAATATTAATAATAAAAACTTACTATAAACAAACAAATCAACAGAAATTCAACTCAAAGGAAATATAATTTTATTCACCAGAAACAAGTTCCCCTTTGACCACATAGACTTGAAAGAGAACATAAAACTGGCTGTTATACAACCTAACTCATTACGCTCAGTTGTAGAGCATGCCGTACACCGGATGAAATTTGCTGTACACGCACATACACAAGAAAGATAAGCACATTGAAATTGGTTTATGTAGTCAAGGGGAACCTGATTTTGGTGAATGAAAGATTGTTCTCTGTGGGTTGAATCTTTATGACAATTTGTGTATCTATTGCTAGTTTCTTTAATTGCAAAGCAAATTTTGCATCAATCGTTTTATCTGCTTTTTATGCGACTGTTTTCAACTCCAGCAGCGCCAAAATAGTAATAATAATATATTTTACATATTTCATATACCACACACACACACACACACACACACACACACACACACACACACACACACACACACACACACACTCCTCTTGAAATTTTTCAGAAAAACGAGAAACGTAAGAATAATTTATTTTTACATTTCATTCCACTATTTTGAGATTTTTGAGAAAAACGAGAAATGTAGCAATAATTTGAAATGTTTCGCTAGACTGGTTCTATGAATACCTGATTGAACATTTTTAAATTTAATTATTTTTTTTAAATCAAAACATCTAACAATTTTTAAAATTTTGTTTAAGACACAAGGGCAAAAAAAAAAAGTTAATACAATATAAACTCATCCCACCCAAACTCGCATTGTGTACCTAAACAAAGCTTCCTTCGAATTCGCATAATTGTGCGCTTCGTTTATTCGATGTAATGCTTAGCCTGTGTTTGAACGGTAACGTGTAATCCATTTTCGGATAAGAAATGAATTAAATTGTAATATTTTATTTAGACAGTCCGTTGGTTTCAAAAGCATCTCAAACGTGAACAAAGTGGAATCCGTATTGTTCGGAGAAGTTCAAACGTTGATCACTAAACTACGCATGGTAGAAATGCGATGCCTTTTCATTATATGCCTCGTTTCACTCAGCGAACAACGATCAAATACGATTAATTTAGTGCAATCATGAAAACATATTTGAATAATGTAATAGAATTATATGGCCGCGTGTTTGAAGTCTCCTGCAAGGTATTACGGTGAGGAAGTATTTGCTTGAATTAGTTACACTTATAAAACAACCCCGGATAATTTTGTTTTGGGGTAAACTGAGATAAAAACCCTATTCATTGTTTGGCAGATTTTATTGAGTAACGTGACGAGCAATGGACATGGATGCATGAACGGTTTTTAAGGCATGCAGGTTGTCACAAACAGAAATAAGTGTATCAGAACACAATAAACAGAAGTGTAGACATAATACACCACTCTCCATGCCTCATGGAAGCGGTAGCTCGGTTGGAAGAGTAACGGATTAACAATTGGAGGGTTGCGAGTTCGAATCCATTCAAATATCATCGAGTACAAAGGGGGCTGATGTACGTTAAATCTCTCATGGTCTAAAATACTCTCACTATGGCGTGGTGTGGACGTTTGGACAGTGGGGTGCCGGCTCAGGTGTTGCCTCGTCATCTGACCATCGTTCGAAATTATGTGTCGTTGTCCTCGAATCTTTCCCTTCTGGTTTGTTCCCGGACCGTTGCCAATAGCTCGTTGTGTTGGTTCGGTGCCGACGTTAATCAATATACATACCTACATACCTCTCTACGCATCTTAATGCAGTTTATTCTTGCATGCTCTTTGTTTACAGGTAAACTCGTTCCCTTTTCATATTTACTGTGTGGTAGTTTCTCTGATACCTTAAATGTAGAAAACCTGTTTTTCTCCAAAATTAGTTTTTCTTGGGATTTTCAAACCATTGGACTTCTTAAAACATTTCAAAGCATTTCATTAAAAAGTATAAATTTTACCATGAGATCCCTGAAAATATTTTCCTTTAAAGATTAGCCAATTGTCTCCAATGAGATATCAAAAGTGAAGGGAGAAAGAATTTCATATAAGTGAAATTTTACCATCACACCCATTAAAATCTTTTTCTTTAAAGTTTATATAACTATCTTTTTCAGTAGAGTCTCAAAAAGGATGGCGAGAAAGCATTTCACATAAATAGAAATTTCACCTATCAGACCCCTTAAAACTTTTTCTGTATAGTTTAGATAACTATCTTCAGTGGAATCTCAACAGAGAAGGAAGAAAGCATTTCATAAAGCAGAAATTTTATCATCAGATTCCTGGAAATATTTTCCTGTAAAATTTAGACAATTATCTTAAGTGGGACCTCAACAGGGAATGAAGAACACATTTCATATTAAGAGAAATTTCACCCATCCGATTGATTAAAAACTTTTCCAATATAGTTCTATTGAATTAGAACGAAGAGGGCAAGAAAGTATTTCACATGTAAGTAGAAACTTCACCATGCGATTCCATTAAAACCCTTTCCTATATAGTTTAGACAACTACCTTTAGAGTGATCTGAATGGGAAATGTGGGAAACATTTGATTTAAGTAGCAAATTCACCATCAGAACCCTTAAAATTTTTCCTATAGTGTTTAGACAATTTCCTTCAGTGGGATCTCAACCAGGATGGCCGAGAAAGCATTTCAGATTTGTTGAAATTTCACCCATCTGATCACTTTTCTTAATTCTTAACTTAAATTTCTCAATATAGTTTAGGCGATTATCTTCCGTCGAATCTCAATTTTAGAAAGACGAGTAGGCATTTCGGTTCGAGAAATTTACCGTATTACTGAGCAGAAAACCAAAAATCAAAGCTTTTTCCTGTATTTCCTACTAGTCTTGATTCCATCCGATTCAGACACAAGACCGAGAATTAATAGATGAAGCCCCTCCCTCTCCATTACACCATCTCTAAGACCCGCCTTGCTATGACCTTCGAAGGAATAGAGAATAGTAGGTGGATTGGCAGAAGGGCTTTTGTTGGCACCAGCCCTCACCAAGTTGTCAGCCCTCTGGCTTCGGGATTATAGCTCTGTGTAGAAAGATTTCCTTCTTTGATCCGAAACTTCAGATTCCCCTTTTGACAACTTCCGAAGAATATTTCCCGGAGGTGACGGGAATTGAATTCTTCCGTGCCAGCCGTATAGAAACAAATAGCTTGCTAACCCTTTATCGTGATGGAAATTCTTCCTGGTTTTTTCCCCATTTTATCTCTAGTTATTAGGATTGGTAAACTGATTCAGCAACCAGTTCTGAAATATAGTTCTATTGAATTAGAACGAAGAGGGCAAGAAAGTATTTCACATGTAAGTAGAAACTTCACCATGCGATTCCATTAAAACCCTTTCCTATATAGTTTAGACAACTACCTTTAGAGTGATCTGAATGGGAAATGTGGGAAACATTTGATTTAAGTAGCAAATTCACCATCAGAACCCTTAAAATTTTTCCTATAGTGTTTAGACAATTTCCTTCAGTGGGATCTCAACCAGGATGGCCGAGAAAGCATTTCAGATTTGTTGAAATTTCACCCATCTGATCACTTTTCTTAATTCTTAACTTAAATTTCTCAATATAGTTTAGGCGATTATCTTCCGTCGAATCTCAATTTTAGAAAGACGAGTAGGCATTTCGGTTCGAGAAATTTACCGTATTACTGAGCAGAAAACCAAAAATCAAAGCTTTTTCCTGTATTTCCTACTAGTCTTGATTCCATCCGATTCAGACACAAGACCGAGAATTAATAGATGAAGCCCCTCCCTCTCCATTACACCATCTCTAAGACCCGCCTTGCTATGACCTTCGAAGGAATAGAGAATAGTAGGTGGATTGGCAGAAGGGCTTTTGTTGGCACCAGCCCTCACCAAGTTGTCAGCCCTCTGGCTTCGGGATTATAGCTCTGTGTAGAAAGATTTCCTTCTTTGATCCGAAACTTCAGATTCCCCTTTTGACAACTTCCGAAGAATATTTCCCGGAGGTGACGGGAATTGAATTCTTCCGTGCCAGCCGTATAGAAACAAATAGCTTGCTAACCCTTTATCGTGATGGAAATTCTTCCTGGTTTTTTCCCCATTTTATCTCTAGTTATTAGGATTGGTAAACTGATTCAGCAACCAGTTCTGAAATAAACGTTGAAATTTGACGATGCACCGCAAAATATTAGTCGAGTCTGGATTTACGGTAGAGGCTAGTGCAGCTGGCCACTTTATCTTGTAGCACGCACGAGTTGACACGTTTTCCGTGTGTGCGAATGTGTTTTGTACCGGAGATGACGGGAATTGAATTCTACCCCATTTCACTTCGCATTTAAATCATACCAGCCGAATAGAAATAATTATCTTGTAAACCCTGTACCTTGATGAAATTCCCTCCCGGATTTTTTCACATTTCACCACGCGTTATTAGGAGTGGAGAAATGATTCCGCAACCACTGTTCTGGAATAAACAGTTGAAATTTCACTCATCGCGAATTCAGGTCGAGTCTCCAGAAGATACTAGCTAGTTCAGCTGGTCACTTTTCGTTGTAGCACGGCTGGACAAGTTATGCGTGCGTGTGCATGTGTGTTGTACCGGAGGTGACCAGAATTCAATTCTTACTTTCACTTCACCATTTAAATCGTACCAGTCGAATAGAAACAAATAGCTTGTCTGCCAACCCATTATTGCAATGGAAGTTCTCCCCTTACTATCAGGAGCTAAAAAAAATGATTCCGCAACCACAGTTGTGAAATGAATGTTGAAATTTCATGCACGAAAGAGAGAGACGAATTTCCAGAAGAGACTAGTTCAGCTGGTCACTTTTCGTTGTAGCTCGGGTGGGCAAGTTTCGCGTGTGTTTAATCATTAACTGACTTTGTGGGTTCAGGTCACGTGGGACGGTTTCTTCCTCTTTGCTCACCTTACTTATATGTACACCGTCCATTGTAAGCCGGGGAGTGTCTATAAGGTACAATAGCAAACGTTACTTTGTTTCTTTGTAAACCGACGTGTTTTCGGAATTTCACATGTATGTTTTGATTCATTCCGAATAAAAGTATTTTTCTCCCTAAATTTATTTTTGTGCAATGAATTCACTTTATTTAATTAAAGCTGTTATCGCAAGCCATAAATTTGGGACAAGCAAGAATCGTGTTTCTAGGAAATTTCGTCCTATCGAAATTTTTAACTAATCACGAAAGTATTGCATTGAACACTATTAGCTTCAAGTAAGATAATTGCAATGCCATCCATTGTACTAGTCGATTTTAAATATGCTGCACTCTGTAAGTAAAAGGGTTTATGTTTATAATTATCGATTATTTAATGACAACTTGAGGTCATAATACTGTTTCTCTGCATATTTATAAAATTTATTTAAAAACTCTCCAGGCTATAAAAACACGTTTTAGCTTTGAAAAATCTTTTTAATTGTTTTGTTCCAACAATAAATATTTACATACCTGCGAATAACAATAGAAAATTTTAACAGTCAGGGCCTTTACATCTGCAAACAGGACCTCAGTACCAACTTATATGACGGGCTACAGTACCAGGTTTGATTACGGACACCAGTACCAGGTTTGATTACGGACACCAGTACCAGGTTAAAGAACTATCCCCAATACTAGTTTAGAGCACGGGTCCCAATACAAGGTTAGATTTTAGCCTCCAGTACCAGTTTAGATCACAGGCCCCAGCACCATTTTAGATAGCGGTCCCCAGAACCGGTTTAAATAATGGGCTGCAGTACCAGCTTATATAACGATCCAAATACCAGTTTGGAAGTTGATACCAGTATCAATCTAGATATGGCTCCCAGTATCAGTTTAGATGATGAGCCCCAATACCTATTATGCGGACGATCCCAGTACCCATTTGGATAACCGGCCCCAGTACCAATATAGATGACGAACCTCAGTATGCTTAGAAATAAGCCACAGTACAAGTTTAACTGACGAACCACTAATGAAATTAAAATACCCAAGTGGTCAATTTTCTCTTTCCGTTTAAATAATTGCGCCTTTCTTATTATTCACCACTTTCGTACGATAACGACAAAGTTGTCATCATTCTTTCTTTGTTTGAGGATGGATATGCCTAAATGCCGTAATTGGATCACCTGGAATTTTCGTAATCCTCGTTCAATGAATAGCAATAATGCCAAACCTCAAAGCAACTAAACTGTCATGTAATATCATTCACATGGCAAAGATTCAACTAAAAGTGACAACGATACATTTTATGCAATTTCTCGTTTTGGTTTTTATTGTTTTACGTTGATCGCAGACTCTTACGGCCGTATTCACAAGTCCGAGTTAACTCGGGGATCAACGATAATCCGCGAGTTATCGAAAAAACCGTATTCACAAGTCCTGATCCGTGGTTTAAACTGCCGTTTCGGTGTTACATTTTGATCCTCCGAAATCGGCGAGTTAACTCGCGAGTTACATTTAACGCATGCGCAGTACTATCTTTTTGTAAAAACAAAATGGACGACACATTTCATTCTATGCTCAATTACAGTATTCTTGCGACGACTGGGCTGGATCTCTCATTACGAAGCACCTGCTTCATAGCAGCTCATCTCCTCATCATAATATTGCTTAAATGGAAAAATTTAAACATATTTTTATTGAAATTCAAAAGAAAAATGGAAATAAAGATAGCTGAATAAATGTAAACAAGCAGCTTGGCGGAAACATAGATGGCGGCACCTCCGTCGGCTAATAGGGAAAGGTAGAATATGACCATGGCAGATGCAAATTCGTCGTAAAATAAAAACTATTCTGTTGATTTATTACATTTAAAAAAAATTGACGATGCAAGTTACTTTTCACACCACCAACACGCACCCATACTGACAAGTACAAAGATAATCGACAATGTCTTGATTCATTTGTCAAGACATTGTGTACAATTCTTTCTTGCAAAATTTAGGTTTCCATAAAAATCCAATTTGAAATTAAAGACCTTTGCATTTCTTTTCCCAAATCCAAATTAAAATGTCGCATGCGTTCTATTGAATCACAATTTGGAATCAACTCTACGGCGAAGTGCTTGATCAGTATGAATGTAGATTCGGCCGTCGTAACCAATATAATGTAAACAATATCACGTGATGTTGAAGAGGCCAATCACAGCGAGCGTCTCATTTTAATCCCCGATCACTTAACACGCCGTTTGAGAATACCGTTTTTGATCATCCTCGAGTTAACTCTTACTCGCGGATCAACTGATCCTCGAGTTAACTCGAGACTTGTGAATATGGCCGTTAGTGTGTGTTGTATAAAAGGGATAAAACCAGTGAAAAGTTTTGTCAATTTTTGAAGACTGCACGTAATTACACAAATAGATTTCACATTTCCCGGAGAGACCTTTGGGCCTCGGGCTTAGAAACATGGTACTGCGGCCTCAACGAGAACTCTGTCTACCTTGGGTTAGTCAATTTTAGAAAATGTGGGACAGATCTTTTGGGGAAGGCTCGTATACGCAATAGCATAAATGGCAATTGAGATAGATCTTTTACCCGACCAATCCCTTTCGGCACAGAAAAATTAACTTTGAAAACGCTATTGGGGGTGAAGGCAATTTGTTTACGTTACCACCAATCCCGTTAGTAGCAAAACCGACATCACCTTAAAAGAACGAGATATCTCGTCATTATTAAGAAACGGACCATAACTTTATCTTGACAACATAACAAAAAATTGGCAATATCTTGATGGACGAACCATCCCGTCTGGTCATATCTTGATATGGCTTGAGATTTTAAGTTATTCTTCTAAGTAAAACTAATATCAATGTAGACTGGTACTTTATTCATGAGGAATAGTCTAAAGTTGAGAAACGAGATTTTTAATGTGTATATTTACATCGCGAGCCCAGTCTATTACAAGGACCACAATACTTCAAGACACAGATGTTCAGTTATCCCTCTAAGTAAAAGGAAAATCAAAGTTCCAGACTGATTAGATTTATAGTTAAATGTTTTCGACTGTTAATCTTGTTTATTAACTATCGTAAATTAAATATATAATAACTCACTGAATCTAGATGGACATTTGGAAATTTGTAACTACACGTGAGCTAAAGAAGCCCTAAAGAAGTAACAAGATGACGAAGCATAAAAAAAAATTAGATAAAAGGAAGTGTGTGTTTCATCCTGTACAGTCTCACACTATTATTTATGAGATGGATTTCCAGTGAAAAAAACAAGCAAGCCAGACGGTCTGCAAATATTTTACTTCTGCAGTCTAAATGTTCTCGCATAATACATATAATTCGTGCTGACCAATCAACTATCATTTTTCAATTCGGAATTCATTCTGTGGAGTTTTTATTTGCGCAGTGCTGAAATCGTATTCGAAACAAAGCCAACTGACGTCACGTTCGGAATACGTACAGAAAATACATATCGCCACAGATGCACTACCACAGCTTTTATTAAGTTTTACAGAAAATGCCACTCATATCATTAACAATTTGAATATATTCTGTAGTAGACCCAGGTAATAATCTTCGCTACAGTATTTAGAATTCGAATTTAAATGCTAAAGGCGATGGTTTAATCTAAAGCGGGAAATTTGCCTTGACTACATTTTGGCGAGACAACTATTCTGGCCACCAGAGAAGTTTTAGCTGCATTGGCTTCGTCAAGCACTTACGTATAATTTAATTATAAACCTAACCAATTTGGGGATGACTTAATCGATTCATTTATTTAAAACTTAATTTAAATATCAAAGGTAAGTAAGTAGTTAAAGCCGCACTGGAGGAATTTAACGGGCTATTCGTGAGGGTACGGTATCGATCCCTAAGTGGATGATCCAAGGACGGCGGCTAGTAATTTTGAACCATGGTCAGATGACGATAATAACACCAGAGCTGGCACCTCACTTTCCAAACTTCCATACCACACACCAACGAGAAGACTTATGACGTCGGGACAGATTTAACGTGCACCAGTCTTCGTGTATACGACGATATTTGGTTGGAACTAGTTTCGTACTCGTAACCCTCCGGTTGCTAATCCGTAGCTATTCCAAGTGGGTTACACCGTCCCTTTAGTTGGATAACGGCTGGTAGCCTGGTTGGAAGAGGATTAGCAACAGGAGCGTTGCGAGTTTGAATGCATCCAAATACCACTGTGTACACGAATGCTGGAGCACGTTTAATCTGCCGCGGCCAAAAATGTCCTCACGTTTTCAATGTGTGGAAGTTTGGAGAGGTGGCTGATGGGCGGCTCGTCATTTAACAGTGGTTCAGAATTATGTTTTGTTGCCCTCGAATCTTTCCCTTCGAGTTTGATCGCGGACTGTCGTCGCCAATATCCAGTTGTGTTGCTCCAGTGCGACGTTCATTAAAATACCTTAAATTGACATCTATTGCATCTCATGTTATTATCATTTTGAACATTCCGGAGCCCACGCAGGTAATAATATTCGCTACAATATTTCGAAATCGAATGTAAGTGCTCACGACGTTTTCCCTTCTTTTTCAAAATCTTTACATTAGGAAAATGAAGAGAGCATCTCTCAAATTTCCCCCCGCTGTAAAAGAAACGATGTCTACGGTTACTTTTCATTCCTGGATGTGAATTTCAGGTATATTTCCAGGAAATGAGAAAAGTCGGGATGTTTACCTTAGAAATGCGAACCGAGATAGCACACAGTTAACGGGAACAGCGTAAAAACGTCTTTCCCTCTCTGCTTGTATAAAATGAAAGAGACACTAGGGAGCTGGTCGTGTCACTTGGGTACTGTTCTGCAGGATTCTCATTTAAAAAATACAACGCGGCTGTAAAACGATACGGGAAACTGTAAATGAAATTCGCTAAACGTATCCAGCTCTTTTCGTGATTTTTTTGTAGAAGGTAGGTAGTTGGGGGCAGTAGAATTAACGTCGCACTGGAACAACACAACTGGCTGTTGGCGTCGTTCCGGGATCAATCCCTTAATGAAAGATCCGATGATAACACCTCGTAGTTTTGAATCACGGTCAGATAACGTGGTCATACCTGAGCTTGCCCCGCACAACACCAACGTGAAGACATTCGAGGCTATGGCAGATTGAACGTTCACTAGCCCCCTAGTACACGACTGTCTGTTTAGATCGAGTTTTCGAACTCTCAACCACCTCGCTGCTAATCCGCTACTCTGACAACTGGGTTACCAAGGGTCACGATTTCTTGTTCAAACTTTCTGGTGGAGTTATGACATTTTCTCTCTCGGTTTTGTATTTAAAACATCCACCTCAAAAATCTCGTTTCTTGAATTCTTATTTGTTTCTTCCTTATGAAAAAAGAATTTGTATTTCTTTATTCCTTATGAATAAAGAATTCGCATTTCTTTGTTCCTTATGAATAAAGAATTTCTTTATTCCTTATGAATAAAGAATTCGCATTTCTTTATTCCTTATGAATAAAGAATTCATATTTCTTTGTTCCTTATGAATAAAGAATCCGTATTACTTTGTTCCTTGTGAATAAAGAATTTGTATTTCTTTATTCCTTATGAATAAATAATTCGTATTTCTTTGTTCCTTATGAATAAAGAATCCGTATTACTTTGTTCCTTGTGAATAAAGAATTTGTATTTCTTTATTCCTTATGAATAAAGAATTCGCATTTCTTTATTCCTTATGAATAAAGAATTCATATTTCTTTGTTCCTTATGAATAAAGAATCCGTATTACTTTGTTCCTTGTGAATAAAGAATTTGTATTTCTTTATTCCTTATGAATAAATAATTCGTATTTCTTTGTTCCTTATGAATAAAGAATTCGTATTTCTTTATTCCTTATGAAGAAAGGATTCTTATTTATTTATTCCTTATGAAGAAAGGATTCGTATTTCTTTATTCCTTATGAATAAATTATTCTTATTTATTTATTCCTTATGAATAAAGCGAGTCTGTGGACTTTGACATTCATTTTACTTAAAGGGATAATTAGGCATCTCACAGTCTAAAAGTATTATAATCATTATAATTCCTCGTGATCTAAACATCCACACGAAAAATATCTCTTCAGAACTTTAGACTGTTGTTCATGAATAAAGCCCCAGTCTATGGACTTTAATATATTTTTACTTAGAGGGATAACTTAGCATTCATAATCTTGAACATTGTTGTGATTGTAATAGATATTGGGTCGTGATCTAAGCATCCACCCAAAAAAGCGTGTTTCTCAACTTCAGACTTCCTTATTAAAATCATTGCATATCTCAGTCTTGAATAGTATAGTCATTTCACTAAATTAAGCTCCTAATCAATACATCCCAAAAAATCTCGTTTCTCAACTTCAGACATGATATTCTTTATGAATAAAACACCAATTCGTGGACTTTGATATTTCTTTTACTTATATATAGAGGTATAACAGCATAGCTCAGTCTAGTCTATTATAGTCACGTTAGTTTATTATAGTCATTGTAATAGATTGTGCTCGTGATATAAACATTCACCCAAAAAAAACTCGTTTCAGAACTTCAGACTATTCCTTATGAATAAAACGCCAGGACTTGGATATTGTTTTTACTTGGCGGGTTAACTTAACACCTGCGTTGAATATTATAGTCATTTTAATATATTAGGGTCGTGGATTTTTAAGCCTTCGTGTGTGGAATCCTTTTCCCACTACTCATCCTACACATGTGCCGCAAAGCGGGAATAAGCTCTAACTCAACCTTCCATCTATAAATATATAGATTCCGCGTGCATATTTTTGCATACAGAATAGGTTTTTGAAAAACGCGAAAAATAATCCCAGAAGATGCACCGATGCCACCTCCCTGATAATTGAATTCAGCCGCGCGAAAAGAAGTTAAGGAAATTCCGTTTTTAGTAGTAAAGCCCCTTTAAAAAAGGTGTCTATTGCGCGAAGTGTTTACTTCGAGCAGATCGAATAAGAGCTTGTTTCGGTGCTGGGGCTCGCTCGGAGGCGGACCCGAGAATACTCGGGTAACATCCGGTGAGGGGATTGGGGATTAAATAGGAGTAGAAAGACTGAAAATCAATTTTTACGATAAGGGATAAAAGCTGCCCTGATGCTCTTTCTAATATTATTTCCCCCCTTTCCAGATTTGGGGTTTTCATCCGCTATCTACGTCAGATTGAAGCATGGGTGAAAGGAATCCTCTGGAGTTGATCTACTCTCTCTCTGCGTTTGATCCCTGCCCATTGTTTCGCTAAATGACGACTGCGTGTACTCGGTTTCAGATTTGTTTTAAGTGCTTTCCTTTTCTCCGCTGGTGTCTAATAGATGAATAAAACCCAGCTGGCTTTTCAGATCGGAAGAAGTGATGAGCGTCTTTGATGAGCGTAGTGATTATCAGGGTTCGTGGAGGGGAGGATTGTGGTTTTCCTTCCTTTGTAAGATGTGCTCTTTTGAAAGAATGTCTTGATCGGCCTCCAGTGCTGGAGACTGAACTGTTGAAAGTAAAATATGCAAGTTTAAACAATCAATCGCCTTTAAACTAGGCGATGATTTTTTTTTTATTGCAATCGCAGAACCTTTAAAAGAAGGAACAAATACAACATCGGGAAATGTATTGCTGGATATCTCTGGCCCACAGACGACTAAACTTTTTGTTACTATTTTTGGCGACATCGGTTATCTTTTTAACCTTCCTGGTGGTTGTCTCGACGAGATATCTCCATAAGTAATCTTAAAGTATATCTCCATAAGCAAAACTCATCACGTCATTAGAGGAAAACTGACTATATCTTTATCTCGTTATCATAAAAAAATTTGCAATGTTTTGATGGACAAGATAGCCTGTTGATACTACGTGAGTGTTTAACAAAATCATCTCAAAAGTCCCTGGTCGTAAGCTCAGGTCGTAATAGACGAGATATCTCATCGATACCACTCGGAGTGTTAAGCGGAATCGTCTCTGAAGATCCTATTTTCAAAATTTTGGCGACTCTTTCCGAAAATTCACCCAATGTCAACGGAAACTTAGTTCTTTTTTTACTAACTGGGGATAGAAATTTTTTTTTTCACAAGGGAGCAAATTGTCCAAGGGACGTACCAATTTGGCTCCAAACTGTGGCAACCATGGTATTAAAACAATGGAATATGTGCTTGTTATATTTTCATGAGAGCCTTATTAAAAAAATATACACTTTTTATGAATTTTCAAGTTTAAATTTCTTGGTGAGATCTTTTCAACATGTGGTTCATATTTTATTCGTGCGTTTTGTGTTTTAGCTGATTCATGTTTTTTAACTGAGAAACTAAATTCGGGTTTAAAATGAGACTTTTTTTGCCGTTATACAATTTGTCTGGGACATCTTATAGAAAGATTGGTGCAATGATTGGGGCATGCAGAGTTACAATAAACGCAACTTCATCCGTCCAGTCATTTCATTATGGCCAGTCTTATTAATACGACACTCCAAAGTAATTTTAACCGTCTTGGTATTGAACACACCCGTTTTATTCGGATATCTCTTAGTAGGAGAGAGTAACCCAGTGTGAGGTGAACGTTGCGCGCTTCATTTTACTATTCATCATATTTTAGTTAATTGTCCAGCTTTTATTCCTCATCTCCGTTACTTTTTAATAATTCCCCTTTGAATTTAAAAGGGGTTTTAAATTTGGTTTGGGAAAATAAGTCCCAACACAAACCAAATGTTCATTTTTTTACACACACACTTAGCATTAAATCTTAATTACTTTGTTATTGCGTTTTTATCTTTCAAGTTTTCATACTGCATTATCATTTCCTATATTTATGCCATCAAGCCATAAAACTTTGTATAAATTCAAGCAATACATATTTCATAATAAACTTTTGCTATCTGTTAAAATATTTTATCTATTTTAATGGGTAGTAGTCTTAACCGTCCTAGTAGTTTCGATGGGTTATCTCGTCCATCAAGATTTGACCACTTTTGTTAATGACGTGATATCTCGTCATCAAGAATGCCGATTGATGAAAGTATTGCCGTTTTTTGATGATGACGAGATTAAGTTCAAGTCAGTTTTTGCTAATGACGAAATATCTCGTCCATTAAGATCTTGTCTGCTTTCCCAATGACGAGATACTTTGTCGAGACAACCTATAGGGGATTAATCAAATTGACTTTGGTGGTGGACCTTGATTGACCTTGTTTCCTATCTTTTCACCCCTTTCCGACTACTGTGAATATCATAACTGAAGTATCCTTATGACATTATGAAGTAACTGCACAACCATAGATATAACAGCAGGTTAGCCGTTGGTTAGTAAATTTTACATCGCGCAATGCATAAATTGATGTACGTATATGTTTACATATTTTGCGTACATACAGTCAACATGTAAACAAATCTTAATGTTAATGATGTGTGATTGCACTTACATGTGTAAAATTTCGTTTCATTTTGACGACTTTTTCTTGGTGCGCAAATTTTTATGGCAATGAGTGTATACACACACACACATATCCAATCCACCTGTAAACGGTATATGATGTTAATGTTGTGAGTTTACATTTACTTATCCATGCTTTTTTTTTTATATTACAGCATTATATTTTCCTTACAATAGAATTCTTTTGCAAATTTAAAGATTGGAATTGTTTTCTGAAGCCAGTTGGGGTAAATCCTTTCCTAAATCTTGAAATTTTCTTTTTCCCACAAAGTGGTATCGATTTTTTTTTTTTTTTTTTTTTTTTTTTGTAGTTATGACCCAGGTTTTCCTTTTTGGGTCAGAAGATTTTATTAGCTTAGAGAACTTTTCATTTGGAAAATACCGTTGAAGAAAAGATAAATCTTTCTCACAAAAGTGTGATTCGTTTATTGAGGATATTTTTTGTTATACCAAGTTTCAGGGTGGCTTAGGAAATATTTTTGGTTTAGTTCTCAAAAAATTTACTTTGGAAAAAAGATATATATATATATATATATATATATATATACATCAGATTTTATGGTGATGTATTAAATTCGTCTTTTATGAATTATTTATTTAATTTTTTTAAGCATACATTGCTGCATACATTTTTTAAGCATACATACATCGTAGTTTTTTAGTAGATCATCATTGTAAAACATGTAAATAGAGTTTTTATAATAGACAGATCGTTAAAAATTTATTTTGGTAGGTAGGTAGGTATTTGGTCAACACAATGAGCTATTGGCGACGTTCGGGATCAACCACCGAAGCATTTATTTTCAAAAGATTGTTAACTGTGAGTTGACAATACTAAAGGTTCACGTTTAAAAGAAAAAAAACATGTTACATATCTAAAAATATTAAATAGTAATTAATTTTCCGTTTTATGGACAATAGAATACTTTTCGCTGCATTTCTCAAGCAAAATTATTTGGAAACGTATACGTTTGAACTAGCATGATTGAAATTTGAAAGTATTTTATACGGGGAATAATGTAATTTTTCAAGAAACTAATGCAAAGTAGATGAATAATTTATTTTCTAAAGGAAATGATATCGTAATATAGTAAAAAATTTTTATAGCTTTAGTTAGATAGCGCGTATCAGTACTTTTTTTACTTATTGGTTTGAAAATATTTTGAAGATATTCACTATGGACCCATTGAATCTAAAAGCATTTCATTTCAGAAAAAGTTTGCAGTAATTGTGTATGCAATGCACATATATACTAGGGGATAATAAATATAATTCAAAAATAAAATGCATACTGTGACAATACAATTCTATAATTAAAAATTTCTACTACGTTTGCAAAATAAGTGTAAAGCATAGAAAAGACAGTGAGAACATCTTAAGAGACAATGTCATTTAAAATATAACGATCTTAACTTTTAATATAACTTTTGTTATGACGAAAGAGAATATTTAAAAAGTAGTCAATTGTGACTTATTTCAACTCAAGAAATCCTATTTGCAAGGGAATACATATTTTTTTAACTATTCAGTACTGCTTTAAATTTTAATAAGAATTTCACAGCCTAAAGTAAAAACAAGCACATTTATACATCTGAAAAAATTACACTCCAGTGTTTTTCTAAAGTCGTGCACTTACATCAAAGAGCCCAGAAGCGAAAACATCCCATTTAAAAAATTTATTATTTTGCCTCGAATTTAAATACTTCTCTCCTCAGCTACACTATCTACAATTTTATATTCATTTTTTTCTGGCTGTCTACATCTCGAGCATTCCTTTTTACCAAACTTTTACTCAATGAATTGGTTCATGATTTAAATGCGTGTACTCGTATTACTATGAATAAAATATTTTAACTAAGTCAATGGTCAATTAGCCTTTTTTCCCAACCCTAGAAATCTCATTTGAAAGGCAATTTAGATTTTATGACCATTTAGTAATTCTTTAATTTGAAGATCTTTTTTGTAATAAGCAGAAAATACGCTCATACATAAGAGTGCTCAAAAGTAAAGCCAGGTAGTGAATTCATGTCGCACTGTAGCAACACATCGGCTATTGGCGACGGCCGGGTTCAATTCCGAAGGGAAAGAACCCAGGACAGCACCATGTAATTTTGAACCACGGTTAGATGACGAGGAGGACAACACCTAAGCATAGGCACACCACTCTTCAAACTTTGTTTAAAAGTGAAAGGGGATCACATTATAAAATCGTGCTATCACGACTCGAATTTCAAGATCTCTATTGAAGCTGTCACTAAATGGATATAATCTCTCTTTTTAGTTAAAAAAAATTTCTTACTATCTTGTTATATCCCGAGTATTTGTTTTAACCAAACATAATCAAAACCTACTCAATTAATTTGTGAGGAAATTTGGAATCCAGGTTGCCAGCTCAGGTGTTGACCTCGTCGTCTGACCGTAGTTCAAAATTACAAAGTGTTGTGTGTTCCAGGATCTTTCCCATTGGGATCCATCTAAAACCGTCACTAATAGCTCATTATATTTCTCCAGTGGAATATTGTGGCCTCTGTAGCCCATTTGGAATAATATCGGAAGATTAGCAACCAAAGTGTTGGAAGTTACTCGACCAAAGACCGTCGTTTATTCGGAGACTGGTGCATATTAAATCTGTCGTAGTCTCAAATATCTTCACGTTGGCATGGTGAAGAAATTTGGAGAATGGGTTCCAGCCCAAATGGTTCAATTTTGTATCTTCCACTGAGATTCATCCCGGATTGATCCCGAATAGCCCATTGTGTTGCTCAAGTGCGGCTTTAATTACCCACCTACCTGCCTCAATGAACTGGTTCTTGATTTAAATAAATAGGCTTCAATAAACACTGTGATTTATCGATACTGTTATTTAAAATAACAATATGAATTCCTGCAACGATGAAATAAAATATTTGAAAGGGTAGGTTAGTTATGACTAGCTTTGCAAATTCTCTTTTAAAAGGCATCAGGATTTTTTCCCTATTCAGCAATGCTTTCAATTTGAATAGCAGATAGTATTATATAATAAGCAGAAATATCATTAAAAAGGGGTTCTCAGTCAAACGTCTTGCTTAAAGTCACACTCTTGCATCAAAAAGCGAAAACGGCCCATTTTTAAAATTCATTATTGTGACACAAATTTCAAGATCTCACCTGGAGCTAGCCCTAAATGGATATAATTTAATTTTCATATTTTTTACTACCTCAATACATCCCGAGCTCTTGTTTTCTCAAAAAAAATCGAAACTTTATTCAGTGAATTCATTCTTGATTTAAATTAATGTGTTTCAAGAAACACTGTGTACGTAATCGATACTGTTATTCAAAAAGACCGTACGGATCCATGTTAGGATGATAAAATTAATTGATAATTTTTAATTTACGTCGTACTAGAGCAGCACAACGGGCTATTGACGACGGTCCGGGATCAATCCTCTAAGGGAAAGGTCCTAGTACAACACCAGGTAATTTTGAACCACGGTCAGATGACTAGGCAACACCTGAGCTGGTACCTCACTGTACAAACTTCCACTCCAACCCCTGTTAGGATGAAATAAAATTTTTGAAACATCAGGGTCATCGATGACTTTCCCATTTCTGCAAATTCTTCTTTAAAAGGCATCGAAATTTTCTTACCTTTCAGTACACTGCTTAGAATTTGAATAACAGAGAGAGTATTATATAACAAGTTGAAATATCATTTAAAAGGGGTTCGCGGCCAAACACGCGTCACAAAAGCATAAAAAAACTAAAAATCGAAAACGGCCCATTTTTAATATTCATTATTTTGACTCAAATTTCAAGATCTCTCCTGGAGCTACCACTAAATGGATATTATTTAATTTTAATTTTTTTTACAATCTCGTTACATCCCGAGCATTCGTTTTCACCAAACATAATCAAAACTTTACTCAATGAATTGGTTCTTGATTTCAGAAGCATCGCCCGCTCTCCGCTATTTCCCCCTTAATCGAATTCGCACTGGCATTTCGTTTTCATTTCTTCGTTTTTGAGGTGCGTTTTTTCCTTCTTTAAAAAACATTCGTAGGGATTATATTTTGTTTGTTATGTTCTTGTATTTTTTCGCTCTCTCCCCATCCCAGCTCGATGAGATTTCCCCATTCACAATGGTTTCGCGTTCCCGTTTTTTAAATAAAACGTATCGTATCTATTTAAATAGTTTTTTCGGAATAGTCATGCCGTTGCTTGAATGGCAGTTTTCCTTTCTAGCAATTAATTTATTTATTTCCATGCATCATTAGTATTAACTGAATATTTTTTGATACCTCCCGGCTGTAATGAGGTATTTATCGTTTATTTAAAGAAGACATTTTAAAAGTTTTTCTTTTTCAAAATATCATTTTTTCTCACTAGGGAATGGAAGGAAGCGAGTTTACTATTACTCTGACGATGTATAGTTTTTAATCGTGTTATTTTATTTTTATTTTTATTATTCTTAACTGTGGCTCACGAGCTGTATCTTAAATAAGTGGTTTTTTCACCCTTATAGATTTATTTTTTAATCTAAAATGTATGGAAAATAAAATTGCTCCGTAGTAAAACCTTGAATGATACGAACTTAGTAACACAAACCAGATCACACGAAATGCAAAACAATTAACTGTACTAAATGTTTCTGCAAGTACTTCTTGACATTCATTCATAAGGCTAAGATTAAGAATAATCTGTACTCGGATTTTTGTCACAGTACGTAATTTAACAGTAAATATGTCACGTGATAATTTTGCAAGAAATCTGGTAGTCTTTAAACCCTCTTGGCGGTTGTCTCGACGAACTATCTCGTCAAGAGGAAAACTGACCAGATATTGATTAACGAGATATCTTGTCAGTGGCAATAAACTGACCCTTGATCTCGTCATTATCAAAAACTAAATCAATTTCGTCACCATAAAGAAATCGGCAATTTCTTGATGACGAAATATCATGTCCTTAGAAAATTGGTCATATATTCATGGATGGGATCTTTCGTCTACTATCTTTCGAACTACTTGAAGGGTTAATAATTGATCGAAGTAAAAAAACATCTTCAAAAGCATAGATCTTTGTTTATTTACTGCAACATTGTCAACGTAGCGAGAAAAGCTATTCTATCAGATTAGTAACACTGCAGCTGCAGGTATTGGGCAGTTCTGGCACCAGAAGCACTTAAGAGGTGTACCTTTGACTGTCTTCCATCCTTAATTCTTGCAATAGTGGAATTTGATACGGCAGGACATCTTTACGTCATCCATCAAGTGTGGGTTGATGTGAGCGGTTTCTTTTAGTGTTGAAGATACGACTACGGTTTTTGTAAATTTATCTATGTCCTCTCTTCATGTTATACTAATGTAATGGCTGTTGCTCGATGACGCGAGATGGACGTGCATGACAATACGTGAACGTGGAATGTGCCTATTACGTTTTCAACATACTAAAACTCTAGGAGAAAGAGAAAAAACCTTCTCATCTCATTCCGGCGTCTTATCTAGTTCCCCGAGACACTTCTACTGTTAATCAGACTCCTCCTAACTACAGTTCACCTCCCAGAGTATGGCACAAGCATCCCAAGTATTATATCGTCATCAAGTGGTTTCGACTATATATCTCGTTCATTAAGATCTGACCAATTTCCGTCATAAAGATGCAGCCTATTTTTTTATGACGACGAGATCAAGATCTAGTCAGTTTTCTTCTAATGACGAGATTTCTCGTCCATCAAGATTTGGTCTGTTTTTCTACCAAGACACCTAGTTAAAACAACCGTCAGGAGGGTTAAAAGTTAAGTAACTCATTTCCAGCTTTTTTGCAAAATTATCACATGTGACAGATTTATTTTAAAATTTCATACTGTGGCGAGTATGATTTCTATACGTATAGAAGGATAATATACTGCTTTCATCTCTAGAAGGCTAAAGGGTACGATCTTCACAAAATATACTTTCTGAACTATGATTTAGATAAGTGAGCTTAATTTCCACTCTCCAATTTCTGGTGCGATTGGAAGTTGATATCACATGTAAACAAAATATTGTTTGGAGTAATGAGGCTTAATTCTGTTTTATAGGCATGTGAGTCTAGTTTAGGATGATATAAAATCTTAGTTAACCATGAAGCCTTGTTGGATTCTCAAAATATGAATTGTCTGGGTTATAGCGACATTCATCACTGAACCTATTTTTTGAGGACGTAACACTGACTGTGCCCACCTGGTCTGTTACTGAACAGCGGAGTAATAGTTCATTGATCGATTTTGTAGTACTGTAACTGATACAACGGTATACATCATCCGAGTACAACATTCATACAAGATAGGGACGACTAACCCGAAGAATCATGTGAATGGGGAAGGAAACCAGGCAAGAAGACAAGCCTTTTTTTGCTGTTGCAGGGTGACCTGTAACGTTTTGCAGTAGAAACTGCAATTCCTTGAATGAAACCTGTTGATCACATTATGGTTGTGAATCATAGTACTATTCAAAAGCAATTTGTATATTCATACCGCCATCTAGCGGTCAGTTTTATAACTAATTGTTTTCTAAATTGGTGAGGGATTTTTTTAAGTACCTCTAAACTGAATTTCTTATTATTAGTATCTTAGAAGAACACTCAATAGTCCTTTATGTTTACATATTTTAATTTTAACAACGGAATATTTAAATTTTAGTCACAAGAATAACGTATTAAATGCTAAATTTATTATTATTAATAGCAAAACAACTTTTCGCTCTATATAAAAAATGTCTTTAAAATTTCCTTATAAAGCAATCAATGTATTTTGTATTTAAAAAGTAATGGCCTTTTGCACGACACAATACGATTGTCCGTTATAGATTAATAGATCTCATAAACAAAGTTTTATACTTTTTTTTGGCTTATATCTACGTGCCGAATTATTTCCGTTATTTCCAATTCTTTTAACAACCAATTCTATTATCTGTGTCTAGAATGCTCAAATATGATTGCACCAGTTTCTGAAGCCTTAGCAAATCATTCGGTGAGAAAAAAAATATTTCACCGAAACGTTAAAAAACAGAAATAACATCTTTCCAAGGAACCCCCAAAGCAAATAAAGTGAGTACCAGGAATAAACAAGAACAGCCCTAAAAACAAAATATCTCTATACCTTGCAAGCAGGAAAGGAAAATTAACTTGTGTGTTTAGTCCCGAGTTAAGAAAATATATACATCCAACCCATCTGGCTGATTACACTCCTGCTGAAGAAATGATTTAATACGGAAAAGAAGTTTGGCTCACTCACACAAACAAGCACGTACAAATTAATACCATTCTTTCGTCGAAACTGTCTCAGCCTATCGACTAAGTGCGTATAGCTGTTGTCTGCTATGCTTTTTCTTTCTTCGAAATTTTTCTAAATAAAGCTTTCGCACTAACTCCAATATTTTCCCTCTTCGATCGGAGGAACTTTTTGCTTCCCGAATTCTACGTTGCTCCACACTTTACGATGCTTCATATTTGATTTTTAGGGGCGACTTTTGGAAAAAGCCTCTGTTCAGAGGTATTAAATCTTCGATTGGCAGGATATTGGAATGCAGACCCATTGTTTTTCTTCCTAGGATCTCTTTCTGTGGAAATGCTTATAGTTTTGGAAATTATATTGATTTTTCGTTATGAGGTTTGGTCAAAAAGTGCTGTCCTCTACGTCCTGTTTCCGAAGACGAATTTATATGTTAACAAATATCGACATTTCTCACTTTAGGGTTGGATTCCGTATGCTGTTTTGTGGGCAGTGAGGTTTTTCACCAGAAAAAAATCTGGAATTAAACTGAGAGTTGAATTTATTATAAGACTCGGAGTTATATATAAAGGACATTTATAATTCACTGTCTTAAGACATTCTGTAACTAAGTTTCACTAAAGAAACCAGAATTGTCGATATTTTTGTAGAACTTGTATGTGCGAAACTCTTTGTATTTCAATATTATATTAACAATTAGCTACTAAGTCGGATGTTGAACAAGGGTTTTACATAAGTATTAAATTTGCATATTAGTGGATATTCGAATGCAGACCAATCGTTTTACATCCTGAAATTTCTTTTTGCGAAAATGCTCATTTTTTTGGAAATTATAGCAATTTTCGTTATGAGTTTTGGCCTAACCGTGTTTTACTCAGTTCTTTTTGCATAGATGAATTTTTTTCCATGTTCATGTTTCTTACTATCGGTTATGGAAACCGTTTTCCATCTTATAGGCAACAAAACCATCCCGAAAAATCAGGAATTGAACTGACAATTGAACTTTGTTGTACTTTCGTTTATCACTCTACGATCACTTTTTCCTATGCGATGACTAATTAGAACGGGACTATCGTTAATTCCATACCTTTGCGAATATCCGGGACCCATACTCAAACCCAGGGCCAGAGCTCTAACCAGACCGATTAAAGAGAGTGTCTAGCATGTCGTGAAGACATTTATTATGCAAAACTTTTTTACTTCCTGTACCACTAGCAATAGAGAAAAACAAAACCAAGGATCCTGCCTAACTTTACAGTAATTTGTTTTTGTTAAAATTAAATTAAAATCATCGTAAATTATATAATATAATGTGACCAGTAATGTCTTATACTGGCCGGCTTGCAAAGTCTTTTGTTTATGAAAAAATAACAAAAATACCCACAAAATTTGTGATAAGTTTGATGGAAAGATGGCTAGAGCATAAATTTCGGGATTAATAAGGAATAATAAAGGATACATACATCCCCCCATTTTCACTCACACATGACTAAAATCGGCGTATGATTGTCCCTTAGATGACAGTGGAACGCTATTAGAAGACAAATATAACAATAGTTTCTATAAACATGAATACATTTGCTGAGTTTGGAACCCTCCAAGTGATTTCTACGAGATATCTCGTCCATAAAGATCTGACAAATTTTGATAATGACGAGATACCTCGTAATTAAGACAGTGCCTTTTACCGACATTTTTATGGCGACGGAATCAAGATCTGTTCCGGTATATTTATAATGACGAGATATCTCGTCTATCTAGATCTGGTAAGTTGTGCTATTGACGACATACCTCGTCGAGACAACCACCAGGGGGGTTAGATAAGAAAAGAAAACATCTTTGAATGACTTAAAGTAACACGCTAAAATTGAATTAGAGAGAGAAAAACAAAAATTTGTTGATAATATAAAAGAAATCGAAAACAGTGATGAAAAAATCAACGGATGTATCCACAAATTTGGGATTCGAGTTCAATAAAAGGCTTTGGGTAAATAACGAATAATACAAGATACAGCCGTTTTCGTGACCAAAATCTGTCGGATTTTCCCTTACGTGTACGTGGAATACCCCTATTACGTTTTCATCATCTTAAAACTCTCGTGGGAAAGAAGAAAAACTTTCTCATCCTTCCGGCGTCTTATCTGGTTCCCCGAGACAGTTTTACCGCTAATCAGACTCCTCCTAACTTCAGTTCACCTCCCAGAGTATGGCACAAGCATCCCAAGTATTAGACCGTCATCTACCTTCAATGACCTCCCGGCACCTCCGCGAGGACAGATATCTCGCTGTAGAGACCTCTATTTCTCTGCGATAATGCTCCACCTGCAGAGAGCGACTCGCATAATTTCTCGCTTGGGAAAAGGGCTCTGGATATTAAGTATGCATGAGATTCCTTGAGTTTCAGACTGCGCTGGGAAGGGGAAAAAAAGGAAAGAAATAGTTTCTTTAAACTGCAGTACATTTGCTGAGCTTTAAATAAGAAAAGCAAACATCTTTGAATGTTTATGTGCCAAGCTTTTCAATTCAGCGTCGGATGTTCCCTGTGATTATGTCCCCCAGCCTTGAGTCGGATGTGGAAGGTGGAGATGATCTTTACGAAATTATCGGCTCGAATAATGCTGATGCTTTGTGTTGACGTTTCATGTGGAATGTTTTGCGTTTTCAAAACTCGTGTTGCTTGTGTGCTCAAAATTTAAATTGCTGATGTGCGTGGTGTGCTCACTCTTAGGATGGCTTCCATTTCATGATGCTTTATTTACGAGTATGCAAGAGGCTGGGCGTTAAATTGTGTATTCACCGCATATGTAAAGGCCATCCAGGAGTGTTAAAATAAAATATTTTTCGAGATTCACTGAGCACATCAAGAACTCACTTGCTTCCAGAAATAAATTGATTGATTGTGTAATCCAAGATGAGCATTATCAGGGAGAAGTCTATCTTATTGGAAGGGTTGGTTGGTTTGGGGATTTTCTGACTCAAGGATTATATTTGATTGACGTGTTTGGGCCATACCCTTATTGTAAGAGGAAAGGGTGCAAAATATAATTTTCCATATATGAATGTACAAAACCCCTATCATTACTTTAACAGTTATGATGTAGCTGTTTCTAGTATTTCTTTTGGTAGTTTTTAATTGTTTTTTCCTCAAAAATATTTACTTCAAAAATTTTTTTCGAATGATACTTTAACTGGGTTCAAACAAACCTTAAGAAAGCCTAATTTTCCACTTTTCTATTTAAAATCCTTCAAAAGGTCCTAACCTCCTGGTGGTTGCCTCGGCGAAGTATCTCGTCCATAGTACCATCGTGAGCAAATGACCGGTCAACTTGATGGACGGGATAGGGATATCTCGTCTTCAGAAAACTGACCAGATCTGGATCTAGTTTTTTGCAAAAATTGACAATATCGTTATGAGGTAACTTGTCATTAGCAAAATTGGTTAGAATTTGATGGACGAGATATCTCGTCGAAACCACTCTAAGGGTTAATGTTTGACAGCGTTTCTTAAATTTTTTTAAGCCTTAATTTTTACAAGAACATTGCATAGTTCATCTTACTCGCATTTATAAGCCAAGGTCAATGATACTCATCCACGATCGTGTCTTCAAAATTGGAGTGCATAATATTTACATGTTATCTAAAAATGGATTTAAGACTTGTTCTTTTTCAACTCAAACCTAGTATTCGTAACCCACGCCCCCTGAGCAGGGCATTTGCGGGTTGATCAATGTAAATTTATTTCTTAACTGTCCAAATGGTTTCGACAAGATATATCATCCATCAAGACTTGACCAATTTGCTAATGCGAGGTACCTCGCCATCACGATGTTGCCGATTTTTCATGATCATTATCTGATCAGTTTTCTTCTAATACCGAGATACCGGTCAAGATGATCTGGTCAGTTTTCTTCTGATACCAAGATACCGCTCAAGATCTGGTCAGTTTTGTTAATGACGATTTGCTGTTTCGATAAGATATCAACCAACAGGCTGGTTAGAAATAAGAAAAATATCCTTGGAGAGGCCGCGAAAAGGACCTGATATTTCATTTCTTTGAATAGTGAATCACTTATTTAAAGTAGACGTAGTGTGAAAAATGGAATTTTAGAGATTAATTATGTGGGTTCGTAAAAGGTAAATGATAAATAACTCTTAAAGTTTAAATTTAAGTTTAATTACAAAATTAATGTATTTACAGTATATTTACAAACATCTTTGACAATTAAGAATATCCGACAACTAAGAGGCCATCTGCCTAAAAAGTCATGGGCCGTCTGCCCAACTGCTAGCTTCGGTGTCTGGGGGAACATCTGTCTCATTGCTGCAGTCGCTTCTGAGCGGACGCTTCCTCTAGGTGGCGTTACTGCTGCGGACGTATCAGGCTTTGGCGCGCTCGTCGCACAATCCCACAATCGGCTATCCTGACTGTAATTTCGTCCTCGAAATTCGCCATCTTCAACATCAGTAAACAGGCCATAACATTCTCACATATCTGAAAATACAAACAAAAAAGAAGAAAGAAAGAGGGAAAAAAGGCTCATATATACATTTTTTTTTTTACTGTTGACCAGTGGGCCAGGGTTTCATGTAATCAGCTGCTGAAGTAGTTAGGCGTGGACCTTCATGATCGCCCACTTTTTCAATGGCATATCTGTCATTAGGAGACACTTTTACAACTCGATAGGGTCCCAAAAATTTAGGTTTCAGCTTAAGCCCAACTCCAAACTGCGTGCGCTGAATGGCCACTAGATCTCCTACTTTGTACACTCTAGATTTTTTTCTCCCTTTGTTATACTGACGTTTATTTTCCTGTTGCAATTTGAAAATATTGTCTTTTGCTTGTTCGCGTAATTCTTCTCTCTCCTTCATCATGGACTTTTCATACTCTTCTTCCAATATATCTTTTATCTTCAGATCTTCTTTATTTTTCATCGTGATGCCAATCATCAGTTCGAATGGCGTATGCTTCGTACTTCTGGATGGTGTACTGTTTATGATACTTTGTAGACTTGGAACATATTTGAACCATTTGCTAGGCTCCTCTATTGAAAGTTTGGCAAGAACAGGAATCAACAGACCAATAATCCTTTCTGCCTGCCCATTGCCTCTAGGAATTCCGGTTGTTATTTTACAATGTTCAATTCCCTGATCAGTACAATAATCAGTGAATTCCTTCGATGTAAACGCTGATCCCCTATCTGAAATTATTCGTGATGGGTTTCCAAAAGTAGCTTGTTGTAATTTCAGCTTTTCTATAGCATCGCTAGCCGAGGTAGATTTCACTGGGTACAACCAGACAAACTTCGTAAAGGCATCGACTACCGAGAAAATATGTTGGTATCTTTTATTCGTTGTTGGAAGGGGTCCCAAAAAGTCGATATTGTAAGTCCCAAGTGGAACGTTGTCTTTCGGCACTGGATTAAGAAACCCTTCGCCTTTTCCACGTTTTCTATTGCAGAGGATGCACTGTACGCAATTAGAAATAACGATTTCAACATGTTTTATTGCATTAGGAATAAAAAACTGTTGCTTAAGAATTTCATCCGTCTTGGCAGCGCCAAAGTGACCTTTGTTGTGAACGTCTTTAATGATGTTATTTTGCATCGCCTGAGGAACCATTAGTAGTTCTTTCCCATTCTCATACTTGTACACAATTCCTGCTTTAATGAAATGTTCATTGTCATGTCCTTCTTCAACTAGAGTTTTAATTGCTTTAATGTGATCATCTTGATGTTGTGCAGCTTCTATTTGGGTTGTTAATTCTCCTTGTGCACGAGTTGTTATCAACAATATGTTCCTGCTTAGGGCATCCACATGCTTCATTTGGGTGCCTGATCTATGGACAACCTCATAATCATATTCTTCGAGTGACAATGCCCATCTAGCAATTTTTGGTGTAAGCTCTTTTTTCTGCATAGTCTTCTGAAATGCAGCGCAATCGGTCACTATTTTGAACTTAGTACCCAACAAGTAGTAGCGAAATTTTCGCAAAGCCTCGATTACAGCCAGTACTTCCAATTCGTAAGAACAATACTTCTCTTGTTGAGGAGTAGTCTTCTTGCTCATGAAGTGAATGGGATGAAATTTCCCATCATGAGCTTGCTGAAGCAAAACAGCTCCAAAGCCGTGGCTACTAGCATCCGTATGTAATTCTAAGGTTGCTCCTTGCCTAAAGAGATGCAATACCGGACTACTTGAGAGAATTTCCTTTAGCCTTTCAAATGCTTTGACTTGCTCAGAGCCAAATGTCCATTCGACATTATTTCGAAGCAGGTCACTTAATGGTTTTGCAATTCTTGAAAATCCACCGACAAATTGTCGAAAGTAAGAGCAAAGACCCAAAAAACTCATGACTTGTTTTACATTTTTCGGCTGGGGAAAATTTTTCACTGCACGCGTCTTGGATGGGGAAGGTTGAATTTTGCCGCCCTCGATAACGTATCCGAGAAATTCTATCTTATGTTGAAGAAATTGACACTTTTTAAAATTTATTATTACGCCGTATTCTGACGCAACCTTCAAAACCCTTTTGATTTTTTCCAGCCCTTCTTGTTCATCAATGGAAGGTATAACAATATCATCCATGTAAATTATTATAGTCTTGTCTCGAATTAAGTCTCTAAACACCGTGTTTATGTACCTCACAAAAACACTTGGTGAGTTACTACATCCGAAAGGTACAACATTGAATTCGTACTGTCCTTCATGGGTGACAAATGCTGTGTAACGTGTCGAATTAGGGTCCATTGGTATGTTGAAAAATGCGTTTTTTAAGTCCAAAGTGGAAAATACCTGTGCGTTTCCCAAGCAATCTAAAACATCTTGAATTAATGGGAGTGGGTGCTTATCTTTGATTAATTTTCGATTAACCGATCGATAATCAACGCACAATCTGTATGAATTATTACCCTTCTTTTTACACAAAACAATGGGTGAAGCGTAGTTGGAACAGGAGGGTTTAATTATTCCGTCTTTTAACCACATTTGTATTTGTTCCTCAACAATTTTCTGTTCTTTTAAAGACATTCGGTGCGGTCTCTGACAAATCGGTATATCATCAGTTAAAATTAAAGTCATTTTTACTTCTGTGTCTTTAATTTTATGCGGCTTATATTCACTAATCAAAATATCTAACTCGTTTCTTATTTTAGGATCTTTTATATGTTGCAATTCAATTTCATCTGTCAAGGAAATCGGCAATTCGGATAAAGGATTAAAAGTCAAATCATTTTCTCTAACATCCTGTACACAAGATGACGCAACGCCTATCATTGGAATATTAATGGCAGTCGCCAATAGTTCACACCTGTTTTCTTCTTTGAAAGGGTGAGTCAGGGGGGAGGGGATACCAAACATCTGCCTTTCATTACTTTCGGATTCCAAAACAGTGGCTCCATTTCGGCAACTCGTTTTTGTTTTTATTCCTTTACTTCCTGAATGGGGTCCCTCAAAACGCTTAGCTTTTATTTTTTCTGACTCTTTCACTTCCGAAGTGTGTGTGAAAGAAAGATTAATAGAGTTTTCTCGAAAGCTCAAAATCCTTAAATCATTTCCTGATATTGAAATATTAAGCTTGTTAATTACGTCCATCCCAATCACAATATTGCAACACAAGTTTTCAATAACAAAAAACTCAGTGAGAATATTAAAATTGTCAATAGTAATTTCAGCACAAAAATAACCAAGTGATTTTACACTTTGATTTCCAATACCATTTAACATTATGTCACATGGGGTTAATTCTGGTGCACCAATTTGCATATAAAAATCATATTTCAAAATAGATAAATCTGATCCCGTATCAATTAAAGCATCAACATATTTACTCATAATTTTAAGACATTTGTACAACTTCTTTTCATGATTACTGGACATATTAATTAAAACTTTCTTTTCTTCATGAATATCGGTTTTTACACCTTTATTACATTCGAATTTACGGTGTCCATATTCATTACACTTTAAACATTTAATTCCTTTATTCTTATTTGGACACTCAGAAATTCTATGACCAATTTCATTACATGAAAAACATTTAACATATTGGTTAGTAACACTTTGGTGAGCACGGACGATCGACGGTTTATCATTGAATTTCTTGGAGCGCTGATGACTTTGTGTTTCAGCTGATTTCATATCTCTAGCTCCCGGTCTTTTAAGATGGAATCTTGCCGCCTCGTACTCATCCAATTTATTCACTAATTCGGCTACTTTATTCAATTTCGGTAATTCATCAATAAAATGCTCGCGCATTTCAAACGGTATTTTCCTTTTGATTTGATCCGCCACTATGAGATCTTTCAATTCTTCATATTTAGAGATACTAAGACCCACAACCCATTCTTCGAAAAAATTATCTAACTCGTAGGCGAAATCACGCCAAGATGCGGTTGTTTCTTTTTTATGAGTAAAAAAGTGCTGTCGAAACTGCTCTGGTGTTAGTTTAAATCGATTCAGTAAAAGTTTTTTCACGTGATCGTAATCATTTGCGAGCGGATCAGGCTCTCTTGCAATTAAATTTGCGATATCCAACGGTAAAAGACTCACAAGGAAAATAACCCAATTTTCTTTAGGTATTTCTATGCGATTAATTTGTTTTTCAAACAAAGATAAATACATGCTTAAATCACAGTTTCCGTCGAAACGTGTCATTAGTTTTGAAAAGTCAGTTTTAAGTGGGGAAATAAAATCGAAACTTCCAGTACTTTTGTTTTCTAGCTGTAACTTCTTCAACTGAAATTCGCGTTCTGCTTTCTTTTCGCGTTCAGCTTTATCGTCTCTTTCCTTTGTTTCTCGTTCAGAAACAATCCTTTTTAAAAGCGTTTTTGTAAATTCCTCATTGTATTCATCGGCTTTCGTTATTAACTTAATAAGCTGCGGAATTTTGGTTCCTTCCGTTGCTATTAGATCTAATTCCTCTATCAGCGCTAGCAGATCGATCTTGCGTGCTCCGGCTAAATACGTAGCCATGTTAGTGTCAAAATGAAAAATCTGTACTCACAGTTAAGATGAAGTATTCCTCAAGATCCAATATGCTGAGTCACGGTAATTCACTCAAATGAAGTTCACACCTCGAATCCGATGAGCATCAGACGAATATTGGAATTGTCCGCGTCTCGAACAGTTTATGTAAAGTTCGCTTCTTGAAACTTTTAGGTAAAAACGGCAATCTTCGGCCTTTAATTAAATCCAGGCCAAACCCTCAAATATATGTGGGTTCGTAAAAGGTAAATGATAAATAACTCTTAAAGTTTAAATTTAAGTTTAATTACAAAATTAATGTATTTACAGTATATTTACAAACATCTTTGACAATTAAGAATATCCGACAACTAAGAGGCCATCTGCCTAAAAAGTCATGGGCCGTCTGCCCAACTGCTAGCTTCGGTGTCTGGGGGAACATCTGTCTCATTGCTGCAGTCGCTTCTGAGCGGACGCTTCCTCTAGGTGGCGTTACTGCTGCGGACGTATCAGGCTTTGGCGCGCTCGTCGCACAATCCCACAATTATTATTGAATACAATTCGCAATTCGCTAGCAATAATAGCCATGTAATTCCTTATTTTTAATAACCTATTCAAATGTGGTGTGTGTGTATATATATATATATATTGAACGAAGAATATATTCTAATGTCTGTGTATACGGTGATGGTCTTCACCCATCGATATTTTTTGCTCTGAGGGTTATACGTACTAAGTAGCAAAGCATAACATTTAATTCTAAACAAATTAAACTATTGTTTTGATGTACGGTTAAACTTGAAATCTTTCTCCAAGTTTGAATGTCATTTCATACGACGCTCTTTTGCTTCTAAAACTTCCATATTTTCTGATTCAATACATCTCTTTGTACACAAAATTTGTTGTATGGAAACAACCGTTGTTAAACTATGTAGATACAAGGGACATTTTATAATCTTTGCCTGGTAAATTAAGTCCTTCAGAGCAATAAATAAAGCCTCGCTAAGGTTCATTTTTCTCGTAAGGATTTAAAAATAATCGTGTACCACAATCATCAATTAAACAGACTAGGTACTTTCAAGAACAGAAAAATGCTTTAAATCGGTAATACGAAGCTTTTCCATGTAAAACGCCCACAGTTTCTGGTATTAAGTTTTATCCTGAAAGGCTAAATTTGAATTGGGGAAATAATCCTTGTTACTCTAAATAGATACGAGGGATGTTTTACAATGTTTGTTCTCTTGGTAAATTGACCGTGTAATCATTACTGAAGCATTGCCGAAGCTTATTTTCCTCGTAAAGTACAGTAGTTTACAAGAATCGTGTATAACAATAGTCGATTAAGCAGGCTAGGTCTCATAAGAACATAATCATACACTTAATTTCATAATAAGAAGGTTTTGCTTCTAAAAGTTCATATTTTCTGATTGTTTTACATTTCTTTGTACCCAAAATTTGAATTGTGGAAATAATCCTTTTTAATTTAGGTAGATACAAAGGAAGTTTTACAATGTTTACTCTCTTGGTAAATTAATTGTCAGTATTCAATACAGCAATATTAATACTTTGTTTCCTCGTAAAGTACTTTAAAAGAATCGTGTATCACAATCATTAGTTAAGCAGGTTAGGTACTTTTTTAACCCTCCTGGTGGTTGTTTCGACGAGGTATCTCGTCTCATCAAAACTGACCATATCTTGATGGACGAGATAACTCGTCATTAGAAGAAAACTGACCAGATCTTGATTTCATCATCATAAAATCATCAATATTTTGATGACGAGATATCTTGTCATTATCAAAATTGTTCAGATCTTGATGGATGAGATATCTTGTCTTAACCACTTGAAGAGTTGAAAACATAATTATGCATTGAATTGTATAATACGAAGCTTTGGCCACTAAAACGTCCATACTTTCTGATTTCTATACATTTCTTCGTACCCGATTGAATTGTGAAAAAGTCTGTTAATATTTATGTCTACACGTATAAATATTTACAATGTTTTCTGGCAAATTGAACCTGTCAGCAATAAATGAAGCCTTACCAAAGTTCATTTTCCTCTCATTGTCATTAAAAGAGTTGAAAAAGAATCATGTACCCTAATCATCAATTAAGCCTTAAATCTCAATAACTATTACTTTCCACTTTATGGTAATGCAGATTATGTATAAATAAAAACTTGTCTGCGATTTCCCCAGTGCCTTTTCCAGTTGATTTTCCCTCCCCCATCCTCCTGAAATTGAAATCGATTCCATGTTCCAGTTTGCGCAGCGTCTATAGTTTTACGCAAATGTTTATAACGTTGAATACGGCGCCTCTGATGGACCTTCATTGTCATTAAATGGGGAGAGTAAATTGATTTTCATTATTATGCATGGAAGTCATGAAGTTCCGTGCGGGATCATTAAAAGCTTTTAAATTCTCTAAGGTCATGTTCTATCCACAGTTCGGAACTTGATTGTCGAGAGGAACCTCGCTGGTTCAAGTTTTCAATGTTCCACATGTTTGCGAAATGTTGCTTCAACCTGTAATGCAGTTATTTCCAAACTTTATGCACCCATGAAGAAAGCGGGCCACAGATATTAGTTTAAAGAATGGAGGTGTGCTGCGGGATGGATAGTGAAAACTGGAAAAGAAAGCAACCCATGAGTATTAGTTTGAGAAGGTGTTGTGCTGTAAGATGGATTGGAAATATTGTAAAGAAAGAAAAAGTATTAGTTTGAAGAAAGGAGAAGGTGTGCTGCGAGATGGATTGGGAAAAATTGTAAAGAAACTGGGAGGGAGGCACAATTATTAGTTTGAAAAAGGAGAAGGTATGCTGCGGGATGGATATTAGTTCGAGAAGGTGTGCTAAGAAAGATTGTAAATAAAACAGGGGGGGGGGGCAAAGGTATTAGTTTGAAGAAAATAGAAGATGTACTCTGCAGCTAAAAACCGAAAAGAAAGCGGGCCACGAGCAGTAGTTTGAGAGGGTGTGCTGCGAGATGGATTGTAAAAGATGATAGAAAAAGCAGGTCTCAGGTATTAGTTTGAAAATAGGAGATGTGCTGTGAAAGGAATTGGTAAAGATTATAAAGAAAACGAGGAGCACAGCTATTAGTTTGAAGAAATTAGAAGGTGTGCTGTGGGATGTATACTAAAAATTGAAAAAAAAAGCCAGTCAACGAGTATAAGTTCGAAAAGATGTACTCCGAGATGAACTGGGAAAGACTTTAAAGATAGTAAACCTCTGGTATTAGTTTGAAGAAAGGAGATGTACTGCGAAATGAATTGGTAAAGATTGTAAAGAGGGGGGGGGTATTAGTTTGAAGAAGGTGTGGTGCGGGACGGATACTGAAAAATTGAAAAGCGGGCAACCAGTATTGGTTTGAAAAGGTGTACTGCGAAAGTTGGATCACTTGTATAAGTTTGAAGAAAGGGAAAGGTATTGTGGTATGTACTGTAAAAGATTGTAGAGAAAGTTTGCCAGGTATATTTTAAAGTAGGAAGTTCTCGTTTTATTGAAATTTGAAATGTTTATTATTATCTTGCAGTCATTTAGACAGTCTCAAGGTTAAACACTCATCCGTAAGGCACCTTCAGAAAAGTTCCCAAAACAGTTTATTGTTCTCTAGAGGTTAATGGAGCAAGTCTTCATAAACGCTTAGAATCCACATAGGGCTAATAAAAATCAAAGCTCTAGCAAGGAATCTTTCAAGGGTTAACATTCCCTAAGGTTACATCAGAACATGTCTTATAAAATAGGCTTAGTGATAAAATGTTATATGATCTTCGACTCCATATTTATGACGTTCAGAATTTTTTTTGATATCCCATCGGATCACTTCTGTGATATTTACTAGCGTCTGTTCTTTGACATTGTCTGCGCTACACTTTCTGACATCAAAGGTTTCGATATGCCATTGAGATAAATAAAGTCTTTTGAATTTTCATTGGATACGATCATTTTCTGGAGAAGTTTGATTTTGTTTCGATAGATGTGCGTTGGTTTTACATACATTTTTGTCGTTTACTCATTGTTTGAAATGGTGAAGTTAGGAATGATGATATTCATCCTATTCATGTATCAAACCTATCTTTTTCGGGTTTATATCAAGCACACATTGAATATGCTGCTTATTTCCTAGAAACTTAAGGAGCTGCATGTTTGAATAATTTCTCTACTGGATTAGATTGTGTTTAATTTGTCGCTCTGTAGTTGCTTTTGAACTCGAGAGCTTAGTAGACCTTGGTCTTAGGCTTATTTTGGACTGTGACTATGAAAACATTTAAAATATTCATCTCAAATGCATTCGCAATGTACCTTTTAGAACGATGACTCCACTCAAATGTTTTTAAATTCTTACACAAGGTTAGATTTTTAAATTTTGTAAATTATGTTTTTATCCTTCATGTGTCTTTTGCCATCACTTTCTATCGTTCAACATTTTCTTCAATATATGTTAAACTACCAGTTCACAATTTTTTATGACTTATATTTACTGTTCTCATACTTTTGATTTAAGCGTTTAGATTTTATTTTTGATTTAGCGTTTTAATTTTATTTTTGTTTTCATGTTGTTCACCAATATGTTCTTAATCTACTTTTCATTAGACTAATTTATATGTTACAAATTGAGCCAAAAACATTTCTCAATGTTCATTAACCGGTTCTTTTCCCCATATTCTTCAGAATAAATAACCATCATTCAGAACATGATTCATTCAGGACGCGATTCTGAATCACGACCTGGGCCATAAATTCCAACTCAAGCAACCATTATAATTCTCTCAATGTGCGCCGAATTAAATATATCTATCTATTATAAAGAGAATAGAAAATAATTCCCAATTTGAATTAATTGATTCTTTTAATCGTTTCTCATAATTATATGTAGCCTTCATATTATAAATCCTGCCAAAAATAATTCCCAATTTTCATTAACCGATATTTTCCAACTAGTTTCTCATAATTGTACGCTAGCCATCTTTCAGAACAACATTCTTAACTACTGGACCCTCCGTCATTAAATACCAATCAGCTAATCATCATAAGTCTCATAATGTCCACGGAATTAAAATTAAATAGCATACAAATTAAGAATTTGCATCAACTGATATTTCTCAAACGTTTCTTATAACCACATTTTTAGCCATCATTCCGAACAAAATTCTTAATTATTGGACCTTGCGTCATAAAATACAAATCAACCAACCATCGCACCCCCCCCCCCTCCCCCAGCGTCCACCGAATCAAAAGATATCTATTCATCCATTACAAATTACCTCGAAATATAATTCCCAATTTACATTAACCGATCTATTCCAACTCGTTTCTCATAATTATACGTAACCATCATTCAGATCGCGGTTCTTTGAGGACGCGATTCTTAATCACGGAGGCTTTGTTGGAAGCCCCATGTCGAAGTCGGCGGACATTTAATTCCGGAACATTGACGGAGGAACATTCTGTTATTCCTCAGTTTCATCTATCCCATCCATTACTGCACGAATTAATTTTTCCCTACTCCCTGTCGTTGCACAGCAACAAAACGGGGGAAAAATGGGAATTCGGCTGAACGAATGCATTACCCGCGTGGAACACTGTTAGCCGAGTTATGTTTGATCTATGCTGGCTGATGGAGGCAGCAGGGGGCTGGAATGAAATCAAATGTATCGGGGCGTTTCGCTTTTTGTTCTCTACCCCCTGCGATCGATATCACGATCCCCAGCATATCCGATGGCTGCTTTTTCCCATACACACTCACACACATTGCTTCCCTTTCCCCAAATTTGAGATGAATTAGCGAATGTTTTGAGTCGCGTTATTAATGACTTGCACCCATCTGCTCCGACTTGTGCTTTATTGGCTCGGCGGCACTAGCGTTGAAATATCGAGTGTTGAAAAGACTTTAAATGGGATGTGTGAGGCTGTTTTCATGTCGTAATTTAATCTAAGTTTCTCTGTGAATCGTGGCCGTGATGCACGTTTTATGACGGTGCAGCTGCTTTAAAATCACAACTCCTTGAAGCAATCTGGGTTTGTCCTCGGAATAATTTAAATACTTTGTTTCTCCGCGGACAGTGGTTTATATTTTTTTGGCCGAAACGACTTGCGTCCCTCTGCTCCGACTTGAGCTTTATTGACTAGTTGGCACATGAGCTATTCCCCGACGTAATTTAAGCTGTTTCATCTGTGAATCGTTGCCATTGTGAACGTTTTATGACGATGCAGTTGATTTAATGTTACAACTCTTTGAAGCAACTTTGGTTAACCTAAGCATAATTTAAATACTTTGTTTATCCCAGGGTTTATGTAATTTTTTCTTTCCAAAAATACTTCCATCTGTCTACTCCGACTTGAGCTTTGTTGACTTGGTGGTACATGTGATGTAGTATCGACTTGAATGGTGTGTGTGTAGCTATTACCTGTCATAATTTAAGCTTCCCTGTGAATCGTGTGCATGATGCAAAGTTTATCTTTGGGCATGATGCATGTTTTATGAAGTTGCAGCTGCTTTATTGTCACAATATAAGCATAGTTTAAATACTTTGTTTCTCCCCGGACAGCGGTTAATACATTTTTTTCCGAAACGACTTGCGTTCATCTGCTCAGACTTGATCTTTATTTACTCGATGGTACATGTGGTGTAATATCGACTTAAATGGTGTGTGTGTGGCAATTCCCAGTCGTAATTTTACCAAAGTTCGTGGCTATGGTAAACGTTTTATAACGATGCAGCTGCTTTAATATCACAACCCCTTGAAGCAACTTGGGTTTGTCCTGAGCAGAATTTAAATTCTTTGTTTCTCCCAGAACATTGGTATATATAAACTTTTTTTAACCTAACAACTTCCATCCATCAGCTCCGACTTAAGCTTTGTTGACTCGGTGGTACATGTGTTCATATGTCGACTTGCAAGGAGTGTGCGTGGAGATATTCCCAGTATCAATTCGAGGTAAGTTTCCCGGTGAATCGTGGGAGTGGTGCACGTTTTGTTACGATACAATTGGTTTAATGTCACAATGCCTTGAAACACTTTAAGTTGTCCTAAGCATTGTTTAAATACTTTCTCTTGGACAGTGGCGCCCTAAATTGTTTTCAGACTTTTTCCTAAAAGGACTTGCACCCATTTGCTCCAAATTAAGGTTATTTGGCTAAACGGTCGAAATATCAAGTGTTGAAAAGAATTAAATGTGGTATGGGGGGCTATTTATTCCCCAGTTGCAATTTACCACCTGGAGAATGAAGGGGAAACCTCAAAACTTACTGGTAGTTGAAGTAAAGAGAAATAAAACTTCTTGCCTCTTATTTCTTTTCAACCCTTATTAAATATTTTGGTTTTCCCTTGAACATCTTTACAAGTACTACCTTCCCTATAACATCTTTACAAGTACACAAGGGATATACGTACCACAGATTGACATCTGGTGATTTACTTGCTGTACTTGGTACCGGCACTAATTACCTAAAAACATTATATTTATTTTCATTTGCAGTTCTATATATTTGCTGTTCTATATTTCTTTTGATAAATTCAAACGTTTAAGAGCTGTTAAGTAATTATAATATTGTTGAATAATACAAGTATTATGGAGTCTATCATTTAAAAGATATTTTGCTAGTTATAAAAGTTTACAGCTTTCGAAAGCAATAAAACTGCATTGGTATACAATCTGGAGTAATCGCCTTGGGGGACCTCAAAAACATAAACATATTAAACAACTGTGAAATTTTGGTCTTTTAAAGGTCATCAACAATGCACATTATGCTGATTTTCACACCATACGTATAGAAAACACGTGCTAGACGCTCTCATTTTTAAAGTCTATCATAAATCCTTTTCAAATTTTAAATAACGTTTGAAATAAAGCTTTATTACCGCATAAAAATTCGCAAAAATTGAAAACATTGATCTTTAATTCGTACTTGAGGAGATTTTTACTATGATTATGGATCCTTAATCTCTACTCTATAAGACTCTATCTTAGTCTAGTTATCTGTCTGTTGAAATCTAATAGGGTCATCATGGCCAGTTTATGACATTACTTTTATATGTGAGAACCTCAGATAACAGAACTATCGCACAAAAATTTGCTTCGGGTCAAGATTTCCGTAGCAATAAGTCAGAGAAATCTATCATGAGTTGGCATTTTTTTTTGTTCCTAGTATCTAATCGAAAAACTGCTTAAAGCTATAGGCTAATCTAAGTTGATAAAAGCGATTTTTTTTTCTTTTAAAGTTCTTTTGTGAAATTGAAGTTGTGAGACATGTGATTTTGTCTGTTGTTCAACAGTAATTTTAATTATTGCAATATCCTATACGTGTGTGACAACACAAAGAGAATAGCTACAGTAGTCCACAAATTTTTTATAACATGAAAAAATTTTTGGATGTTGATTTCAGATCTGACCTTGTAAAATGACATTATATTGTTTTATGTTTTGTGCTTAGGAATTTACTATTACTATTTCAAAATTAGCACTTTTAAGCATGTAAACAACACTAGACTTTTTTATTTTTTTATTTCTCCATATGACATTTTATTGGTAGCAACACCGATCTTTTCATTGGATGAGAATATATAAACGTGACCCAACCAACTATTGTATTTTCATTAAAAAACTGTATTTTAACAAAATATTTCAAACTTTGGTAAGTCAAAAAAAGTATTTCCTTTTTAATAGTAACATTCGATTCACTGGTTGAGCAACATATATGTATAAGTTTAATTTTAAATAAGCATCTAGGTACAGCGATTTCCAAATATTTTATTTCGTGACTCGGATAAACTAATCACGAAAATTCTGCGGCCACAAAATATGTTATTTATTTTGTCGATCTGATAACTACATAGTTTCCTTGATATGCAAAAGAAATATTAATTACACCAGCTATTTTTGCTCCAAGGTGTTTTTAAAAAGATCTTTTGGAACTATTTGTGATACTTTGCACTTGAAAATTGGACTGCAGTACCCCAGATGTGGAAGAGCGTCGGATTAACAACAACCGGACGGGTGCGTGTTCGAGACTAGAGGTCCAGCTCGTCTCAGACCGTCGTGTACGCAGGGGCAAACCCGTCGTGGCCACAAATGTTCTCACGTAGGCGTAGTGTGAAAATTTGGAGCGTGGGGTACCAGCTCAGGTGTTGCCTCGTCATATGACCGTGATTCAAATTAGACGGTGTTGTCCTGTTGTCTTTCCCTTCGGGATTTATCCCGGACAGTCGCCAATTGCCGTTGTGCAGCTTGCCTCACCTTCACTTTAGAACACTTTCATGTATGAGCGTTATTTCTGCGTGTTATAAAATGACTCTTCAAATTAAAGAAATGATGAATAGTCAGAAAATCTAAATTCCCTTTCAAATAGTATTTCTAGGGTTGAAAAAAAAAGACATAATGGACCTAGTTCAAATATTTTATTCATAATAATACGAACACACGCCATTAACCTTGCAGCGGTCGCGCCCTCCACACCAGCGTGAAAGGTCGCGGGTATTTCTTAGATACATTATTTAAAATGTAAAATTAAATGCAAAGGGTGTTAAAATTTTAAATGTAAAGGGTGTATTTATTGAAATTATGCTTTAAATAATATCAATACAATTTATTTAATGAAATGCTATTCAAATTTTTATATTATTCTTTATTTAATGCATAATAGATGTGTGATATGTAAATATAAGGCATTAAAACAATTTACAATGCCCAAAGACTTGCGTAAATTAGGTGAAAATTAAAGGAATGAAATTGTCGATATAGTTAATGAATTATTTATAGTTAAGTAACATAATAAAAAGTAATAAATAACATAATAAAGATTTCTTGTAGCTAAAAAACCCAGATATAATAAAAACTTACCTTAACGGTCGCGCGTATCTGTTAAATAAAAATGACGGATCTGCAGGAGACCTATTAACACCTCAAAATTCAAATTATGACTGAAAGTAATTCTAAGTGAGCGGAAGGAATAGCCAAAAGCTATAGTATTCGTAGCGCTATTTGGTCTGTATATATAAAAATATATAACTAAAATCAACTCGAGTGTGTCTCCCACTTACGCGCGAACGCTGGAATGTTAAATCATAAACCAATTCATTGAGTAAAAGTTTGGTAAAAACGAGTGCTCGAAATGTAGACAGTATAGAAAAAATTAAAATAAAATTGTAGCTAGTGTGTGTGTAGTTCCGGAGAAATATTTAAATTCGAGGCGCAATGATGAATTTTTTATGTCGGAAAGTGGGGGTGCCAGCTCAGGTGTCGTCTCGTCATCTGACCAAATTACCTGGTGTTGTCCTCGGGATTTATCACGGACCGTCGCCAATAGTCCGCAATTTTGCTTCATTACGACATAAATAAGTACCTAACCGCTAAAAAATTAGCACTCGAAATTATTTATACAGATGTTTTTAGAAATTGTTTTTGAAAGCAAGTCTAAAGTTCAAAACTAAACTTTTGAAGTGAAACAAATCTCACACAACCTAAACCTCTTCCCCATCCGTATGACACACAAGTGTGCCTCTACACACCGATAGAAAATCGCTGAACTTGCACAATATATCCTGATGGTAATATAGTCTTCTTTTCTCCGCTTTCTCACATTGATTGCCTTTCATGCTTATTTTTTTACTTTCATTGGCTTATAATCACGTTCTTCCGAATTGATTCCTATCGACTTTTAAACATTCTTTTCCTTGTTCCCGACTTGAAATATCTTCTACAAGATATACCCGATCGATACCATCTTTAAAAAAAAGCGTGGCTGAATGTTGATTGGATTAAGCTTCAGAACTCAAGCTCTTGGGGACTGGCCATAGATTTATTCTACTTCCATACTGATATAATAGGAGCAGTTTTGACGTCTGGTTTCCTTTATATCTTCACATTTCTAAGAGTAGATTTAGCTTTAGTGAAACATAATAAAAAGGCTTGTAAGATTTTGTGAAAAGCAGATTTTGTATTGTTGCTTAAGAATTCTCTATCTTCTTTTAGAATGAGCTACGAGTATGTACTTGGATAGATTTCGCGAAAGTTTCATCTACGTTGATTACATTTTACCCTCTGGGGGGTTCAAACGCATATATAAGTCCTACAACTTCCAGTCTTCCCTGAGTAATCTCTAACCAGTTTTGACCTTCTTGATCATTAAAATATTTCCTACTATTCTTTCAACCCATAGATGTGGTCATTTAGTTATTACGTGTGTTGTTATTATTTAGTTATTACTTGTGAGTAATACCACACTACTCGAAAATCTGGAGCCACTCAATGGATTAAGTTGGTTCATACCAGCTATTATGAACACTTAATTAATTTTTCTATTAATTCCTTTAAAGTATCCCATATCCATAATAAAAATATCATAAATTTTTTTTTACAGTCCTCCTTACCCACAATTAATTACGTTTACATTTATTAAATTGTTATTAGTTAGATATACAATTATAGCTACCTGTTTTTCAGATGATAAACGCATTTGTTGAATTATTAATTTTTTTAAACTTTGCACAACGCTTAGACGTTTTTCTTGGTATGGATGATATTTAACGAAAGCTAAATCTGAATTTAGATTTAAAAATTAAATACTTCACTAAAATAATTCTAACAAACATGTGAATGTGTTTCATTTGATTGTTACGAGACACTTAAAATGAAACTCAGTCGCAATATGTGGTATACATGTGGCGCTTGTTTATCACAAGACTTTTTTCGGATTTTGGATTATTTGCCCCCCCCCTCCCCCCTTCTCATGCGCGAATTCGTCCACGTGTTATTTACGTCCGGAACACACGTTTGCAATACTACAATAGCAGATATATAAATAGGAATAATTAAAAAAAAATACATTTTAATACAATGCAGCAAATTTTACTTTAAAATCTTCTAATTTTTCTGTGTGGTATTTACTCGGAACATGTCCATTATTTTGCTCTGTTTCATCAATTTGGTCCAGGTTAAACACCTTGTTCTTTAAAAATTGTCGTAAGGGTGAAGAGGTAGAAAGATAGAAGAAAGTGAGAGAAAAAAAAAAAAACGCTTGTTAGCAAAACTTCCGGATTTTGGACGTCTGGATTTGGGACTTTGTACTGTATTTGCTATATAAATTTTCAAGAATGGGATGCCAACTCAGGTGCTATTCTCGTCATCTAACCGTGGTTCCAGATGATGAAGCGTTGTTCTTGGTTCTTTCACTTCGGAATTGAACCCGGACAGTCACCAATAGCCAGTTGTGTAACTCTAGTGCAACGTAAAATAACTACCTACCTAACTTATTTGTTGTAAAACAATCTAAAGTATATAATTATGAATTTTGTCAGGGCAGCTTTAGTCCGGTTGGAAATGCATCGGATTAGCAATCGGTGGGTTACGAGTTTGAATCCAGCCAAAGACCGTCTTGTACAAAGGGGACTGGTGCATGTTAAATCCATCGTGGCCTCAAATGTCTTCATGTTGGCTTGATGTGGAAATTTGGAGAGTGGTTTCTCCCAGTTTATTTGTAGCCTCGTCAACTGACTGTGGTTCAAAATTATGTGGTGTTGTCTTTAAATCTTTCCCGTTGGGATTGATCCTGGACCGTCGTTAATAGCCCTTTGTGTAACTCCAGTACGATGTTAATTAAAATACCTACCTTGAAATATTTCAAGGAAATTTTAGATTTTATAGCTAAAATAATCAAAGTATGTAGATTTGAAGTCAATTTCCATGATTAAATTTTGATCATTCTGTTGTCAGTTCGATATGCTGTAGGCTTACTCTAGATCGGAAGGTTCCTGGTTCGAATCCGGGTGCGGGCATGGATGTTTGTAAGCGTATGGTGTAGAGGCAGCTGGTGCATCTTAAATCTGTCTTGTCCGAAAGTCCTCACGTTGGGTTGGCGTGGAAGTTTGGAGAGTGGGGTGCCAGCTCAGGTGTTGCTTCGTCATCTGACCGTGGTTCAAAATTACGAGGCGTTGTCCTCGGATCTTTCCCTTAATTGACTGATCCCGGATCGTCGTCAATAGCCCGTTGTGTTGCTCTTGTACGACGTTAACAAAAAATTACCAATTACTAATTGCCGTAGGCTTATAAGCAAACAAGCCGATCAAAGTTTTCAAGGTATCAGTTGTTTAGCTTTTCTAGATCACAGATGTAGGGATCTTTAAACTGGGAAAATCCATTAAGTCGTTCTTTCGTTGTATGAATGTTAGATGTCTTTCTAAGAAACACCCTTTGTGAGTTTGGCTTAGTGAGTAGATGCTGCTGTCGTCATCACTTTCTCAGAGCCATGTTTTGCATCCAGAAACGCGTTAAATAGGCCTTTTTACTTCTTTTAAACTAAATTTAAGTCAACTCAAGGTTAAGTTTTCTGCCATCTCGCTAATTCCAACATCTGCTTTTCCTATTTCCTGCAAAGGCCATCCGACGAAGCCCGGAATTTAAGCCACAAGGTCACTTTTCCGACAAACCTTCAATTATACCGTACAAAATAATTCCGGCTTTTCTAAACTCCTTATTCCCCTAAGCCGCATAAAAGTTAAAAGCAATAAATTACACGATTCGAGTTCCCGAAATCTGTTATCTGGCTCTGCGCAGTTCATCATTTCACTCCCAGTAGTTTCATCCATACTTGATCCATAAAGAGAGCCGAGATATTAGGCGGGCCGGTTCGTTGAACTTCATTTTGGTTTTTGCCGGCCTAAAGTGTATGAAGAATGGGCCAGCGGAGTAACTTTCTCCTTCAATCTCCCAGCTGACATGAGATAATTTAAGCTGGCCGGAAGCCTCTTGCTCATGAGACATGACACGCTCAACTGGACTGTCATCAAGAGATGGTTGAGCCCCCTTTTCGCTCCAACGAACATGTTCGATCGCAGAGGGTGGGGGGCAAAACGTCGTCCACAGACAGACGGACTCCACAATAGATGGGGAGTGTCGCCATCGATTGATCCCCCTTGTTTCAGATGAGGATTCTTTGCTCCAGGATGCTGATGATCATAATAAAACACTACAGAGATGCCAGGTGCCGAGGCAAAAAAGGCATCGGATTTGGAAAACTGTGCTCTTATTTTTCCACGGATACAGGGACATACATTTATGTATAAGAGCGGTGACACTGGCATAATTTAAACATTGACTGTGCCTGAGGTTTTCTCCCCCTTTTTTGACGAATGACGTTATAGTGATGTATGTATGTATGAATGAATGTGTGTGCCCTACGCTTGGGAATCGCTGGGCATATACGTCACTTCATGTATATAAATGTTTTTGCGAACTTTCCGAAACTGTGTTTGAGAAAGAATGGCTGAGCGTTTGTTTTCGAGGATTTGCTCAAAGTGGTGCCAGGTACTTAAGCTGAGTGTGTTTGCGGAGATGACACTTCCGAACACAGGAAATCAGGAATCTCAAAGGGGACACCGTTTGAAAACATTAAATATATTTTATTTAAATTAATAAGGAGTGTTCTATATTCACTCTACTGACAAATGTCACCGAGCACCTGGATTAGAAACAAAGCATAGCATTTATTTTGGGGTCCGACTATAAATTTCAATTTTCAATTTCAAAGTTCATATTAACAAGGGTTACTACAAGTTCTCTACTAGTGAGTATGGACTGAAATATATAAGGAATGAATGTCCTATAGAAATGTGCAAATGTTTTACATCAAAATCTAAACAATGAAGTAACAGACACACTATATTATCAGCTCAGTTGTTGACCTCGTCATCTGACCGTGGCTCAAAATTAAGTGGTGTTGTGATCGGATCTTTCTTTTCGGGATTGAACCTGGACCGTCGTCAGTAGTACGTTGTGTTTCTCCAGTGCGAAGTTAACTAATTATCAATTATCAACCATTGTATTACCCCTAAATATCATATTTCGAATGTAAAATACGTACCCTCATGAGAACGTCCTAGGAAACTGAACTGTCCAGATACCCCTTCATAAAATTATTGACCATCAAAAATGGTTCAGTCTCCTGGAACTTGTGTTCAAAATGGTATATTCAAAATCTAAGGAACAGTTGAATTAAAGTCGCACACTGGAGCAACACAACGGGTTATTGGCGACGGTCCGGGATCAATCCCAAGGGAAGACAGCGCCATTTAATTTCGAACCACGGTCAGATGACGAGGTCAACACCTGAGCTAGCCCCCCACTCTCCAAACTTCCACAACACACCAACGTGAGGACATTTAACGTGCACCACCCATTATTTGCACGACGGTCTTTGGTTTGAACTTGCAATCCCCAGGTTCTAAATATGGGTATTTAGAGATAATAAAGTCAGACTGCTACTTCAATGCTTAGATTTTGTTGCAAAACATTTGCACATTTCTATAGGACATTTCCTCCTTAACTTTCAGTCTATACTCTCTATTAGGGAGATCTATAGTAACCCACGTGGATGTGGACTCTAAAATTCAAAATTTAAGTTTATAGTTGGACTCCAAATAAATGCTGATTTGTTTCTCGGTTCGGTGACTTTTGTCAGTACAGTACGTATTGATTTTATTTGTACATCATTAAATACAGAAGAACATTGATGTCGTTGAATGGCTTATCCTCGGTCAGTAATTTATTTAACATTGAAAAACTGCGCTCAACAGGGGCTGATGTTGCCTGACATTGTTGCATTGGACTTTTTCTGCATTTGTGAAAAAAGTGTACCACTCAAGTAACTTGGAGCAATCGCGGATAAAACACCTTGAGTGTGATTCCAGCCGCAGTCATATAATATATGTTATAACTCACTTACAATACACCCCATGTAAGAGGAATTTTGTTTTTAATACTTTACACGAAGCGTAGAACGTGTGAAAAAAAGTTGCATTTGTTGCAAAAAGTTGCCCTACTCATGACCAAGCAACATTTTCCCAGTCATCTAGGGTCCAACCGATATGTTCACGAGCTCAGCAGAGGCGCTGCAACCGATGGCGTGAGTAAGGAGACTCGAGTCGGTCTTCTGCTGCCATATCCCATCAACGCCAAATTTCACTGCACTGACCTCACGGACACGTGTGTCGTACGTCCCACATTGATCATGTTGCTTGTCTGCTAGTATTGACTACTCTACGCAAACATCACTGGTCTCGGTCATTAAGTAGACGCAGTCGGTCACTGCGTTGTCCATACTGAGAGGTAATACCTGAAATTATATTTTCTCGGCACACCCTTGACACTGGATCGAGGAATGTTGAATTCCCTAACAATTTCCTAAATGGATCCCCATGCGTCTACCTCCAACTAGCATTCCACGTTCAAATTCTGTGCGGTCAAAATCACCTCAGAAAACTTTTCACGTGAATCACTTGAATACAAATGAAAGACATGACAATGCACTGCTCATTTATACATTTCTTACACGATGCGACTGCCATCTGTGTATTTGCATATTGCTACCCCATGACTTTTTACACTTCAGTATATAAAATTCACAATTATGTGTTGTCAGCAGATTATCCCCTTTCGGTATGGGTCATCTGACAGTGGTTCAAAATTACGTGGTGTCGTCCTCGATCATTCCTTCAGGAGTTTATCCCAGACCGTCACCAATAGCCTGTTGTATTGCTCCGGTATGACGTTAATTAAAAATACCAAAATACCCATTGGTTTGGATCCCTTACCGTCGCCAATTGCCCATTGTGTTGCTACATAGCGACGATAAATTTTCACTTCCAATCTGCCTCTTATAAACGGGATGATTGGAATAACAAAGCGTTAAATTAAAAAACGCTGACTCAGTATCTCGATGCTAGTTGATTTGGTATTTGATGCTGTTTTTTCTATGATTTCACTTTCAACTGCATTTTGACAGGCGCGCGTGTGTTTAACTGATGATTTAGAGTTATTTACTTAACATGTCTGGCAACTGAGTTTAATGTTTTCCTAACAAACGCTATCTAGACGTAATATTGGGTTTGAAAGTACCTTTATACTACTGTTATAATTTAATCCTACTTTGTTTCCATAAAAAGCATCCTCAAAACACCTGCTGTTATGATTAGATTTCATTCATTTGATATCAGAGGTACAAGAAACTCAAAAGGGTGATTTTCTAGTTCGAAAGGAATGGCTTTTAAACTGGGATTCTTACTTTGTATCTGTACGATCGTAAGTATTTTTTACGTATTTACTTTTAAACATTCAATGCATAACAACCTTTAAAAATATATGGTTATGAAATAGGTAAAAATTGGATTAATCGTGTGGTATGTTTGTTACTAGCTTAGTAAACATGAGATTTTCAATGGTTGATCAGTTTTCGCTGTAAATATATAGTTTTTGGATTGAACTGGTAAGAAACTTTTTATATTTAAATGCGGAATTTAAAGGAGGCGGTTGTTTCGCTTTTAACTGAAAACGCTTCTACTTTAGAAAACTTCAAAACGCTTAGTAAAGAAGAAGAATTGATGGGAAAAAACATTACTATGTAATATTGTGTAATTCGTCATTTTCATGATGTACTTTAGAGACTAATTATAAAATCTCTTTCAGTCAAAACAATTGAATTGGGTTTTTTTTAGCATTCCAGTATTATTGCACTGTGTATTGTATCAAATATTGGAGGCATGATTTGTAGTTTGATTTACATTCGTTTATTTTTCAGATTTGAGTAAATTTTAGTTAACACACACACACACACACACACACACATCAAAAGTCATCAGAAAGAATCCTTCTCCTCTTTCTGAATGTATCAGAAATAATGATTTCGCTGATTTTGAGTCATTTACAAAATAGCTTCGTGTATTTTGAATCATGAACAGTCAACTCAAAATCCAGCTATAGGAGATAGGGTAAAAAATTCTAACTACATTGGAGGATTGAATTGTTGAGGTAATTAATCCTATACTTGATACAATACTTGATACAATACAGATACAATACTTGAGTATGAAGGCTCATTTACATTTCCGTGACTGTACGAATCTGCTCTCCATCTATGGTTGGATTCGAACTTGCAACTCTTCGGTTTCTAATCCGTTACCCTTCCAACCGGGCTAACACGGCCCTCGATGGTCGATGGATACTATTACTTGACGTTTATATTTCAATCGTTGCTCTTCTGTAGGATTAATTTAAATGTGTGCATTTTAAGCTTTGACATTTTTCAAGCTTTGTGATGAATCCTGAAATTACAGTTTACGTTAGTAGTTTCAAATTTGATTTCGGTTGTTCTTGCACGCATTTAAGGTTGAGTGGTAAAATAAATTCATGTATCACAATACAATGTCTTATGTGTGAATGGTTCCATCGGATATGTAACGTTTCCAGCTTGTTTGGCTCTCCTGGTGTTATATCCTTTAGATGTTTATTTTGTGTGTCATTTGAGTTTGATAAGGGTGCTGTTTGGCAGAGAGAGAGAGAGAGAGACACAGAGTTGACCAATTTGCATGGCAATCGAGACAGGCATAACCCAAAATTCAAATAGGAAGGCAAAGCTACACGCACAGACCAATCAGATGATATCCTATAGCTGTGTATTTTGTGTGTCATTTGTATTTGATGTGGGTGCTGTTCGCGGCAGAGCCACAGTTGACCAATTTGCACGGCAATCCAGACTTGTATTAAGTTAAATTCAAATTGGAAGCACAAAGCGACACGCGCAGACTAATCAGAGGTGTTGTCCCGAGAGCGATGAAAACGCTCTAATTGGTCTGCATATGTTGCTTTGTTCCTTGCATTCCTATTTGAATTGCCTGAATTCAACTATGCACGTCTTAATTACCGTAAAAAATTTGCCAATTTCCGTTCTGTCGATGAGCACCCTCTGTCAAATCCAAATGGCACTTACGGATATACATCAATGTGTGAATACAACTTAAATTTGTTTCTCGCCCTCGATTAAAGTTTGTGTGCCAAGAAATTTTAGTAGCACTTTTGTTGTGGGTGGCTAACAACTTTCAGCGCCTATTGTGATACTGAAGTATATCGAACTATCCAACTGTAATATTGAAGCTGATAAAATGTTCCCACAGTTGTCTTACATTTTTGTGCCTTAGCGTACTCTAGCATATCCAGGTGGCGCTTGTGGACATACTGTGTCTATAGTCTACAACAATAACCACTCGACACAATCTACCCGTCACAAGACGTATCCTCCTTTCCATAGAGGGATGCGTGAAGAAATATATTCAAATTGGCGCACTTAATGAGAATTCTGGAATCTTTGTTTAGATTTTTACTGCTCTCCAAGGTCTACTATACACTACCAAACTGCCTTTTCGCCGCCAACATTTGACGAAAACAAAATAAAGTTACGTCATCATTCCCGAGAGTCACCCCTTCTTAAAATGAGCGAGCTGTTTCTATAGTGACCACTAACACCCATACTTGGTGACGGGAACACTTTTCGTGGTAGATAGACAGTATATCTCTGTGCTAATATGGTTTAATTTTATGTTTCCTATCTCCCCTTAAAGTCTATATAAGAAGCTCAAAAACTCACTGTATGGCATAAGGTAATCCAGCTGACGAATAAAATCACACCTTAACTAAATCTGCTATCTAAAGTACATATAGGATCGACCAAAAATTTTCAACATTTATAAAATACACCTAATTTTGAACACAACAGCAACAGAAGATTCGTGCTGATTATTCTCAAGAGATCACAGATAGAAATCCATTAATTAGAGGAAGAAGACGATGTCCACACACACAGCATTTCTAGTGATAACAGTGATATTGTAGTCAAAGATATGCTCCGTTTATTGTCAGAAAGTGAAAATGAATAAAATCTTGTTAGATGTAAAACCTTTTTTTTGTTCGAGAAGAATTTTTTTCATTTCAACTGTAAATTTTTACTTAAATACATGTTCATTACATATTATTACCCATGTATTTTGTTGAAAGAAAATAAGCTTAAAACGAATATTTTCATATGGTTTTTTGAAATTATTTGTACTGATTTTGTATATCCTTAATCACAAGCTTCCAAGCAGAAGTTGATGAACACAAGTTGATTCAATTAAAATTTGATGGTCAAATTTTAACTGACGTTGAACCATCTGTTGCACTGGAGCAGCTATTGCATAGTGGAAGACAAATAAAGGATGGTATTATTAACAGAAGGCGCATGATTTGTAGTTGTAGCTTTTCGATGGCATTACCACTTGAGCAGATGGTTTAAGAGGCTGTTCTGTTTTAATTATCTTAAGGAAGATAAATGGCTTTTTAAAGGCGTCCTTTATAACCAAGGATGTACAAAATCTTGCGTTCGCGTAGAATTTAGTGCATTTAACCTTCATTATCATTGTCAAGCTATAGGACAGGCGGATGAGAACAGGGAATAGACTAGTACATTAAGAATCTCTGGCCAAATTCCACTAGGACGACCGGAGAACAAACGACTCAGTATGTTCATGGTTGGAACTTGCGCCACAAAACCCAAATCAACTTAAAAAGAACGAACGAAATAGGTTAATAAATTAGCTAAGCAATAGTCTTTGCTGAGAAATTAGTTTGTAATGTACACGAATCATTAACTTGTAGTATTAAACACGCTAACTGATATCCTATTTCAATTCTATCGCAGCCTACTCGCACTTACAACTTCTAAAAAGGACATACTTTCCCTTATTTCCATTTCCTTTCTACTCTTTTTCATCCTGTTCCGATACTTATGATATTTGTTCTCCAACTAAGAAACAGAAGTGTGTTTGGGCAAAGTGTTGTATGTAAGATTAACTTAAGAAATGAAAAAAAAAAACGTTTAGCAGTTGAATTTCTGTACATGAATTTATATTCACTTCCATTAATCCGAAAACTGACTTTTTGAGAAATGTGCAAGTTCGAAGCAATCAAACGCACTCTCCGATATCTTATTTCAATTGTAACGTACTTACTTGCAACTTAAACAACTATACTTTCCCTTATTTTCACGGCAGAAATTTACGGTATTTATTTTGTTCTACAACCAAACGATACAAAAATTTATTTTGGACAAAGTGTCGTAAGATTAACGCAAGAATCGTGAAGCCCTACATTTCTGTACACATTATTTTCACTTCTGTTGATTTTGAAACTGATTTTTTAATCTGCTGTAATCAAACACGCACTCCGATATCTTATTGTTAATTCTGTCACAACTTACTCGTACGAGCAACTTTGAAAACGGCACTGCTTTCCCTTTTTTTTCTCTAAGGAAATCGCATACGCTTTTTCATCCTGTTCCGGTACTTGTGGTATTTGTTACACTTTTGTATCGTTTAGTTGAAAATTGTATCTTGGACGAAATGTAAGAAAAACGCAAGTAATATAAAACAATTACTCGCTAAATTTACATAAATTTAGTCATTTCCATTAATCTTAAAACTTTTTTCCAATTTGTAGAAATCAAACTAGCATCCCTAAATCCTATTTCAATTTTGTCGCTACCTACTTGCATTTGCAACTTCGAAAACGGCATTACTTTTCCTTTTTTTTCCCGGAGCAAAATTCTTTACTATGCTTTTTATTTGTTTTGTTCCTCCAATTATATACAAAAGATGCGCTTGGAAGTAAGTATTGAAAAATATAATAAAAACCAATTATAAAATATTTCGCCCTCTAAATTTGTATTCACAAATTTACATTCACTCCCATTTTCTCAAAAACTGATTTTATAAGAAATGCGCAAGTTTAATTTGCAGTTAAACATGGTGCTCCTATATACTATTTCATTTATATATCACTACCTTCTTGTACTTGCTATTCTAATAAAAGGTACTCTGTCACTTCTTTCGACGGAGGAATTCCTTACAAAGTTTTTTCATCCTGCTTTTGGTATTTTCGTTCTTCGACAAAACGATATAAAAGGTGTGTTTGGCACCAAATGTTGCGATCAAAACTAACGCAAGAAATAAAAAAAAGCATTTAGACGCTAAATATCTTTACATAAATTAATATTAACTTCCATTAATTTTCTTAGAAGAGTCAATTTGTAGTAATCAAACACACGCTCCGATATCCTATTTCAATTCTGACGCTACTTTCTCGACTTGTAGCTACAAAAAATAAATCTTCCCTTATTTCCAGGGAGTACGACTTCTTACTACGTTCTTTATTTGTTTTGTTTCTCCAACAAAACTATACAAAAGAGATGGAATGAAAATCAAAAGTAAAATACTTAGCCGCTAAATTTATATACAGAATTTTATATTCACTCCCATTTATTCAAAGTATATTGTATAACAAATGCGCAAGTTCAATTTGCAGTAAAACACGGAGCTCCGCGATATCCTATTTCAAATCTATCACAACCTACTCCCGCATTTGCTATTTAAAAAAAAGGCACTACTTTCTCTTATTTCGACGGGGGGAATTCCTTACAAAGCTTTTTCATCCGGCACTTTCAGTATTTTTGTTCTTCAACTAAACGATACAAAAGGCGTGTTTTGGACGAAATGTTGAATTCAATTATTAGTTTTCGACTTCCTGACGCATCACCTCCGGCAAATCCCATTTCTGCAACACGGAGTGATTAAAAGAATCTCAAATGTTTTTAGTCTTATCTATAAATAAAATTGCAGGAGCTCTTGTGCTAGACGGAAATTGGCGGAAACAACTATTTTTATGAGCTTCAAGAAAAAGCGTTCACTATGCTATTAAATTAAAATTCGCTGCTCGTGAAGAACAGATCGAATGAACGAGTTTATGTTTTACGATCAGTGTAAAAGCAGTAGATTAAAACGTTTTTTGATGTACTGTAGCAAGCAAATGAATTTATTTAGGAAAAATACAGCGGGATCTGGATTTTAAGTAACGCTTTGGATGCTTTTTACAGTTATTTTTTGTTTATGAGAGGGTTTTTTAGTGTACACTTAACCCTTAAAGGGGCTCACACGGATAATATCACCTTGCAGCCTACAGTACCTTATGATTTCGAAACAGTATTTATTTTCTTGACTAGTTGAATTTTTCCAAGGAATTCTTTTCTGATGAAAAGACTAATGGAAACTTTTCAAACCATATTTTTTAAGAAGTGGACAATAGAATATTTTCAGACGTTTCTAATCTAAGGAAAGAAACAAAATATATTTTTAGAAAACTATTATTTTACAAGGAAATGGCCATTGGAATCTTTTTATACGCTTTCATTCCAAGGAAGGAAATGACAAAGGACTTTCCAAAGGATTCTATTATAAGAAAAGGACCGACATAAATCTTTATAAAGATTACAAAATCCATGGTTTCTTTCAACTAATAGACTAATAGTGGGATTCAAGCAATACTAACTTCACAGAAATCGTGTGACCCCACCTAGCAAAGAAATAATTATTTTTAGAATTATACTTAAAATGTTTTTAACTAGGCCAAAACCACTGATCCACTAGCGATCCGCCGTATGGTACATCATTCGTAAAAAGCAGATTACCTTGGATGAGTCCATTTCTAAATCCTTTGAGCGTCACGATATTCCAGAGTGGTGTAGTATCGCTTAAGCCCCACTACACATTTAATGACTGAATAACCACATCTATTAAATGAAAGTATTCATGGATCCGTTAAGCCTTTAAAAAGATACCATCCGTCTTTTTCGAATATTAGAAACCTTCGGAAAGATTCTATTGTTATAGTAAAATCCTTTAGAAATCGGAGACAAGGTACTCTAGTTATCTTTTCTGTTCCCATGGGGTTTACGGTATTTAGTAAATACGAGGACCGCACTCCCGTAGTGCTCAAGCGATCTTTTCCTGCTTTCATTCCACTACTCTATTCCTTCATACCTCTTTTATCTATTTCACGACATTTTGTACTTGATGTTGCCTTGTTTTTGACGCACCTTGACCAGATATGGTCTTTGGCTGTACAACCTAATAACAGCCAACCTTTAGAAATGTTTTATTGTTACATTGCTTTAAACAGAATCCTTTGAAATGATTCTATTGATTCTTTTCCACCTCTCAGTGGGTTAGACTACTACCGCTAGGAACTGTAGCCAATACAGGTTCGATTCGTATAGTTACACTTTGTGTTTTAGTCTTTGCTGTATCAGTAAAAAAAAAAAAATCGTGTGTAGAGGTCGTCTTGACTTAGTGTATGCACTCGCTGCATTAGATACTAGCGAGCTGTAGGCGATGCAGGTTCGATTCCTCCGTGGGTATATTACTCTTGTGTCAGTAAAGCTGTGTTTGGATGTGTTTCTCCATCCCCCCACTTGGCGTAAAAAGCAATACTTGCTACATATTCGCCAAATATGGCCCTTGCACCATAAAAAACAAGTAACCAATTCAATCTAATTACACTTTGTAGCAAAAAGAATGATTGAACTGCTTTAAGCCAAACAAAACAATTAAGCTCCAAATCTATGAAATGTCTGTTACCGTTGGAGAAATACTGCCCTTTCACTATACAAAAAAAATATAATCAGTAGGGCAACTTTTTTATTGCTGTAAAACTGAGAAAAGTTGCATTTATCATTCATTAAAGTTGCATTTATGGAAATAAAGTTGCATTTATATTTGATACACTAAAATCTAAAATAAATTATTTGTAAAAAATGAAAAAATGATTGACAATTTTAGTTGTATACAACAGTATTATAAGGACAGAAGAACGTTGATGTCGTTGAATGGTCGATCCTTGGCCAGTAATTTCTTCAACATTGAAAAAATTTGCTCAACAGAGACTGATGTTGCCTGACATTGATCCAGTACCAAATACTGATGGGGGGGGGATCATCTCGGAAAAATGCAGCAATTGCGGATAATGCACCTTGAGTGTGTTTCCTGCCAGAGTCAAAATGCTATATCGGATAGCCAGATGCGCAAAATCCATTCGCTCAACATTCAGAGATTTTAAAACGCATTTACGAGGCGAACAACATGATCGACACTCACCTCGCAAACTCTGCAGTCGATTGCGCAAGTTTCCTCTTGATTACAAAGAGTGCCAACCAATGTGTTAAAGTACCTCTTGCCATTTATTTCACTTTCGTCTGTTAGGACGAACAACTTCTTTCCATGAACTTCTTGTTTGATCCGCAATACTTTGGAGTTCTCAAGATCAGACTAAATCGAAGGGTTGATTATGAGGGCAAAAAATGAAAAAGTAATTTCATATTAATGAATTTTAAGCTGAATTTTAAAAAGTTACAAGTGGGGTTACATAAATGCAAAAAGTTGCATTTATGTTGTGGTTATAACTCACTTACAAAACACCCCATGTAGGAGGAATTTTGGTTTTAGTACTTTACATGCAGTGTAGAACGTGTGTAAAAGAGTTGCATTTGTTGCAAAAAGTTGCCCTAATAATCAGTGTAAATCAAATATAGAGATGCAGTTGAGTATCTAAATAATTTGTTCTAGAACTACTGTGGAAGTAAAGAATGATAAAAATAAAATATTTGAAACTTTTCTATACGAGAAGGATTTTCCGTGTAAAAAAAATTGGAATATCAGGATTTTACTTCCACTTCTCAAACTTACCTTAAAATGGAACGTAGCGCCATTTTCAACGTTTAGCGTTTAATCACATTGTTCTTGACCAATCTCAATGCATCAATTCAGAATTCATTCTTCAAAATGTATATTGGGGACTGGACAAAAGTGTATTTAGGAAACAAGTTAAGAGACATCATGTTAGGAATAAGTATAGGAAACATGTTGCGCAGCAGAAACTTTAAAGCCACCTAATCTTAGCTTGGCAAAAAATGGCTCTCAGAACGAATAAAAAAGGTATTTATTCATTTTTAGAATTCTACTTTCAATGCAATGATAGAAGATCCATCTACTTTCGTTGAATTATTAAAAATAAGATTTTACATTCGTTTCTCAAATGCGTTTGCACAATACATATCGGGATTACCTTAAAATGCAGTTTATCAACGCTTTCAACGTTGGCATTTAATCAAATTGGTGTTGACCAATCAACCATCATATAAAATCGGAATTCATTCTCCAAAATTTATATTGGCGACTTTGCAAAATCGAATTCGGAAACATGCGAAGTGGCATCATGTTCAGGATAAGTATAGGAAACTTTCTACGATGCAGGAAAATTAACGCCACCTACATTTAGCTTGACAGAAAACGAATCTCAGAGCGAATAAAATAAATTTATTCATTTTTAGCATTCCACTTTCATTGCACTGATAGAAAATCCATCCACTTTCTTTGAATTACTAAAAATAAGTGTCCCTTTTCTTTGGTTGTTTTAAATATATTCTGCTTCTAGGATTAAGTTAGGAAATTTTATTTCTGTAGCTATTTGCTAACAAGAAAAATAGCTTCAATTACGTTTCCAGAGTTGAATAATAAATAGAGTTTGAGACACTTTTTTTGCCTGAAGTCTATTAAAACGAAATTTTACACCGCTTTAGACGTGAAGAGATTGATGTATCACATTTCCTTTTCTTTAAGATTATGCAAGTCAAACAAGAATAAAGGAAAGTAAAATTGTAGAAATCGGCTTCTTGAAAGAAGATTAATTTGTATTTTATTAGCGGAAGAAAGAATTTTTAACAATTGAATTTGCTGCCCTATTCTGAGAACATGATTTCATTTGAAACAACGTCTTTTTAAAATCAAAATTCCTTGTAAGTAATATGAATTGTGAGGTTATCTTGATAAAAGAATGGTTAATGTGGATAGCATAAAAAAAAAAGATTTTTAACACTTGGGTTCACATGTACAATATTCAAACTTGCAACCTCCGTGCAATTCCCTGCATGACTTCTAAACAATTTTTACCTAGCCCAATAGAATCTTTCTAGAGGATTATATTCTAAGAAAATTATCAATAGAATATCTCTAAAGGATTATATCTAAGAAAAGGATCACAATAGAATCCTTCCAAAGGATTCTATTTTAAGAGGACAAATAGAATTGTTTTAATGGATTTATTCAACCAATAGATGTTTAGTCTTTAAGTGTTTTGTGGGATCAAATCTCACAGCGTTCTCAGAATAAGCCATTCTTAATTCAATTATTTTAATCGAGGTTTTTCCTTTATCTAGAAATAGCAATCCCTTTTTAAGGGTAAAGTGTACTACTACCTCTTTAAGGGGTTCATATGCATAATTGCACCTTGCAACCTGGTCTTCTCTGTATGATTGCTCTGCGGATTATGATTTTATTGACCAATAGAATCTATTCATAGGATTCTATTCTAAGGAAATGAGCACAATAATATTTCTTAACAATTCTATTCTGCAGAAAGGACCAATAGAATTGTTCCAAAGGATTCTATTCTTCAAAAATGAAAAATAAATCGTTCCGAAGAATTCTATTCTGAAGAAAAGAGCAATAAATATGTCCAAAAGATAAGATTCGAAAGAAAAGAACACGGGAAAATCCTTCTAAGTAATTCTATGCTGCAAAAAGGACCAATAAAATTGTTTCACAGGATTCTATTCTAAGAAAATTACCAATGGAATTGTTCCAAAGAATTCTATTCTAAGTAGGACAGACTGTTTTTAAAGTTGGAAGAATTCATAATTTCTTTCAGCCAATACATGTAAAATAGACCAATAGATGTGTTTCCAAAGAAATTAGCAATAGAATCTCTCCAAAGGATTCTACTCCAATTGAAGAAGCAATCAAATCTTTCTCAAGGTTGAAAAATCTATGTGGATCCTTTCAAGTAATAGATGCAATTATTTAGTCTCAAGTGGTGTGGGGTAAAAGCAATACTACATCACTCAAAAATCTTGCGACGCTCATAGTCTTAACTATAAACGTTAAAATCTGTTTCGAGAGGCGTCTCTTCGGTTTTAGAATTTGAACATCGCTCATGTTATCCCGCATACTTTGGAAAGGTTACAATCGCTTATGGCTGGGGAATAGCGGGTGTTGCACCCTCTCAGTAAGTAGCATCTGTCGCTTGGAGTGCACTTTCGCGGAGCATGAGCACCCCAGCATCGGAAAGCAATTCCTTTGATCACCAGGAGGAGGCCTAAAGCTATCTAACGATCGGTTTTTATTCTTTCTTTCTGTCTATATCACTGGAGAGCTAACATCCCATAGACAAATCTGATACAGGATATTTTCGGTCTAGTCCTCGAGCTATCCACCAGCTTTGTGTGCGATAGAAATTCGTACTTTACTCTTAGTTGGCCAAAAAAGCCAGATTAAGATATTATTGAGCCGTCAGTTTCGAGTGTAGAACTACAACTTCGACGAAGTATCGCATCCATCGAGATCTGACTAATATTGCCAATGACGAGATATCTCGTCATCAAAATATTGCCAATTTTTTTATAGAGACGAGATCGCGATCTGGTCAGTTTTTTTTAAGACGATATAGCACGTCTGTCGGGATTTGTTCATATTTAGTAATGACAAGATACCTCGTCGAGACAACCAACAGGAGGATTAAAATGTTCAATTCAAACCTCCACAAAATGTTTTTACACTTGAATACATCTCCCCACCGAGACAACCACTAGGAGGATTAAAATGTTCAATTCAAACCTCTACAAAATGTTCTTACCACTTGAATACATCTCGCCGAGACAACCAACAGGAGGATTACAATCTTCTATTTAAACCTCTGCGAAATGTTTTCATTATACTTGAATACATCTCATCGAGACAACCACCAGGAGGATTAAAATGTTCAATTCAAACCTCTGCGAAATTTTCTTCTTATACTTGAATACATCTGGTCTTAAAAACTTGTTGTATGTGTATAACCATTATTTAATGTTGTTTGCCCTGCGTTTGGGGCAGCATGGCCAAATACGGCCCTTGTGCCATAAAGCTCAGCCTACCAACGGTGATATTGTTATAAATGTTCCCCGATTCACAAGAAAACTATTTTCAAAATGTTCATTTCAAACCACTGCGAAATGTTATTCGTTTACTTGAATACATCTCATTCGAGAGCTTTAAAACTTTTTTTGTATTTATGTCCATTACTTGAGGTTGTTTTTCTTGAATTCCAGTTCCAAACTTAATCTCTAAATTCCTATTCTAGACTTAATCTGTGAATTCTTGTTAATGGCATAATTTTCCCGGGTTTCAACAACACTCCAGCGTGTGTACTCACTTACACCCCTGAAAGAATTTGTGGAGTTTTCTTGTTCTGTAACAGAAAATGTATATATTTGGTTCAAGTTAAGTACCATCAGAACCCTTGGAACTTTATTATACAGTTAGGGATTATACTTTCATTGCTGTAATAGGATACTGGAGGCTTTTAAGACATGTCCCGGTACATTTGATGTAGATTCCTTCTCATGTGAGGATAGTGGGTCATGAAATGGCGAACTTACTTGTTGGGGCCCGCTGTAACTTCAATTTTCTCGAGGGAAATTCACTTGCCTTTAGAAATAGACTCACTGTACAAAAAAATTGCGATTGGTCATCACAACACCATTGGTATAAAGGACAAAGACATGGAAAAACAACAAACTTCAAGTTAAGTTGACAAAAACAGACAGCCTTTTCAGGATTTAGAACTGGTCACCAAAGCCATGAAAAATGTGGCAGGAACTAAGATTTATCCAGAGTGTCACAACTGTCAGGGACTAGCCAGTGAAACGCAGCGATGTGAAAATCGCCTGGTTTCGTGATTGGTAGAGAAATTTCCTCATCGTATCGACTGAGGAAACTCCTTAGCAATGATTTCTCGCCAACCGCTAACTTGCCAACCTTGAATCGCCAAAGCATCGAACCATTTCTTTTTAAATTTCATTTGCTATCCGTATTCTTCCCTCCAATCATGCTCGGCGGATGGCAAATGGAATTTTTAAAAAAATGTCTGCTTTGGAGATTCAAGGTCGGCGAGAAATCATATCTAGGAGAATCCTCAGTCGCTAAGAGATTGCTCAACCAATCACGTAACCAGACAATTTTCCACGACCAAGTCTGCCAGCGTAACGACTAGAACGGAAATGATTAAACCTGTCTATCGTTCTCCTTGCTCATTGGTTCAACCAATCCGAAAACGGAAAGCATATTTGTATAGACTAGTGTAAATGGAGTCTTTGCAATTTACAAGTGAGTCTGCGAGTTGTAGGCTCCGAAAATTCAATCCTCCACCCAACTCACCCTGGATGTATTTCTCTCTGCTGTATCAGTAAGACTTTTACTACTACTTTTACTACTATTAGACTTTTACTCTACTATACCTATGAGTCTACCCATCGCTTGACGCTGTCTGTTTTGTGTGCATCACTAAATATTAACCTTGCGCCATAAAACTCTCAATCAAATCTCTCGCCTATTTATTTCTTAGCAGTCAATTGCCCTGAAAGTAGAATTTTCGTATGACAAGAAAAGAATAGTAATGATTTCTCTATTTATTTGAAGGCTTCCAACAGGTAACATCACCTACTATTGAAAAAAGTATCCATAAGGTTACTCGCAGACCCTTCCAGTGTACTATTTTCTTCGTATATCGTCCTAGCAGTGGGATCGTCGGTCAGATCAGATATTCCTCTAATTCTTTGGAAACTTCGAATGTGAGTCATTTGCGATATCACCCAATCTCAGCCTCGCAAAATGCTACTTCACATCCCACGCCTTCCCCTCTCCCACGCTCAAAATTCTTCACATTCTTTCAATTTCCTTTGGGAATTTCAATTTCTTTCTAATCTGCGGGCATGACATAAAAATTTGTAAGACATTTGTCGTCCTTAATTGCCAGCAATAACTCGAAAAATACGGTTCCTCGTCTAAAAATGAATTGTTGCGTTCGGAACGTGATTGGAGATGTAAAAGAAAAGAGTATTTTAACCACCGCGGTTACGGTGAAAGCAGCCTCATCCCTCCCCCCCCTCGTGACTGTCGGGTCATTACAGTTTTAATTTGAATATCTTCCAGGAATTTATTTAAATTGCTTTTCGAGGGAAACTAACGATTTTTGAGGGTTTCACTTAATTAATTCTTAGCAAAAATGCAATCTCTACAACATCCAATCGGCCGTGATGTTTCTTTTATCAGTAATGATAGCACATGAGTCTGTTAGAAAGATGGTTATTTGTGATTGAGTGTATTAATATGCGTATTTTAGAATCTGAGTTTCATTATCTTTCTGTTTAAATACATGTTCTATGTGTTTTTTAGGTTTCTTGACGAAGTTCGGATTTCATAGTAAACTTCTGAGTAGACTTATGTTTACCATCGTTCTTTCAACAATAGATATAAGAGATTCATGACGCAATTTAAAAATTTTGCTTTTTTCATATGGATGGCTTTGCATGTTCAGATCGCAGTGGCCCAATTGGCAAAGGGACGGTTTAGAAACCGGTGGGTTGCGAGTTCGAAACTTGGTCTAACCAAAGACCGTCATATGCCCAGGAGTTGGAGCCCGTTAAATCTCATGGTCTCATATGTCCTCATGTTGGCGTGGTGTGGAAGCTTGGAGAGTGGGTTGCCACCTAACGTGTTACCTCGTCATCATACCGTGGTTCAAAATTACGTGGTGTTGTTCTTGATTCTGTCCATTGTGGATTGATCCCAAACCTTCACCGATAGTCCGTTGTGTTGCTTCAGTGCTATGTTAACAAACTACCTCCTTTGTGCATGTGCGCAGTGCACCCGAAAGAAATATGATGAGCTGTGTGTGAATCAGTAATGGTGGGTAGCGCTAAGAAAATGCTGATTAGTATTTTATGAAGAAGTGATATCCACGTGACTATTTGTGTAGACAAGAGTGATTAAATAATGTTACTGTGACTTTTATCTGTTCTTCGTGGAAAAGATTCGTGTTTAAACTGAATGTGCCAGCTCGATGCATAATTTGTTTTACATAGGGTTGAATATGGGCTCCTTACTAAGGCCCATATTTTATGAAGAAGTGGCATTTCAATCAAAGGCATTTCAATGAAGGCATTTCAATCAAAAAAATGTTTTCCTTCGAGTTAATCAAAAACAATTCCCCTGCTTCTAAACAAAAATTAAATTATAATAGCACGTGTACACATGTAAGAAAAACGTCTCAAATTACTTCATAAAGCAAATGACTATTTGTGTATGTACACTAATTGCCATAAAAATTTGCGCACCAAGAAATAATTGCGGGATTGTAAAGAAACTTGGCATGAAGGTACATGTCGGCCAAATATGCAAATGATTAGAAAGGTAGCGTGATTGCGCATTGCGCAATTCCACTAGAGGGCGTTGAACTTCGTTCTCCTTGGGGTATAAAACAGGTAAGCAGAGCTTGTTTGAGTGTACTTAATCTTTTGCAAAGAAAACGGTTAGGTAGACATGCCGTTAGGCCGCTATCGAAGACAATATGAGCAGCTGTCAGAGTTCGAGAGGGGAAGAATCATCGGGATGATGGAAGCTGGGTGGTCAGCTCGGCGAGTAGCTCGTCAAGTAGGCCGTTCTGATTTTACTGTGAGGAGGTGTTGGGACCAGTGGACAGAAGAGACGTTATTTACACGGCGACCAGGCTCAGGACGCCCTCGACAGACCAGTCTTCGAGAAGACCGTCACATCATACGAAACGCACGCGTAGAGCCAACTTCCTCATTGGCCGCTATCCAGGCACAGGCAGCACCTTCACTACGGGCCCCTGTGTCTTCCCGAACCATCGCAAGGCGCATGGCTGAAGGACATCTGGTATCGCGGCGCACATTACGAGTATTGCCAATGACACCTCCGTTTGGAGTGGTGTCGCGCAAGACGGGATTGGACTGCAACGGAATGGAGCCAGATCGTCTTCATCGACGAATCTAGATTCAATTTAAGCAGTGATGACAGTCGTGTTCGTGTGTGGAGGCCCCGTGGTGAGCGCCTCAATCCTGCCTTCGCTTTACAGCGACACACCGCTCCCACAGCTGGTGTGATGGTATGGGGTGCCATTGCTTACGATACACGGTCACCCCTAATATTGATCCATGGTACAATGACAGCCCAGCGGTACGTCCATGACATCCTTCAGCCACATGTGATGCCACTCATGCCAGGGTTCCCAGAAGCCATTTTTCAACAAGACAATGCTCGGCCACACACAGCAAGGATGTCACAAGACTGCCTCCGCCACATTACCACCCTTCCCTGGCTTGCTCGATCCCCAGATTTGTCACCAATCGCGCACATCTGAGATCATTTGGGACGGCAAGTTGGACACCCTACGAGTTTGGTCGAACTAGAGGCGCGTTTACAGCATCTGTGGAACGAGATGTCTCAGGACATTATTCGAAACTTGTATGCCTCAATGCCCGCTCGTATCGCATCGTGCATTCGCGCTAGAGTGAGTCCAACAGAGTACTAAAACTTCCGTTCATTTGTACTTTTTACTGCAATAAAAATTATCCTTTTTCTTTGATTTTCAAATCACTTACTTATATCAAAGTAGTACTTACATGTGTAAAATTTCGTTTCATTTTGACGACTTTTTCTTGATGCGCAAATTTTTATGGCAATGAGTGTATACAAGAAATTTTTTTCGCATGTCTATGCAGTAACTTACGATATTTTCCTTGCATGCGGACACATGGCTAGATGTAATAACATAAAATATTTTCCTTGCATGTGTACACATAGCTATACGTAATAACATAAGATATTTGCATTGCATGCGGGACGCAGCCTATACGCAGTAACATGATATATTTTCCTTACATAGCTATACGCAATAACATAAGATATTTGCATTGCATGCGGGACGCAGCCTATACGCAGTAACGTGATATATTTTCCTTACATAGCTATACGCAGTAACAAGAGAAAATTTCCTTGCATGCGGACACGTATCGTAAGACTTAAATTACTGTACAAGCTGTTTTTCTTTTGGCGAAATAAATCTACTTGAGGGAATAATAAATTAAAAGAATTATGCCTAAAAGTTAATTTTGCTACATAAAATATAAGGTTTAAACAGAAATGATATTCCTTTGACGAAATAAATCCCATTCACACTTTATTGCAAGATTAATATAACGATCAAAAAGATCTGAATGCATCTTATCAAATTGAGAAAATTTTTCAACGAGTATTAGAATATTGTCAATAGCTTGCTTTGATAAATTTTCCATACGAGTGAAGTTAAAACGAGTGCTTAGATAAAATCTTTCTGTAAACTCTTCGCTTTGTTTTTAATTTTAACCATTTGAAGTTTTAATTAAAAAGATAATTTTAATAATTCCTTGATTAGCAAGTTTGTTCAGGGAAGAAAAGTTCTAATTAAATTTTCGATAGGCAGAATTAAAAAGAGTCTATCATCTGATAGTATGATCCTGGCAGGTTTGCTGGTCTGTTATATGTTATCTAAAACAACACAATCGACCAGAAATCATAATTTGAATATAATGATGAATTAAAATGATCATTTTATTGATTCCCAAAGTAGCGAATTTTTAAAAATCTAGTCCATTAAGCAATCGCGTATCCATTTCTCTCGAAAGTACTAAGATCTCCCGATAGGCAGGATTGGAGAGCAGTTTATCATCTGCTAATACGATCATGACATGCTTTGTTGGTCTATTACGTTTTATCCACAGTGCTATTGCCCAGATATTAGAAATTTAGTTTAATAATTGATTAAAGGGATAATGCTATTAATCCCTCGAGTAGGAGCGAGTTTCTAAATACCTGATTCATTAAGCAATCATGTATCCATTTCTCTCGAAAATGCTTAAATCTATCGACACACAGTGTTGGAGAGCAGTCAATCATCTGCTAATATGAATTTGACAGGCTTAGTTGGTCTATTATAATTTACCAGAAATCAGAATTTTACTTTAATAATTAATTACAAGGATAATTTTATTAATCCCTCGAGTAGTGAGTTTTTAAGAATCTAATTCATTAAACAATCGAGTATCCATTTCTCTGGAAAGTGCTAAGATCTCATGATAGGCAGGGTTGGAGAGCAGTCTATCATCTGCTAATACGATCATGACATGCTTTGTTGGTCTATTATGTTTTATCCACCACAACAATTGGCCAGGAATCAAATCGCATGAAAATTTCTTTTTTAAAAATGTCTAACAAGAATCCATATTTTCTCCCACATCCTGTTTCTTCTTTCAAACATGACGCTGAAATGACAATGAGATGCTGTGATTGATGGCTCCCTCGGAACATTGTGGGACCCGGTGCACGAGCTTCAATTATGGAACGACATAAAACACTCTGACAGTGCTTTTGTACAATGGACTTGGGTTCTTTGATCCGTGCTGCTTTAAATTCTCCCTCAATGGACTGCCCGCTTTAAAAGTATATTACACTCAATGATGGGGCCGTTCTCTTTTCGTTTGGATAGGAATTGTTTCGCGTTTGCACTTTACATAGATATTCGAGTTCATGTGAAACGTACAATGCGAACATGCGTGTTTGTGTGTAACTATATCCCGACTCGTTCAGTATGGAGAACGGACTTTGGGTCGATTGTACAGTTCACGTTTGCGCCGTGACCTGCAATTCAATAGATTTGTGAAATTCATCGAGAATTTCTTGGGGAAGTTGGAATCGATTTTGAGACCGGGAGATTTCGAGTCTGTATTAAGCTCCTTTATATGATGCTTAATGTTCGTTTCAATTCCTACTAATAGTTTTAAAAATAAAACTAATCTAAGATAAAACTGAAAATAGTTTTATTGATTCCAGTTTTGAATTTTAACCCTCTGGACCGTATTTCCGAGTTGTGTAGTGTTGTTTTTTACTCCATAACACACTTGGTGACTAAATAACCACACCTATTGGTTGAAAGAATCCATGGAATCTTTCAACGTTTGGAAACATTATATCTGGTCTTTTCCTTAGAATAGAGTCATATGGACAGATTGGAAACTAATCTTTTGGAAAGATAGTATTTCTTCTTTCCTTGGAATATAATCAGTTTGAATGATTCTGTTGGTACTTTCGTGAGAAGCGATTCTATTGGTCAAGAATGTCTAAATTGCTTAGAAATCATTCAGGGAAGACCGTGGGTTGTAAAGTGGAATTATGCGTGTAAAGGTTACATCTAATTATTTTTCAATCTATGCACATTTTCTGCGTTTGGAGTACCGTTTCTAAGAAACTTCTCTATCCTGGCACGTAATTTCACAAGAATCAGATTAACTGAAAGAACTTTTCAGTTTTAGACAGAGAGAAGAAATGAGTTTTACAATTTTTTAAGGAAAAAAACAAGAATTTTTCACGATATTTGTAGTTAATCTTGTATAAATGTTTTCGATGTTATACAATGTAATACTAATCTGCACTTCAGTATATAAGATGTCAGAACGCATGCTGAAAGAATTTCAAACAGGTATCTGCAGTATAGTCTGATAAACGTATATAAAAATTAAGTAAGTTAATATTGTTGGTATTAGATCTGGAGAAATCATTAACTTCAGGTTATATGGAGAACAGACAGCATTTTCAAAAATTAGAACTAGTCACACCAAAGCTATAAAGTATTTAGCAGGCAAATGATTTACCGTAATTGTCACAAATGTCAATGTAACAGCATGACTAATCCTGACCACGTACTTCAGTGCTTCAGAGTGTCATGGAAACACATTCATAATCCAAGACATCATTGAAACATTTTCCTAATGAGGAAAAGCTTCCCCTGTGCAAAGTGCAATTTATCAGTTTAGGTAACAAGTACTCGATGTTACATCCTTCCATCGTAGAATCAATTCAGAATGGGAAAATACCTTAACCAGAATTTAAGTATATGTCTCAAACCAGTATATTCCGAGAAATGTGCATAGAAACTTAGTAAATTAACATTGCCAGTATTAAACCTTCCAACTCCTTTTTGCATTTGCATACATGAAATGTAATTTATTTTGTGGCACACCAAATAACTTTTTATTTAGATTTATACACTTTGAAACCACACATTTCCGATCTTGAAGAAAATTGCATAGTTTCAGCTTTATTACTTTGCAACAAGAGAGCCCTAATCAGGAAAAGCTCCGACTATGCAATGTGCAATTTATCAGTTCAGGTAGCAAATACTCTCGATGTTATATCACTCCTTCGTAGAATCAATACAGAATGGGGAAAATACGTAACTAGAGAGTACTGATGAGATTCCTTTCGTTGATATCAGCTGTTTCGTTCAGGAAATTGGCCATAGCTTTAAGGTAAGACGAGAAAAACGACAGCTCCTTATGAGATGATTTACAGATTAATATGAGAGTGCTGCATCGCCGAAAGGATTTGCGATAGATATGTACAGCAAAATCCTGAAAGATCTGAGAGAGAAGGGTATTCGCGGTTCGTACAAGATTGGTCATTTAATATAGGAATAAGTCAAGAATAATTTCTAGTTAGTAAGACGGTATATGTATTATCCTTATAGCATATATATTTATCTAAATAAGTTAATTTTTTGGGTAATTACAGTAGTTGTATTAATAATGTCATGGAAATTTTAAATCTTTAATGTTTAACTCAAGATCTATTCTCGAGTATCAGACCACTCAAACTCGTCCAACAGACCGGTTTCTCGCCATCATAAAAAATATCTTCAATATCGTGATGACGAGATATCTCGTCCTTAGAAAAATTGTTTAGTTCTTTATAGACAAGATATCTCGTCGAAGTCACTAACATCAGTGGAGATTTATCTATTTTTACGCTTTCCACACTATTGTGAGCCCCACTAGCCTGGTTGAAAGAGTAGCGGATTAGCAACAAGGAGTTGCGAGTTCGAAACTTGATCCAAGCGAAGATCGTTGTGTACGTAGGGGGTGGTGCATGTTAAACCTGTTGTGGCCTCAAATTCCCTCATGTTTGCGTGGCCCCTCAAGAATATATATATACGTATATATAACCCAATGCGCACCTCCATTCCACATGCTAATTCGTTTTTCCTAACATATTAGGCAAACACATTAAATTCTAAAGATATGGATGAGGATATCCTTTGCTGTTCGGTAAGAAAAAATTCGTTGGGAGACAAGTAAATAGCGACATAGGCAAATACGTGACATAACGAAGATCACTATAGCCCTTTGAACTCACAGTTATAATTAAATTGATTGAGGTAGGTAGTGATCTAACGTCACACTGGAGCAACACAACGGGCTATTAGTGACGGTTGCGGTCAATCCCCAAAGATCCTAGGACAACTCGTAATTTTGAACCAGTGTCAGATGACGAGATCCGCACCCGATCTGGCACCTCACTCCTAAACTGCAACACCACGTCCCCGTGAATAAATAGATTGAGGTATACTTTGCTGTTTGCAAAACCAAAATTCATTGGAGTACAAATAAATAACGGCCTACATGAATGCGCGACATAACAGTGATTACTGTAGCCCTTGTATCTCCCAATCCTAGAGAAATAGATTGAGATATCCTTCGCTGTGCGCAAAAAAGCAATTCACGAAGGGCAAATAAATAGCGGCATAGTCGAATGTGCGATATAACGGTGGTTATTGTAGTTGCATCGATTAACCGTGCAGTATTAAAGAAACAGTGAGGAAATGTCTAACTGAAGATTATAAAATGCGTTTATATTACTTAAAACCTTATACCTTTCCGCTATCTTTTACTCATATTTATAAAACAACAGCACTATACTTCCTTTTCAAGACTTTCCCCCGTGAATTGCACTTTATTGACAACCCCTGAGTGAAACATGCCTGAAGCAACGCCCAGAAATGCATTACAAACACGACAGCACTCTTCCTAAGATGAAAACAAAAACTTTTATATTCCTTTTGTCTTGTGTATGTGTAACACTGAATCAACGTAGCTTTATATTTCTGCAAAAAGACAATTGAAATTTTTCAGTTTTCTCATTCCAAAACGCTTTTGTACCCAGGAGCCAGTCCATTCTTTGGCATAACATCGAAACTTCTATTTGTGGCGATTTTCATTGTTTGTATTTTTCGGATGTATGAAATGCCATATTTCTGAACGTTCCTATCAAAGTTGCTTTAAAATTTGAAGGTATCTCGAATGTATTTTAAAGGTGCACTTATTGATCCTCTAAAGGGTCTAGTAATTATTATAGAGATAATTCAACTTTCCTATCTATTGTGAAATAAACGGTTGTGCCAATCCATTTATCAAAACTTCTATTTGGGGAGAAATTTCAGAACTTTATACTGTCAATCTAAATGAAACGTCTCATTTCTGAACTTTTACAAAGCTTTTTATGAACTTAAATTTTTATTTTAAAATAATATTTTTATGTCTCTTAATGACTAGTAATTATTCCATAGAAAACTTAAATTTTCATATCTTTTCCATGAAAAACGAACTGCAATATGAAAATTTATATGATTAGCATAGCTGTATGTACCCAGATGCTACGCACTTTAAATTCTGTAATGGTATATCCCATTAAAACTGCATTTCAAAAATCATTTCAAAGAATTTTGGAAATTTCTTACTCAATCTAAAGTATTGGTATGAATTATATCATGTAGTATCTAGATCCCAATTCATTTCTCAAACTCATTTAATGTATTTGGAATAATTTTGAACGTTAGAACACACAAGTAGTAAATAATGCTTGAAAATAAATAGTTAGTCCCTGATGACTGATAGAAACCAATTTTCAAATATGTCAATTATAATAATTATTTATTGAACAAACTTATTAGAATATATATATATGAAGTGAAAAATTTCCTTTAAGTCTGAAATCTTGACGACGCTGTTTTGATTTTGGTAACTGAACCTGGGTTCCTCTTTATCAGTATAACTTTTTTCGTGAATCACACATGAGAAATGTAAGTAGAATACTATTTAGAGGAACTTCAGAAAGTGGGACCAAAACGTCGAGTAGAAATCGCGTGACTGCTCTTAAAAATTGTCATGGTTGGCCGATTTGGCGTCTTATTTCCTTGTTGGAGACACAACATCCTAGTAGATCTAGGAACGCACGTTCTAGAGTGGCAACAAAAATGGTGAAGTTACCAAAGTCTGCCACTATGTCGCGCAGACCAATGAGATTATGAATCAATGAATGGGCACATGTGGTGCAATCAGATGATGAACGTTTGTTTCCACTCAGAAGACCAAATTAGTCTGAGGGTCATGTAACTACTAGTCATGGTCACATGATCCTGAGCTTATAAAAGAGTTATAATATTGCTCACTCTACTTTTTATACTTCCTCTATGGTTGGAATGGCCATTTACTAGACGCTGTCATGTGGTTTGGCCCAGCTTTACCAAATATGGCTATTGCGCCATAAAGCCCAACCAACCTTCAAGCAGAAATTCTTCCTTTCAGTATTTTTGCTCACTTAAAGTAATGAAGTACAGTGAAATTATAAGTTTCAGAGCACCGTAAGAAACATTTACAATTGACTTGCAAAAAGAAGTGTTAGTAACCTAAGCTTTAACCACATCAATCGCTTCCTCAAATATGCTTTAATAAGTCCAAAGATATTAAAACAAGAGTATCCACACAGAATTAATTTTAGTCTATCAGTTATTTCAAAAGCAAATAGTTTTTTATTAACACATTTCAATGAATTTTATAAAAAATGACGTAAGATATTTTTTGTCTCTTGTGGAACTTTATTTTTTTGTATTGAATTGCTTGATAGAAGTCTACGTATTGATTGGTAGAAATGTAAAGAAAACAGGATGAGCAAATGTAATACCTATGCAAACCCAAAGCGAGAGTAAACGTAGTACATAAAAAATTAAGGCCTTGGTGAAAGTAATTTCTTAAATCTATCGATGACAGAATTAATTTTTCTCCATAAGTTATTCCAATAGCAAATAATTTTTTACTACCACATTTCAATGATTTTTTCCAAGAAATGATGTAGATATTTTTTGTATTTTGTGGGACTTCACTTTTTGTAAACGCTTGATAGAAATTCACGTATTGATGGGTAAGAATTTACTAAGGAACACAGAGGATAAGTAAATGTGATAATTATGCAACCTAAAATCGTGGCTTAGCGCATTTTGTAAAAAAAAATTTAAGCCTTGGCTCGAAATAAGTTTGTAAATCCATCGACGATTTATTCGAAAATTTATTTCTCCAGTTTCCGAATTTTTCTTTAAAACCACCACGTGATTAATGAAATTTAATTTTGTTTTATTTATCTATACATTCTAATCAAGCGAAGCGTTTTCACATTAGTCTTTATTTTCTCCCTACAGTTAAGTGTAAAACAGATAAATGTTTGAACTTGGATTATTCAAAAACCACCGAGAAAAGCACGGTAAAATAAATCCTTAACTTTTTATTTGAGGATAATTCTTGTTTTAAGGATGAGGTAAAAAAATAGTTCTTTCGGATTTAATTTCAAGAGAGAAATAAACGGTTTGTTTATGAGAGGCATTTGGTTCAATCTGGTTCACCCGTAATTAAAGAATGTTTTTATTTTTAAGTCAGTTTGATCTTTCTAATTTTATTAATTATATACTTTGGGAAATTGGAATATGCTGTACACAGTAACAGTTTGGATAAGAGAAAAAATTCTTCAGCAGCTTCCATAATTATACGTAAGTGTTGCCTCTTTTTAAATGTCTGTATATGTATTCATCATCGGTATAATGTTAGAAGTTTAAACTGCCAAAGTTTTATTCTTTTGCTTTCCATTATATAGATTAAGAGCAAAGTTTAACACTAGAACATTCAGACGCGTCAAAATGACAGATTTCAAGTTTCTTGTTTTATTTAACAGAAACTATTAAAGTGCTTTTGGTTTGAATTTGTTGACTTTGCTCGGGATAAAAGAATGATTAAAAAGGGGATTTATTTTCCATCCACCAATTTAATTTCCGAGTTCTGTACATAAGGCATTTTCTGTCAGGCTAAATACAGGTGACGTTAATGTTTATGTGGCTATGCGTGTTTTCTGTGCGTACTCTGAATCTGACGTCAGTTGGTTTGTTTTCGAAAACGATTTCAGCAATTCGCCAATAAAAATTCTAAATAAGTTCCAAATTGATAAATGAGGGTTGATTAGTCATCATCATCACCATTTAAACTAATTTCCAAATTTTGTCAAAACCGTTATAAATTGCACTCTAAGGTAGCCCCTATTTGTATGCCAGAGTATTTGGACCAGCAGAAGTAAAATCTTCGCAGACTGTCTGGTTTATTTGTTTACGTTGAAAATCCCTCTCTTATAGGATATCTAACTTTACCAAAATCCTTCAATAGAACAGGCTTAACTGTTTCATAGTTTATCGCAAGATGACACGTTTTTTCGATAATAGTTTAGAAAATAGCACTTTCGTTGTCAGTCCTTTAGTTAAAACCCCTGTGATAAGCACCTATTGAGTTAGTGAAAGAATATAGAGATGAAGAAAAATGTGTACACCACTGTCTTAGGAAATGAAGACTGTCGAAAATATATTGAATATGCACATCGAATACTTCAAACCTAACTTTCAACAAAAGCAAATCCTGTTGAATTGGTTATTGCAGCATAAAACGGAGCTAGGTATTTAGTCAATGGAACAAATATTTTTGTGGAAAATGCACACACAAAATACTATCTGTTAGCAAGAATTGTTCCAAATTCCATCTTATATAATAAATATTAAAAATATTTGCAACTCAAAGGTATTATAGTTAATCACAATTAAACATTAAATAAATTAAAATAGTAGCTAATAAAACGAATTTTTCAAATGCCCATCTAGTCTTCCGATCTAGTATAGTTAATTATACTATCTATCTACCGCGTAAACTACTAAATGTACAAAGTCTACCCCCAGTTGCTCAAAAACGGATCAACCCTATTTTCATAGGGGAATTTAAGAAATATATTCAAATTTGTCACTCGACACTTGGTTACAAATTGGAAATGTATAGTATAAGATTGTCACACGTAGAGAAGATCGGAGAAGTAAATTGCCTCTTTTTGACGCCAGCAATCGCGAAAAACAATAAAATTTAATCATCCTGAATTACCTCTACTCAAAATGAAGAGTTCTGTTTCTATAGCGACCGCCACCACCCAGACTTGATATCTGTAGCAGTTCAAGTGGTAGACAGTACATTCTAGCTGTTCGAGTTTTAAAAAATGCTCCTAGCTATTTTTAAAGTAATATTTTTTTATCTTCATGTATCTGTAAAGTTGTTATGCTAATATTTTTATTTGATGAAAATACCAGAATATTAGTAAATATATATTTGCCGCTTACACTCTCTTCTATTATTTGATTATATTGTCGGATTAGAGCAGAAACTCGTAAACGGAAGTTTTATCGGAGACTATAAATGATTCTTTTCCTGATGAGAAATATTGTCATTGTGCTCCAAAGATATATAACATCATTAAAAGGCTTGTAAGTTTCATTTTTTGATCAATAAACTAAGATTTAGTCTTTAAATCAGCTGTACAAAAAAGAATTTTTGTCAGCTTCTGAATTTCTGCTATAAGCCAACAACCATCTGTCTATGTTTTGTTTATTTTAAATGTGTTATAGGGATTTTTTTAACTTAATTCGTTGTGTGTGTGCCGATAATATTATCATTGCATATAAATCTAGTTCCTATAGCCAATTACACGAAAAAGAACTATGAATAATGAAATACTCAAATATTATCAATGGGCTCAAACCTCTTTAAATTTGTTGAGTTTTCGTCTCTATTTATGCTTTTGATGATTTAAGAAACGCACAAAATATATCTTTCAGGTGTCCTTTTTCAAATATAGCGTAAGTACTTCCGTGTTTTTCCTTTTTCAATTTCTCAGAAATACCAATTCCCAAGTAGCAGCAGTGATGATATTTCAGTCATCTGAGAGGTGCTTGGCTCAAAAATAAAATGTGTAATTTAACAGTTCATCTTGAGAGTACCGAGTCGAGAACTTTGATGTACCAGTGTCGGATATCTACTGCCTTTTTCACTTCCTCATGTAATAAAATATCAAATTTACTGTAGTTAATGCAATGTCTGTAGGTGCCACTCGGCATTTAGTTTTGTTCAAACAAAAAGAAAACAGGAGGAAACAAACTCTTCTAGGTTTTTTTTTCCTACTTTCTAGCAGTCAAAATTGGTTTTCGTCTAAATTGAATTCCTTGAGTATCTTCAGGCCTTCTGTCTCTCGTAGTTTATTTGGCATTGCATTGAAAGTTCTCTTTTTAAAATTGGCTCTTTTGGTATTAACTCTTCTAGTGGTTGTCTCTAGTAGTGCACGAGGTATCTAATCATTAACAAAACTGACCAGATCTTGATGGACGAGATATCTCGTCATAAGAAGAAAACTGGTCCTTGATATCATCATCATCAAAAACTGAAACGATCTTGTCATCATCGAAAAATTGGCAATATCTTGACGAAATGTCTCTTCATTAGCAAAATTGATCAGATCGTGATAGACGAGATATCTCGTCGAAACCACACGGAGAGTTAGTCGCTTATGCTACCGAAAAGGGTAAATGCTAGATACATGTCATTTCGTAGTGTTCATAAAGAACTTCGACCAAAACATGCACATCGAAAAGTAAACACCAATGGAAATTATTTAATTTAGGCGTCACAAATATAAACACAATTCTTGCAGAAATTCCGTAAGAAATTAACTGATTCATATAACGTACCATATGTGTAAAAAATTTATTTGTAATGGAACAGTTACAAATGTTTTAATCAGCAGAGGATTCGTTTTTCGCTTGAAATATTTTGTTTACTCTTAACTACGTTTTGTCAATATTAATGTTGTCAAAAGGCAATTAGGTCCTTCATATTTTTTTCGAAAAGTTTAGTTCTATCTCTATTAAAACACGCAGCATTTTAAAACTTATGACTGCCGCAGTAAGATATATAAGCTGTTTATTAAAACAGCTGAAGTCTACTGAAATTGTTATTGGAGACATGAGACTAATCGGCAATTAAGTTGTCAAGTCGCTAACCTAAATGCCTAAATTTCAGAATGAAAATGGGGTGTGAAAAGTTAAAATTCTGAGATTAATCTTGTAATTTCCAAACGAGTGAATTGTTAATGTAATTAAGCAAATTTTCCCCCTATTTTCCTGAAGGTACTTTATTTTTTTTTAATTACTGTAGGCGGGATGCACGACTGGAAGTACATAAAATGTGACGCATCTTTTGTGACCTGAATAGAGAAATCTCGATATTTATAGCGGTCTTGCTGATGACTATTTTAAGTAATATTAGACAAGTATTCAAGTCATGTTACTCTGTTTACTTTTCATTTTTTTCCGTTTTTAATGCATTGATGCGATAGAAAGATAAGCAATTGAAAGACGCGACATTCGGCAAATTCATTAAGTTCAAACTTCGTATAGTGAATGATGAATTTAATTAATTATTATACTTTTAATGATTAATCAAATAATGTTACAAAGGCGTTCTACACATTTATATATGATTTGTAAAGTCGTATAAAAATATGAAACCAACTCACTTTTGGGATAGTCTTGAACCCCAGAGCACCCTTCTCTGTCTAGGCTACTGTATAGATATTTAAAGAGGGCAGTAATCATGGTTGTTAATTCTCTGGAGATCCACTTATAATTCAAACTTGTAAAATGCATTCGTGTCTGCATTAAATCCTAACCAATTTTGACTTTCTCAATCAATAGAACCTTTCCAAAGGATTATATTTTGAGGAACGGAGTAATGGAATATTTTCAAATGATTCTATTTTAATGAAACGAAAAAGATAATATTTTTAAAAGGATTCTATGATAAGGAAAAGACCGTCAGAATCTTTCTAAAGGATTCAGAAGGATTCTGTTCAGTTTTCTAAATCCTTTAATAGGTTTTCCAAATTATTCAACAGATTTTCCAAATTATTCAACAGATTTTCCAAATTATTCAACAGTATTTCCAACTGATTTTTTTTTAAGGAGAGGAGTAATAAAATATTTTCCAATTATTCTATTTAAAGAAAAGGAGCTATGAAACATTTTCAAACAATTCTATTTTAAAGGAAAGAGAGTCCTATATAATTCTTCTAAATCTTGAAAGAATCCATGGATTCTTTCAACCAATAGATATTTCTCTTTAATCATTAAGTGTGTTGTGAAGTAAAAGCAATATTACACTGCTCGGAAATCTCTCTACGCTTAAAGAGTTCATACGAAACCAAATGACGATTCAATAAACGCATGTGAAATGTTTGTATGAGACAAACTGTTGCAACTAAAGTCAAAACACTGTAGCCAAAAAAACAAAAATAAACACAAGAATTAGCCTCGAATCCCTTGCACCACTTTGACCGAAAAGCTTTACCATATCAAGATGTCTTGAATGGGGGCTCTTTTCTTAATCAATTCGAATGCCAAAGGCCATAGGCGGAATAATTCAAAGCAAACGCCTTAACTTGCGATAGCTAGCTCTGGTATTTGGGGATTAGCCTTTGTTGACGTGCATTTCCTTTTCTTTCTCGGGAGCTGCTTTTGAATTTAACGAGATGATTAAAATAAAACTTGGTCTAGCGATTTCTGCGCTATTTTGATTTCTTCCGATTTGTTTGGGGTTTGAATAATGAGATTCTGTTATTTTTACCGAGTATCGTGAGAGATGGTTCGGGCTTAACGTCAATATTGGTTTTTCTGGTAGACGCGAATTTAATTTGCGAACTAGCTCTTTGAGAACGGGCTTATTTTTTTCATTTGCCGTCTAAAAACTCGGGGAAAAAGTGGGTTGCCAACAGCTATCGTTAGTTTTGACTTTTCAAGCGAATGATATTCTCAATCGCGTTGTTTAATCTGTTAAATTGCGTCGTAGTTGCGTAGTTCACCGTTAAGCTGCATAGTAGAGATCGACTATATATATATTCTGCAAAAAAACTATGGTATATATTTTTATCTTTATTCCTTATATCGTAGAATCTTTGCTTTGTATTATGCGTTTTAAAGCACTGTTAAAAACTACTATATTCAATGGGATCTGAGTTATAATTTTATCTTTACTTCTTAATCTTTATTTACATATTATTGTATTACGCGTTCCAATTAATTATTAAATTTATTACACACACATTCAATGCAATCCATGTTAGATTTTGAACTTAATTCAAGCAATCTTTCCTTTTGCAATTATGCATTTAAAAGAACAGTTAGAAACTGCTATATTCATTGCAATCTAAAATTTTTTTTTTGTCTTTAGATCTTGCTTATAAGGCGAGTTCAACCTCGATCCAACCAAAGACCATCGTGTACGTGGGGGCTGGTGCACGTTAAATCTTCCATGACCACAAATGTCCCCACCGTGGCGTGGTGTGGATGTTTGGAGAGTGGACGATAGTCATAATATTCGTTGTCAGATAATGCAGCGTAGGTGTTGCCTCGTTATCTGACCGTGGTTCAAGATTATGAGATGTTGTCCTCGAATCTATCAATTCGGGATTGTTCCCGGAACGTCGCCAATAGCCCGATCATGGTATTTCAGTACGACGTTAATTCAACTATTCCCTCTCTTCGAAAAATCTTGATATTTATGCGTTTTAAGGAATAGTTAAAAATTGATTTTACGATAACTATATTCGTAACGCTATAGTGCACATTGTATGAATTGAGAATTTATTTTATTCAAATCTTCACACAGTCAATTATTTTTGCCCAATTTCTAAAAAAGGTTTGATATTGACGGTCATTTTTGCATCAGGTAGGTACGTAGGTATTTTAATTTAGGTCTCACTGGAGCAAAGCAACGGGCTATTGACGACCGTCAGGGATCAAACCCGAAGAGAAAGATTCAAGGACAACACCACGTAATTTTGAACCACGATCATATGACGAGGTAACACGTCATTTTTCAACCCACTCTCCAAGCTTCCACACCACGCCAACGTAAGGACATTTAAGGTCATGATAGGTTTAACGTGCATCAGCCCTCTTCGTACACAACGGTCTTTGGTTGGATTCCTAAATCAGAGTAAAGAGGCGTACTTATAAAAAAACTTTATAGTCTTAAGAATATTTGATATTTATACCGTTTCGAGAAATATTTGAAGATTTTAACCGTTATGACTTACCCATTCTGTATAGGGGATGAAGGGAATACGGGCATTCCACCCCTCATTAGAAATGTTCCTGATTTTACAAAAATAGATACTAAGTTAGTTTAATTGCAGTTTTGTTGAAGCAATAATTGGAAATGGGTAGGCAGATGTGAAAATATCAAAAAATATCTATCATCAGATTACAATGTTATCCGACCATTTTGCAAGAACTATGGTGTTTAACATCTGCAGAACATTTCTGTAAGAATGAATTATCTGTCATAGTCTCTCCAATTTCCTGTCATAGTCTCTCCAATTTCCTGTCATAGTCTCTCCATTTCCTGTCATAGTCTTTTCATTATTTGTAATACTCTTTCCATATCCTGTCATAGCCTATGCATTTTCTGTCAGTCTTTCTATTTTCTGCCTCATAGTCCTTCTATTTCCTGTCTCATAGTCTCCATTTCTTGTCTGTCTTTCCATTTCTTGTTATAATCTTTTCATTTCTTGCCATATTCTTTCCATTTCTTGTCATGGTAATTCTAATCCTAGTCATTCTTTCCATTTCTTATCATAGTCTTCCATTTCTTTTCATAATCCTTCCATTTCTAGTCTCATTCTTTCCATTTCTTTCCATATACTTTCCATTTCTTGTCATAGTAATTCCATTTCTTATCATAACCCTTGCATTTCTAGTCTAATTATTTCTATTTCATGTTTCAGGCTTTCCATTTCATGTCATAATCTTTCCATTTCTTGTCATAGACTTTCCATTCCTTCCATGCTTTCCATTTCCTGCTCTAGTTTTTCCATTGAGTGTTGATCTCATCTAAACAAATTAGATTTAAAAATACACCAAGCTAAAGCACTTAGGAAAACTGAGTAAAAAATAATGTTTATGTGCCAATGACACCCGTCATTCTGCTGCAAACTTAATCTCAGTTTCATATTTATCACAACATCCAGATGGTTTTGTTATATGCTACGAATATCGTGTACATAAGCTCGTCACATCGAACTCTAATCGTCTTTGAAAATCTTGAGAACAAAAAGTGGGCTTTGTTTCCCCTCCTCTGTTCACATCTCAAAGAGCTCGTTTTAAAGTTCATCAAGAGCAGTGCTAATGAGCTATCTCATGATGGAACTAGGTCAAATGGAAAACTTATTAAAATAAGACGCTTTAAAGTAATCTCCGAACCGCTCTGAAATTAAAGCGAAAAAGCTTTAAAAAACCCTTATACTTCGACAACCTAATTATACTAATAATTCTTTTGGGGCTTATGTTCATCTTCGAAAGTTTGCTTTTTCTTCACCTCCCTTCAAGCTGGGATACAATAGTTTGACTTCCTCGCATTAGCTATTTTCTAATCGGTATTTCTTTTAAATTTTCAACCTCTTTTGTGGTTTTTAAATTGTGCAATGAAAAAGCATTTTCTCTTCTCAAGGGATGGTCATTAAGAACGATGTCAATATGATATATTTCATTGTTTTAAATAAATCGCTTGTTGAGAAATTCTACCCCAGAAAAAAATCATTTTTGAACAATTGCCATTTTTGAGTAATTATAGAAAATTCTTATCTGAATAGATTGGAAGGTGGAAACTTTTTTTGCTTAGACATTCTATAAGAACAGAATTCTTTGAATATAATTATAGAACTCAAAAATTTCTGTTTGATATTCGAAAAATATATATTGGTTACTGAAGATGGCAAGGCTGTTGATAAAATAATAATGTTATGGTAGTTCGAGGAAATGTGTTAGAATAAAAAAAAGTTTATACGCGTCTCCATTCAATAAGGGCTGGTTTCAAATCATCAATATATTTCTATACTGTTCAAGAATCTAAAAACGTTTCATGTAATTCCTATAGATGTCAAATTTCAATTTAATGCACAATTCAAATATTTATTCACACAACATTTAGACACGTTCAAAAATTTGTTTTAAATCCAGTTGTAATTTCCTGACTTAAATTTCATATTTTTATTTGATTTTTCTGCATTCCTATGAAGTTTCTAATAGAAATCGCAATTTTTCGTGTTCTTACTGGAAATGCGCTTGCTAAACCTTGTCTACCGAATTGGCTTGTCATACTCTCCAACTTGCCCTCTGTGGCTTTTCTGACATGACAGGAACCAACCACTATAATTGACCAGACCTTACCAAAGTCTGCTGATGGAATTTCATATTTTCTTTCAGTTTCTAGATTATATTGGCTGCCAGACAGACTCAGTAAAAAGGTTGCGATCTGGCATTGGAAAAAAATGTGTGTTTCTAAAACTCAATTCTTAACCACTCTCTTTAATGGTAATATACTTCGTGCTTAACTTCATAAAAGTTTAAAGTACTTTAACTGTTTCATTTCATTGGATTCGGCAAGAATATAACTGGGCAGTGATTTTGATTTGCGAAGGTTTTCGGTACTCACCATTTTATTTTGTGATTTGAAAGAAATAACTGTCATATTTTTTTTTTCATTTCATTATTTAGCAATCATTATTGCATGTGCTGATTTTCTTTCCATTGACTCCGAACAACCAAACTGACTACGATGCTGCTGGTTTATGTTTTCATTTCTTAAAACGGAATGGGGACCCGTTAATAAACTTCGAGGGCTATTGTTACAAGATGACCGTCAAGATCAGATTGCTTTCTTGAATTCAAGCACAGAAAACATGTTTTCAAATTACCAACAATTCATAACCTACATAAGCTTGTTATATTTATCCTTCACGTAAGGGGGACGAACCCTAGGCATTGGCGTCCGTCTCCTCATATAGCGGCTTTATGACCTGTTGAGTGAGATCGATTAGCCCTGCGCATTTAGCTACATATATTCTGTGTGCATTTGTTTTTTCATCCTTCATGGGACGGGGACGACCCATGGGAATTGTCGCCCGTTTCCTGATATAGAGGCAGTATATAACCTAATGAGTGAGATCGATTGGCCCTGCACATTTGACTACCTATATTGTGTGTACATTTGTCTTTTCGTCATTCATGTGATGGGGGCGAGCCCATAGGAATTTGCATCCCGGTCTCCTATAGTAGTCATACGACCGAATGACTAAGGTCGAGTGACCCTGTAAATTTGACTATGCTTATTGTATGTACGTTTGTAATAATCCTTAATGTAAATGGGCTCCTAGGAATTGGCTGACCCACACGCTAAAAATATTGGAGCCCTTATTCGGCCAGACCCCTAGGAGGCACCACTCCTGGCTACCGCTGACTTTACAGTTTTGGACATAGAAACCGTCGTTGGAAATCTACACTTACTTCTAACCACAGAAACTTATATCCCTATGGGCTGCAGCTGAAAGCCCCAGAGTAATTTATTTTTCACGCGCTTTTTGTTGTTGCTCCTGGCCTTGTCGTCTCCAGTTAATACATCATCCCCGAGGAAAGCTTTAATAAAGTCGGTTTGATGTAGTTTCTTTCCTATCACTTTTTTAGAACGTGTAGTCTTGTATTAGTTACATTCCACCATCTTGGCAGATGGTTTTCATGTTTTGAGTCTCCGTTCTGTTTTATTTTCGGACATATCAGCAGCATTATGTGATAGAAACGATTCGTAATACTTTTCAGTTGCCAGAGACATTAAATCCTTAAGACACTAATCTACTCTATGTAAATAGATGTTTTGTGGCCATTTGAGTTTAAGTACGACATCATTTAATCAACATCATTCTTTTATACTTCCGAGTTATTGCCACGAGATATCTCATTCCTTCAAGATCTGACCAATTTTGCTAATCACTAGATATCTCGTCATAGGCGATTATTTGATAATGACGAAATCTGATCAGTAGGGCAACTTTTTTTTTGCAGTAAAAATTGGAAAAGTTGCATTTATCATTCTCTAAAGTTGCATTTATTTTTGATACACTAAAATCTAAAATAAATTATACCTAAAAAATGAAAAAATTCAAAATATATTGACAATTTTAGTTTTGACCAACAATTATAATACATCATTAAATACAGAAGAACGTTGAATGGCCGATCCATGGCTAGTTATTTCTTTAACATTGAAAAACTGCGCAAGAAAGAAAGAAAAAATCATTTCGCTGAACATTCAGAGATTTTAAATCGTCATCTACAAGGCGAAAAACATATTGATGATCGTCACTCACCTCGCAAACTCTGCAGTCGATTACGCAAGTTTCCTCTGGATTATCAAAAGTGCCAACCAATGTGTTAAGGTACTTCTTGTACAATACTTCGCATTCACAAGATCAGACACGTGATCAAAGGGTTGATTCAGAAGGCAAAAAATTAAATAATAATTTCATTCTTGTTAATTTAAAGCTAAATTTTAAAAAGTTGCAGGTGGTTGCATTTATGCAAAAAGCTGCATCTATTTTACGGTTATAACTCACTTACAATACACCCCATGTGGGAGGAATTTTTTTTTAGTACTTAACATGCAGCGTAGTACGTATGAAAAAAAGTTGCATTTGTTGCAAAAAGTTGCCCTACTGATCAGTTATCTTTTTATGACGAGAGATTGATGGACGATATATCTCGCCCATCAAGATCTGATCAGGTTTGCTTATGATGAGATACCTCGTCGAGACAACCACCAGGAGGGTTAAATTCTAAAATGAAAACGCATTTGCGAAGGGAATTCCTGTTCTTATAAACATGGTAAGGAATATTAAAATAGTCTCAAACAAGACAAAATTATGCATGTTAGTGCCGAATCGTCCTATGCTCATAATTTACAAATTGAATAAAAAATTGTTTTAGCTTTGTGCCCTTCACAAATGACTACGCATAAATAAGTAATCGTTGCTTGCAGTTGGCTCTCTTAAAGAATTGTTTTTCTCTGATAGTTTTCTAAATGTTAGGGGTTTCGATGGATAATTGTAACAAAGGAAGTGGGGTACTTCGGTAAAAAGTTTGGGAAACTGTTGACTGCAACAGCTACAAAGGGCTTCGTTAAGCTTCTATCTATCAAACTGCTCTCTATATACATTTCGTTTCTGCTTTTTCATTGGGAAAAGAAGCGGCCGCAAGGGACCGATAGTTTAAGGTCTCTGAGGAGGAGGCTACAGCCCTTCCAGTTAGATGCCCTCCACCGTCTGCTTCGTAGTAAAGCCTGAGTGATTGCAGAGATCAGAAGGGATACTCGAACGCAAAACTTAGGTTATAAAGTAATGCCTCTGCAAATAAATGTCATGCATGCTTCTGCGTTCGGGGCCCAGTTCCTAACATAAAACGAAATTGCAAAAACAACGCTAAACTTGGAAAAGCTCTCCTATGAACTATTTCTGCAAACGGAAAATGCGTTTTTCGGAACGTACTATGGGAAGTATTTGCGATAAATTTTCCAAATTTTCCGATGGAAGCGCCTGATTTGCAACCAAAAAATGCGCCGCGCAGTGATTGTGCTGCGCGATCAGTGCTTTGAAATTTTGCCGAGTTTAGTTTTGATGTTTTAATGTTATTTTTTATAACATAAATAAAATGCGGCGGTTTTTCTTTTTCCGAGCAATCGGAGACAGCTCTTTTACAGACTCGAAATAAATATCTTGATATTAAATATCGGTATGGACTTCTCCGTCTTTTTCTTTATCATTACTTGTGTTTTCAAGAAATAAAACTGAAGAAAAGTTGAATCTAAAATAACAGATTTTTTGCCTTACGCTTTCGGTCGTGTTTGCAATTCTGTTTTACAGTGGCGCAGCTATTATCCAAGAGCCGGTGTGGAAAGAGGAGGCATTTCCGAAATATTTACTAAAAACTGCTTTTTCTTGGGAAATGTTATATTTTTCTTGTAATTTTAAGCACAAATTTATCCTTGTCATAGAAGCGTTTTCCAGTGCTGTGCTTGTGAACGGAATGCATTTTCATGTATTCATCAAACCTGGAAAATCAATTCACCTGTTCGCGTATCTTTTCAATTATATTTCAGTTTAAAATAAGTGAGTAAAAATTGTATGCCAAGAAGCTTCGGGGAAGAAGAAAGCAACACCGGGCATTTTTCCTATTTCGTCCTGGAGACCCATTAACAAAGATTGACATTGTCTAGTTCTCATCCTTAGTAAATAATTTCAATACAAAATTGATATTGGGAGAATTAGTATACTAACAAAATATGTAATGTGGTGCGAAACTGGCCTAGGCACCAATGCCTCTAGGGACACATTTTAGAAATATTTATCAAAAAATTGTGTTTCTCGAAAAAAAAAAATATTTTTTTTAACTACTGAAATCATAAGCACCACTTTGTTCTTGTCAAAAAAAGTGCTACTTGGGTGGAGTGAATGTTCTGTGTGAAATCTCTAGGCGCTCAATGACGGATTTACAATGCTTGTAAGCCGGTTCTTTTCATCTATCCCTTGTAAACGTATTGCAACTTAGAAAATAGAAAAGAGACAAAGTATTGAAATTATTTTCTCGCAAATGTCTATAGAGCACTAAACAAGACGGGCGTCTTTTCTCATTTCGTCCTCAGGACTGGTCAGTTTTGAGGCGCATCGGATTAGCAGCCGGAGAGTTGCGAGTTCGAAACTCGGTCCAACCAAAGTCCGCCATGTACACTGGGGCAGGTGCACGTTAAAATTGTCGTTGCCTCAAATGTCCGAACGTTGGTGCAGTGTGCCAGCTCGGGTGTTATCTCGGCATCTGACCGTGGTTCAAAGTTACGTGGTGTTGTACTCGTATCTTTCCCTTGGGGATTGATCCCGGAACGTCGCCAATAGCCAGTTGTGTTGCTCCAGTGCGACGTTAATTATTTACTCTCCTACCTGATTGGTAATTGGTAATTTGTAGTTAACGTCGTACTAGAGCAACACAACGGGCTATTGACGACGGTCCGGGATCAGTCCCTTAAGGGAAAGATCCGAGGACAACGCCTCGTAATTTTGAACCACGGTCAGATGACGAAGCAACACCTGAGCTGGCACCCCACTCTCCAAACTTCCACGCCAACCCAACGTGAGGAATTTCGGCCACGACAGAAGGTGCACCAGCCGCCTCTACACCATACGTTTACAAACATCCATGCCCGGATTCGATCCAGGAACCTTCCTATCTAGAGGCTAACACCTTAACCACTATACCGGTTGGTCGGCCTCTCCTACCTGAAGACTTGTCAATAAATCTTGGCCTTTTGATAACTTATGTTATGCACAGCTAATTCTATTTGTGACGATAAACTAACATTGGGAGCATTAATGTACGTAATCAAAATTAATGTGATACAAATTAGTATATTTATTATAATTACCTTCATATTAAACACGTGAACTTTGTTTTGGACAGGGCGGCGTCAGAGTCATTAGCTCCGGGGCCCAAAATGTCTGGGTCCTGAGGGGCGCATTTTCTTTAGATGTGTACGGGTATCACAACCTCGAGATACTCGAAGTTTCTTTCCTCCCTTCCATTTTTACCCTCGCTTACCCTTCTGTCTTTTTTCTTTTTCTTCCTCCTGTCATCGTGTCGTCTGTCTTGTGTTTGACTCAGCTTGGTTAAACATGGCCCTTGCGCCATAAAACCCGAAAACAAACAACCCAAAACTCCTGCTTTTGCCTATTATTTTACGCATGGTCTCACTAAATAAGAAATATTTCTTTTGTAATTGGTAATTTTAATTAACGTCGTACTAGAGCAACACAGTGGGTTATTGACGACGGTCCGGGATCAATCCCCTAAGGGATAGATCCGAGGACAACACCACTTTATTTTGAACCACGGTCAGATGACGAGGACAACACCACGTTATTTTGAACCACGGTCAGATGACGAGGCAAACCTGAGCTGGCACCCCATGCACTACCCGGATTCGAACCAGGAATGTTACAATCAGAGGCTAACACCTTAACCACCAGACCGGTTTGTCGGCTTTTCTTATTTAGAGAACAAGAGCTTGTAAAAGCCGCCCAGCTAGTATGGTGGTTATGATCCTCGGTTGTCACCGAGTGGGCCCGGGTTCGAATCCCGGATAAGGCATGGATGTAAAACCTGGGAAAGAAGTCGGACTTTCGCCTGGAATGGATTCCCGTCTTGAAAGGAAAGCAGCGCACACCTTCTGTTCTTTGCTGGGATCATCGTTTGTTATAATAAAATATTCTTCTTCTGTATTGTCTTGAATGTTTCTGTTAACCACTTGCTTTCATATGCATCCCAGAAGAACATACGACAACAACAAGAGCTTGTAAAACCTATATAGTCTATGAAATAACGTTCGCTCGGTGACAACAAAACGGAACTATTGCTTTTCTTAGCAGGGGTTGTCGTGGCTCAGTGGGTATGTCCACTGCGCTTGCAACCTTCGAGTTGTAGGCGGCGCAGTTTCGATTCCTGTCAGGTGCATTCCTCCTTGGATGTATTTCTGTCTTCTGGGTCAGTAATGCTTCCAATGTGTGTGTGTCTATTTCTTGATATCGTATGTCTTGTGTCTGGCGCATCATGGCCAAATGTGGCCCTTGCGCCATAAAACTCCAAAAACCAGCCAAACATTCTTAAATAGCACAGGTGTTGACCATCTGGCCATGGTTCAAAATTACGAGATGTTGCCCTCGGATCTCCCCTCGAGATATTTCCCGAACCGTCACCAATATCCCGTTGTGTGTGTGGCTCCAGTGCTACTTTAATTCAGCTACCTACCTGTCTTAGCAACTTTTTTACCTTTGCAAATTTAAATTTCGGAGCAAGTCTCAGATTTTTTTAAATCCAGTTCTGAGCTTTGATTGGTTAAGAGACTCTTGCATCAGTATCTCCAAGAAATAAAAGTACGAATAAATTTTAACGAAAATAACTTGGCTTAACGATCGAAGCTCATAAGAAAACACGCATAAAAATTTGATATGAGACCAAAATAAAACTAAATGCACATATATAAAAACTATAAGATAAATACTATTTAATGTGAAACGGTAAGTACCCCTGTTCTTAAACAATTATGTGTATCACATTTTAGACGTTTAGAATATTCTGCGGCTTAGTTATTTGATGATTCTTCTATCCCTCCAGAACACACACACACACACACATTAAATCCAAACTTGTTACCAAAACAACCACTTTTTGAAGGTTATGAAAGATTGAAATATGTTTCATAGAAGTGTACGTAAGGTATTGATTTAACAGATTTGGGATCTGTGCCAAAAGCGCCTTTCCCACTGTTTCAGTAAATTTAACACCCAGGATTTGTAAGTTGACTCAGCTTCTAAATTGATTACACTGAGATCATGTTGCTCGTTAGTCATAGTATCGGCAATTGTGTTAATTTTATCATCACAAGTTCACCATTTAACTCGGAGCGTCTCAAAACTTTCGAGAAGTGTTGTACTGCCTTTACCCCACATCACACCTAATGACTAAATAATAAATCTTTCTAAAGAACTCGTGGATTATTTCAATCTTTTTTATTAGTCAATTCCATGGAGTAGATTCATTTGAAACTATTCTATTGAGCCATTATGTTCACTAAAACCTTTGGAAGATTCAATTGATCCTTTACTCGAAATAGAATCATTCGAAACGATTCTACTGGTCCATTTTGTAGATTAGAGTCCTTTTGGAAGATTCTATTCGTCCTTTTATATTTAACATTTGGAAATACTCTTGCTTCTTTCAATAGAACAGAATCACTTCCGTATGAAAGCAAGAGGGCCGTTAAGGTTTAGATGTAAATGTACAGTCGTTCTGTAGTCCGTTTGGAGATGTGTGCTGTTTTGTTTCTTGTCTGTTAATAAATCTTGTGTCTCGTCCTGAAATTTGTTTTGATTTTCATATAGCTGTCCTGATAAGTATGCTATATAAAACTAGCGCCCAACGTGGGGCCTCGTAAGTATGCTGCTATAATTTCAAGATTTGGTAGGGGAAATATCCCCCGTACAAACTTTTACTTCTTTACATAGCATTAAAATTTTGATTGTGTGTACATAATATTGTAATCCTATATATTTTCATTATCTATCATCATTTATAAACGTTAACTATTCAAGTATTTTACATTAACGTTTACATAAAAAATTCAACCATACTTTATTTATTTTGTTGATCGACATGTTTTGCTACATTAAGTCTCATTTTTGATTGCTTAACAAAACGTCCAAATTTTGTTTTTATAATGTCATTCTATCAAACTATAAAATATCGTACAAGTGCATGTATTGTGACATATTTTGATTGTAATTGTTAAATATTTAAAAATTTATGTTTCTTTTTTTCCACAGGTATGTAATCTGACTATCTCTACATCTTATCAATGCGAACCTAATAAAGGTAAAAAATCATTTTTTGTCTTTCGTATAAAAACTGTACATTTGATGTACAGAAATATATTCATAATCCGTAGCTGTTTTATTTCTTAATAGTACTTGCAATCGGCTACAAACGTGCATTTTTTGATAAGATTAAAGTGATAAATTCAGTAATTTAGTTTTTAAATCTGTGTGCCCACAAGGTGTACGCATACACTAGAAATATTTATTTTAATTTTGACTTTAAAGATTCATTTTTACAATAGGTTATTGGTTTGTGCTTGAACTAATTATAGTTAGCATAATTAGTATAAATAGCATGTGTGTGTTTTGAGCAGTGATATCTAAAATTCAGAACGACAATTTGGAAATTATTACTAATACTTTTCTTCATGTTTCGACCCTCAAGCAAATTGCTAGAAGGAATCGGTTTACAATTTTTTCACTACGGAAGTCTAAAAAATCAGATTTTCTTCAAATATTTTAACATTTAAAAATGAACTAAAAATTCCTTTCTTACCTAAAGGCTTTGACTCAGGGTCTAAACATCCACTGTATTATATAGCTTATGATGACACAAAAGTAATTAGAATAATTGAGAGATTAATTGTTTATTTATTTCTGAACTAAGCATCATATTGCAATAACATATTTCTTCAGAAGTTGAGTTTAAAGTTTTCGTAACTTGTTTGCACAGGGTGACATTATCTAACAAAAACCTTTGTAGCTGAAATATTGCGAATATTTACAAGGTCTTGTAATTCAAAAGCTAAGGAGTTGAAAAAAAATTTGAAGCAATAAAAATATCGATATTTTGGTCGATTTTCGTGATATCTAGTGTAAACATACATCTCATTTAAGAAATCTTTCACAATATATAACGTACAATATTTTTTCATAGGGATATGGGCGTTTGTTGCACTTATTATGGGCGTTTATCACTCAAATGAAACTACAATCGCAATTAATGTTCATTTATCATTTGTATGATGCAATAATGAAATCACTCAGGAATGAAGTTGATGATCTTTGCACTTACCTACTTTTCCTGCATGACCTTTGTTTTAAAAATTCATTTACACAAATGCAATTGACAGTTTCAGTTCAATGAATAATCTTAGTAATTTCAAATAATGCTTTCTGACAAAAACTTACATGAAGCTTATAGCAATTAAAATATAGCTAATTGCAACGTTATTTCGGAATTGCAGAGGGGAAAGGTGAAAACTGTTGAACATCACCGAAAACAGTTTATGGTAATTACTCTATTTTATTCCTATCCAATGAAACAATTCAATCTTCGAATTGTTGGCTGCGCATGTCCGATTCCTCTGAGTATATCTCTTTTTTGTTAATAAAAAAAATCTTCTTTGTGCGTATCTCCATTTGCTTGAGGTTTTGCGCAGCTTGGTCAAATATTGCAATTGCATCATAAAACTAGACCAATGAACTTTCAGTACCGACAACCGACAACTCTCCATACAATTTGTAACAATGCGATTTGATAATGCCGTTTAATGCATAACCTTAGTAAACCATCAAAAATAATAAAGAACAGACTGAATGAAGCTTTACAACAGTTAGAAAATAGATACTTGAATCGTGTTTTTAGGAATTCTAATTGAGAACTGTTGAACTGTACCAAAAACTCAATAATTACTCTGTTTTATTCTGATTCCTGAGACATCTCAATCAATCTTCAGCAACACTCTAACAACTTACACCTCTTGATGTAATATGTAATAATAAAGTTCGACAATACAGTTGCATACAATGCATAGCCTTGGTAAATCGCCAACTAATTAAAAACAGCTTACATGAAGCTTAAAAGATAGCTACTTGAATCCTGTTTTTCGGAATTCTAGTTGAGAACAGTTGAAACGTCCCGAAAACCAATTTAAAGCAATTTATTCTATATTCCGAACCCTTGAGGCATATCAATCCATCTTCAGTACCACTCTCCAACAATTTGCCTCTCCGGATGGCTTATAGAACAATACAATTCATTGCAGAGCTTTTGTAAATCACCAGAAAGAATTAAAACAGCCTATATCAAGCTTACAGCAATTAAGAGATAGCTACTTGAACCGTGTTTTTCGGAATTCTAGTTGAGATCTGTTGAACAGTACCGAAACTCAGTTTATAGCAATTACTCTGTTTTATTCCGAACCCCTGAGGCAACTCAATCAATCTTCAGTGTGTACCACTCTCCAACAACCGTTTCATTACGTAAGACTCCTCTTAAGATCACCAAAGCTACAAATTTTAGCGTAGCTTCTTTCTGCCCGGGGCTTCCTCAAACACGGGGTGAAACAGCAGTCATTGATTCAATTTCGGTAAATAAATCTCAAACAAGGCGTCCGATAATGTTTGAAAAACAGCAAATATTCGAGGCTGCACACAAAAAGAAAGTAATTGTCGCCGCGGACAAGAAAAAGGCCAGCAAGCATTCCTCTGGCTTACTTTATTTTCGAAAAAATCGATACAGAAACGAATCTGCTGACAAAAACTGAACTGGGCGGCGCAAAAAAAGGCACTGAAAAATTTTTCGTGCCGGCATATTTTTTTCTTTTCCAACAACTAACTCCCCTCACGCACACTCGGCTTTTTTGCTTCTTGGAACCTTTTTTCGATTAGTTGTTTTCTAGAAGACTTGTAAAACTTCGAAAACTCTGTTTAAAGCAGCGTTTCCTTCTAAATTTCCATTCTAACTTTTGTTGAGATGCATACTTTATTGCTCAAAACTGCGACTCCAAATGTTGAGTTGTATTAGGCCACGAGTCTTATACACACTGCAAATTTTATTAGTTTTCCAACTGATCTCCATCTTTTTCGAAACTATGAAGAAAATTTTTTTCGGAAATATTTCTGGAAAATGTCTTTATTTTTGTCAGTACTTGACAGTTCCTAAGTGTCAAGTTTTGACGTTGATTAATCTGTTTAAGTCGTACATGATATTCTTTATTCCCAAGGCTTGAAACAAGTAGCTGAAATTGCTTCAAAATTCATTAATATGAAAATGTGTAATCAATAGTTTAAAAGCTTCAAAAAATGACTAATAAAGAAGATAAGAGCAAGATGAGATCTTTATTGATCAATTTCGAAGCATTTTAGACTATTGACTCTGGTCAAGGTTTTTATCTTTTACTCCACTAAAATGTGCTTATGGATATTTTAAATTTGATTTTCGTTTTCACTACGTAAAAATTCCCTGTTATTTATATTCTGAATCCCCTTTTTCTTTAAAGCAGTAAAATGTCCATTTGGGATTGAATTTAGGAAAATTGTTTGTGCAAAATATACAATCTAAAAGCTAGAAAAAACAAATAATAAACCGATAAAAACAATATTATATCTTTATTAAACATTTTTGAATCCTTTTTGGTTATTGATTTCACGGCTTTGGCTAGGTTTTTTACAATTTTTTAATCAAAATGTGTTTTTAAATTTTTATGTAAATTTAAAATTTATTATTTTATTTTACTTTACTAAGCTTTTCCGGTTGATGTTTTGAATTACCTCATTAGAAAACTTTTTGTAAAATTCACATTTATAAATGAAATTAGATAGAATGGTTGGTAGTTGAATTTACGTCACATGGTAACCACACCGGGCTATTGGGATCGATCCTGAAAGGAAAGATTCGAGGACAACATCTCGTAATTTTACCCCACGGTCAGATGGCAGATAGTTACGTAGGAAGATTGTAGAAAGTAATTTAGGTAATTAGAGGGTATGGTTTAATTCATCATCTATTTAGTTTATTTGACCCGTAAGAGAATACAATGGAAGCATCTGTCAATATTTGCAACGACATTTTTTTTTTCAAAATTACTTAAAGGTAATTTAATAAGGTTTTATTTGTAGTTACGGTTGGATAGCTGGATCAGAAGTTCAGTTTCAACTGTGAAGGTTGTTTATGATGCCTTTTATGGCTGATACGATGTATTTATGGCATGTGTGGTCATTCATCGAAATATCTTTCTACAGGAATCTTGCTATCTGCTGTCCAAAGTTTTATATAGGTACTAGACACAACACGATAAAAGTAATTTAACGCTAATCATATTCAAGCAAATCTTCTATTTCGTGTCCCGGATTGTGCTATAAGTAAAGAATGTTGCTTTTTAGTTTTATACCTTATTTGAAGGAAGTCGTTATGTTACTGAAGAGCAACTAATCAGTTCATTGAGACGTATACCGTTCTGTATTCCATCAGTTTATGTTGAAAAACAATTCGTCTAGATTTAATTCTTCGTGGGAATCAAATTAAATGAAATTTCGAATGAAAACCATAACAGATATCAAATATAGGCTATTGCCTTTTACAGACCTTTCTACACATTGTGTACGAAAAATTATTTTAACTCTGGGCCTCATCCCTATAATTCCACCTTACATCTTGATGTCTTCCCTGCATAACTTTTAACGAATTTCAATCTTCTTGACCAATAAAAATTTTCTATTCTAAGAAAAGGACCTATAAAATATTTCCCAACGTTTCTATTCTAAGAAAAATATCAATATAAACTTTCCAAGCGATTCGATTCAAAGGAAAGGACCAATAGAATATCTCCAAAAGAATTATATTCTAAAGAAAAGATAGTAGAATCCTACAATGTGATTTTATTCGGAGGAAAAGATCGTTTAGAATCCTCCAAAAGAATTATTTTCTGTGGAAAGAACCAATAGAATCATTCAAAAAAATTATAATATGAGTAAATGAACAATAGAATCGTTCCAAAAGATTATATTATGACGAAAAACTAATAAAATCATTCTAATCTAAAGAAAAGAAAGAATCTGGATTATTTTAACCAACAGATGTGTTTATTTAATAAGTACATGTGTTAAGGGCTATAAGCAATACTACACTACTTGGAAATACCGTGACTCTCACAAAGGGTTAATGAATACTGCAGACGCAAAAAAAAAAATGTAAACCCCGATTTCTTTCGTTGAATGATCAATTTTTTCTCCAATTTATTTCTAACTCAAGCATTTGGTTTTGTTTTCTGCACTTATTTCTCTCTATTTACTCCAAGCTTAAAATAAGTCGCCTCTAAAAAGTACAGTAAAAGCATAAAATATCTGTTCTCCTTCCGCTTCTTTTTTCCCGAATAAACTTTCGAGTCTCTCCCAGTGTCGTTTCTCCTGCTTTTTATCGAGGTTACCTCTTCTTTTCCCGTTTATTTTACAGTTCCCTCTACAGCCACTAGTGAAGGAACGGTTTTCTTTCTCATCTTAAATGCTGATCCTACTTCTTCCTTTTCTACAATACCAATTCTAAGATGGAAAATTGTTCGTTGATCAGACACCTGAGACTAGTTCTCAGTGATACTATGCCCGGAGACTTAATGCCCTTTTGACGTACGTGGATAAGCTTTCAAACCTTTTTTTACCTCGTGTCATTTCTACCTGTTCTTTCTTTTGTACCTACATTACATAGGGCGTTAGGACGTGCAATTCAGCTAAATACCATCAATCTAGGACATTGATCCTAGCTTTCTCAATCAGAATTTTGTTTTCAAGCTTCCCAGTTTTTATCTGTCGAATTTCATATTTTCATCTTGTCATTTTCGAACCATTGTTCATGTTTCAGTGTGTATTTATCTCTCTTTGAGATGACCTTTTCCATAAAGTAATCGAATAGGAAAACCTTTGCAATGAATAACAGACAATGTGTGAGGGTAATATAAATAGGTGCTCTTTTTCAACGGATTTTACTTGACAGAAATTTAAATCTGTACCATAGTAACAACGCTTTATATTATCATTTGGGGTCGTCTTTGCTTAGTGAGTATGCCTACTGTGCTAGCGATCTTGGAGTTGTAGGTAGTGCAGATTCGTTTCTCTCTGAATGTATTTCTTTCTTGTGTAAGTAAAAAATTTTCCTCGTGTGTATTCGTCTATTACTTGATGTTGTCTGTCCTGCGTTTGATTCAGCATGGCCTAATATGGCCCTTGCGTCATAAAACGCAACCAACCTACTTTTATCATGAGTATTAGAGACCTTGAATGCATAAATGAAGTATATCAATATTTTCATGATTAATCTACTAGTTCATTTCACTGCTCACGACTTCAATCAATTGCTTCTTGCATTCATTAAAAAACTACTAATGAAATTAATAGAAACTAAGAATATCAAATTAATGCTTTCGTCATCAGCTAGTGACTTATTTTTTTAAATTATTAATTTTGAGTGTTTGGTGACATAGTTAAATGCACAAAAATGTAAATGTTAAAGGGTTTGTTATTAAAAAAATTAATTTTTTAGAAAATGTTTTTAATGGAAAATTTAAAATTTGGGGTAAATGGTTTATTATTAAATCTTTAATCTGCTGTTAAATTTAAAATTTGTCTTTCAAAATTTAAAGGCTTATAATTTATTTGAAGAAAGAACTGAAATGTCATATAGTTCATAAGGGTGTAGAGCTAAATCATGAGATAAAAAAATTCTTAATATTTGAATTAGATTTATCCTCTTTTTTTTTTCGTTGGGTTGGCGTGGAAGTTTGGAGAGTGGGGTGCCAGCTCAGGTGTTGCTTCGTCATCTGACCGTGGTTCAAAATTACGAGGTGTTGTCCTCGGATCTTTCCCTTAAGGGACTGATCCCGGACCGTCGTCAATAGCCCGTTGTGTTGCTCTAGTACGACGTAAACAAAAAAATACCAATACCTCTTTTTTTTTTTTTTACAAAATTAAATACCTTATTACGTCATTAGAACGAGCAATTCAGTTGAAATTGAAACACTACAATAATGAAACTAAACCATTTTAGCGTAGAAAGGTTATTCTTCCGATGTACCCAAATGCGGGTACTCTGAATGCAGAGTATAAAGCCACTAAGTACGCATAGATATTGAGCGATCCGAGATTGAAACTGCAAACATCATCTATATATTAAGAGAGAGAGAGAGAGAGAGAGAGAGGACGTTTTAAAAAAATATTAAAAGAAATCTTGCCATGTCATCGGCCGTTTTTCCACTTCCTCGAGGACTGCGGGCATGACTTTTACTCGAGTCCAGAACAAAAGGCTGTAAAGAAGGTGAAGTGCATAAGAAAAAGTTATCCGACCATCCTCTACATCTTCCTTTAGAGATCGCTTTCATTGAAAAGCACTTGAGCAACGTGACGTTGAGTTGGGACACGCTTCAATGGAACTGCCATCAGTGCTATCTTCGATAGCTCCACTTTCTTTTCTCTGTTCAACATCACGTGTGAGTAAAGTTTCTTCGATTTTTTTCCTTTTCCTGTCCGGTGACCATATTTAGCACCACTAGAAAAAGTCAACTCATGTACCTACCATTTAGTTGGAACGCAGATGCTGCAAATGGTTCCGGTATTTTTTATGATCGCAACATTTTCCTTGTCTTACTTTCTAAAGAAATTATCGGACAAAGGTTTCAGGATGTAAATGGAACGAATCTAGGCTACTTTATATTTACATTCTCTTGAGCAGTTCCGAAAGTCGTACTGCTTCTAGTTTTGTTGTGTCGGATATTCCATTCAAAATAGTTGTGTGATTGCCATATCACATGAAGTATGTGATATGACAGTCACAATAACTATATTTATGTCCTAAAAGTAGGGATGCACAACCTTCAACCTCCTCTTTTTTTATGCAATTTCTGGTCCCCTAAATACTTCCTGAACTTTGGGGGGGGCGGAGATTGCATTAAAAAGAGTAGTTTGCAGGTTATGCATCCCTACTTTTAGGACATAAATATAGTTAATGTGATTGCCATATCACAAGTTTTGAAACTATTGAAATACAGTTAAAGTGCTGTTTATTTCAACCCTCCAAATCGTTTCGACGAGGTTTCACGTTCATCAAGGTCTGATCAATTTGATTAATAACGAGATATTTCGTCATCACGATACTGCCAGGGTTTTTTATTACGAGAATATTCTGGTCATATTTTTTTAATGACAATATACCTCCTCCATCAAGATCTGACCCAGGTTTGCCAATGACGCGATACGTCGTAGAGACAACCACCAGGAGAGTTAAAAAGTCCAAGAATTCAATTAATTTATTGTTCCAGATTTGATTGCAAAAAGTCGTTTTCACTCGTATTTCTAAAGAATGATAAAAAATTGATTGTTAGGTTGTTTGGGTTTCTTATGGAGCAACGGCCATATTTGGCCAAGCTGCTCCTAGTACGAGAAAGACGTCAAGTAATGGACATGTACTCTCCCAAGGAAAGTTATACTGATGCAAAAAGGAAATACACGCAGGGTAAGTTTCTGGAACCGAAACTGTGCAGCTTATAACTCACAGGTTGTTAAACACGTATTTAGATGCAATGCCGGGCTATATTAATTCGGACACCACCATACCAAAACTTAAGTATGCATCGTAACAAGTTTTGTGTGAAGCAATTATGTTTTTAATATTCTAGTTTTCTCTTTTAAAATTCAATTCTTTATTTCCAGACATCTTAAAACAGTTCACTGTACAACTTGTTTAACTAATAACTCAATCTAATACTAGTTTAACTGATAATAATAATAGTAGTCTAATACCTATTACTAGTTCATTATACTTCTGGTTCAACTAGTACTATTAATATCTCCATGTGCTACTAGTTGAATTAGTACTACTAATATTACGGTATGCTGGTTCCCCGAGTTGAAGTAATAGTAGTAATATTTCAGTTTGCTGGTTCTAATTGAAATAGTACAAATAATATTTAAGTATGCTAGTTAAAGTTGGAGTAGTGCTACTAATATTTCAGTATGCTAGTAATAGTTCAGCTTGGACTCCTAATATTTCAACTACGTAATTCTATACAACTGATGATTTTAAGGATATATTCATTGGTAAGATATTCCACTCAACAGACAAACCATTGTTCGCTTATGGCATTCAATAATACATTTAACACACAAGAAATAAAACAAAATGTTTCTTATATACGGCCCTTAAAAATTTGAAACTGTATCTAAGTTCAGGATTCGATACATGAACACGTTGGTAAACCACTATTCACAATGAAACAAGGCTAGTTCTTTTGCTAGAACGGAATTTATCAATTTGCCGGTCAGGTAATTTTAATTAACGTCGTACTAGAGCAACACAACGGGCTATTGACGACGGTCCAGGATTAATCCCCTAAGGGAAAGATCCGAGGTCAATACCACGTAATTTTAAACCACGATCAGATGACGATATCAATTTGCCGGAAACTGTTTTATGAATTCTTCGGGTACCGGAATTCCTCTTATCCACCCGTCAACGAAAAGGTCTGAATGTTACATGACTGAGTCCACCGTTAACTCAAAGGGGATTCGTAGCAATATTTGAACAAAGTAAGCGAAAGTGGCCGTTTCTCTCCTAAGCAACTAATGTTGAACATCCGAACTCTCACACAGCTTCCCTAAAGACCATTTGCTGCAATAAAGACTGGCGTAAGAAAGTCCATTTCCACCTAAAGGATTTTCTTTTCTGCCTCATTGGTAGGAAATTGCACTATCTACTAATAGTAGTTCAAAGTATTACTGGTTCAACTAGTACTTTTAGTAGCTCAATGTACTTCTAACTGAAGTAGTACTACTAGTTTAACTAGTACTTTTAGTAGCTCAATGTACTATCTAGTTGAAAAAGTACTACTAATATACTATCAGTATGCTACTGCTAGTTAAAGTACTGCCTCTGATTTTTCAGTATGCTACTACCAGTTGAAGTAGTTTCAGTATGGTATGACTAGTTCAACTAGTACTGCTAATATTTCAACTACTTTTACAACTGAATTTTCAGGAAAGGTGCATTGATAAGATACCCCACTCAACAAACCATTGTCTTCTTATGTTATTCAACAACACATCGAAAATAAAACGAATTGCTTCTTATACGACCCCTAAAAAATCGAAACTGCATCCAAGTTCAGGATTCAGTATATAAACCACTAATCACAATGAAACACGGCTCATTCTTTCCCTTCTTTCGCTAGAACGGAATTTTATCAATTTTCAGGGAACTATTTTATGAATTCTTTGGCTACCGGAATTCCTCTTCTCATCCATCCGTCAGCATTAAGGTGTGAATGTTACATGACAGAGTCCACCGTCGACTCAATGGGGATTCGTAGCAATTTCTGAACAAAATAAGCGAAATTGGCCGTTTCTCTCCCAAGCAACTAAGGTTGAACATCCCAACTCTCAGCTTTCCCTAAAGACCATTTGCTGCAATGAAGACTGGCGTAAGAAAGTCCATTTCCACCTAAAGAATTGTCTTATTCTCCCTCATTGGTAGAAACTTCTCGATCTACGAACTCTCCTTTAGTCAATTGAACGCCACCGCCTCCCCTACAACACATCTAGCACTGCCAGAGACAGATCTTTTCCTCTGTCTCTTTTTTCTCGTTTCGTCCAGCTTTTGTTGGCTTTTGCTTCTTGTTTTGGCTGTCTTATTCACGAAAAGGAAACAAAGTATGATTTTTCTCTTGGCTTTGTGTCCTTTCTGAACCCAACTCGGAGCCTGCATGTACATTGAAGGATTTTCAATTGAATGCCCGAAAAATAAGGCTCTTTTTGTAATTCGATAAGGAATGTTTCGCGCTAGTGGATCTTGGGAAGTAAAGGCTTCAAAAAATGTCTAAGATGATAGAAACAAGATAAAAAGCCATCGTGGTTCAGTGGATTTGTCCACTGCGCTAGCATTCTATGAGTTCTAGGGGGCGCACATTCTCTTCCTGTAACACATTTCCTTGTGTGTATTTATCTCTGTCACGTTGGCGTGGTGAGGTAGTTTTGAGAGTGGAGTGCCAGTTTAGGTGTTGACCTGATCATCTGACCGATGTTCAAAATTAAGAGGTATTATCCACGGATCTATCCTCAAGGCTTAATCACGGATCGTTGCCAGTAGTCCGTTCTGTTTCTCCAGTGTGACGTTATTTCAACTACCTACACCCCTTCTCTCTTGTCCCTTGCGCCATAAAACCCAAGCAAACAACTAAGATGATAAAACTAGTCTGTTGATGCTTCGATAGACGTTTTGTTCCGCTTACATACAATAGCCCTTCGATATATCGCGCTCCTTGGGGAACAACACAAAGGAGCGATTTCGATTAAACACCCAACGTATCGCCATTTTGGCGATAGGCTGCATTTTAAGCTGACCGATATATATTGAGAATATTCAGACGCGCTGAAGTAAAATCTTTGCGGACTTGCGGTGACAATCCCTCGTACATACCTACAAGTATACGGCTTAATTTCGTGTTCCCATTTAAAGAAATTACAACTTAATGCGTTTTCAGTTGCGTCATTAAATTTCACTTTAAAGGCAGATACTATACCTATATTTATTAACTGTATATTTTACTACAATGCATTACATAAAGCTGGATTAGACAAGTTAATTAATGGAATTGATTTGACATGCTAGCTCAAATTTTAAAATCCTGGTCAGAGTATATAAACGCATTCGTTATTTAAAGCTTATCGTTGTATTCTATAATCTCCTCTTACTCAATATTCGAGTATGAAATAAATTGCAAGGGCGTTTACATTAGTTTTGATGCTGTAGGGTACATAATCTCAACGATAAGAATCTAAGACTTTCGAATACCAATGTTTGTGGCGAGATTCTGACCTCATATATTTGCGAATTGAAGCTCAGCGATAGTCTAAGTTTCCATAGATAACATGGAATAAATCTTAGCCGATTAGATCTGCAATTCTGTTTAGTCAGTACTCTCGAGAGATCTGTCGTTTTCAAGTTTTCTCATTACGTGAGCTACTGGAATTATCTATACCCATCGCGAATGAATACCTACCCTACTTCCTAAATGATTAGAACTTAAATAGCTCTTAAAATCATCCGACGGCTTCTTGTCAAATTAAAAGACATCACTTTGCAGTGGGTTCCTGCACATTGCGAAGTGCATGGCAATGAAATTGTGACAAGTTCACTATATTGCCAACCCAATAGGCCCAGTTTCTTTTCCAGCAACTACCCTCACTATGTAACTGAACCACTATTTCTGCTAAAGCTAGAATAGGTCACACTAACTCATGCCTACTGGTTTAAGAATCCTTTCACTGGCTGGAATCGCTAACTCAGGGATCGTTTTTACCTGACTGGCTCAAACAAGTGTATTATTTCCCTTGATGAGGAAGAGACTTTGGAGCATATCTTGTTCGACTGCGAGGGAGAGAACATTTTTAGGGGGAACTATCTTAAAGAACATTTGTGATTCATCTTCTATTCTGACTGTTTTATCTAATGTTCATTTTATGGATATTGCTTCGCTGGTTTATAGAAGACATCGTGAAATCAGCGTTGATACGCCGGACTTGGGTAGTATCACGATGTAAATTGCTTTCAAAAGTAAAGATTTATGAATAAATCAGCGTAAAAAAATTCTCACCGTACCTGCTATATTTTTAGGTATAAATTGCCACTAGACAAGAGTTTTAAACCTAAATTGGTATCAGCTAATTTAGGTATAAAACTACTAGACTAGCGCTTTATTCCTAAGTTTATATGCCGACCAACCGGTATAGTGGTTAAGGTGTTGGCCTCTAGTTCGGAAGGTTCCTGGTTCGAATCCGGGTCCGGGCTTGGATGTTTGTAAGCGTATGGTGTAGAGGCGGCTGGTGCACCTTAAATCTGTCGTGTACGAAAGTCCTCACGTTGGGTTGGTGTGGAAGTTTGGAGAGTGGGGTGCCAGCTCAGGTGTTGCTTCGTCATCTGACCGTGGTTCAAAACTACGAGGTGTTGTCCTCGGATCTTTCCCTTAAAGGATTGATCCCGGACCGTCGTCAATAGCCCGTTGAGTTGCTTTAGTACGACGTTAACTAAAATTACCATTACCTAAGTTTATAGTACATCAAATTTAAGTATAAAACTGTCACTTGCTAGATTTGTCTACTTAGCCGAGTGGTTAGCATTCAAGCCCACTGTTGAACAAGCTCTGTGTCCGAAGCCCGATTTAGGTATGGATGTTCGTAGTGGTTCGGGTTGTTTGGGTCTTAGACATAAAACCCATATTCTTTTGGCCGTTATACTGAGCAATGTTTTTCCGTCACGTGAAATGAACAACACATGCGCAAAATGAAAGTTTTACTGACACAGAAAAGAGAAATATACCCAGGGTAAGTTGCAGGAATCGAGCCGGTACCGCGAACAACTAGCAGATTGAAAGTACAGTGGATATAAATCCACTGAACAGCGTAGTAGTTAAGGATAACCTTTTAATCGTAGACACCCCGGTTTAATTAGCCCACCTGTAGCTAAAAATGACCGTTTAGTGACGAACCAATCAATTCACAGAAGCCGCAAAACTAGCAGTTTGAATGGCTAAGAATGGAAACAAAAAATAACGAAGAAACCGTAACTTATGTTATCTTCCTTGTATTCTGATTAATAAATGACAAGTAAAATAATTCCCATTCACTAAATCAGCCTTTTAATGTTTTGTTATGAGTTTCTCAATGAAAATTCAGGATTTTAAGATGGCATGTCTTGCACGTGCATGGGATCTTATGTAGTTTTTGAAGTCCAACAATATTAAATAATTTATCTGGCAAAAATAATTTTACTACCTAAATGATAGATTAAAAAATGTAAATGCAGCACGATCGATAAAATGCATTAGACTGGAACGTTTATTCATTTAATGCATTCAAAATAAATACTTGATCAGAAATAAATGTGCCGCTGTTGTATTTAGTAGTTAGAAAACACCTATAAGGGAAAATAATCCTTTTGAAGATTTAGGAAATAATTTTTTGCAGCTGAAATGCTTTTATAGGTGATAAGCAAAAATTTACGACCGAAAGCTTTCAACACGAAACACGTTTAATAAGTACATTAGATTTTAAAGCATATTGTTAAGATAGGTGACATTACAGCTTTGAAATCAAATATTCATTTTATTCCAATTCTTAAATTCTTCGTGCATACAAAAATTGTTTTTCTCTTTCCATTTTGTTTTTTAATAGTATACTTCATACAAAATTTGAAATGGATACCATGGTTAAAACCATTAATCCTACCTTGAAATAGAAAGTAGTCTAGTTATTAATGCCTTTGTATAGTTGCTTAGAACTATTTTTACTTAACATCAGCAATAAATCTGCTCAGAGCAGTAACTCGTTAACTGACATTTTGTCCATACACTAAATGCCTATTTTCATGATGATGAAAAAAAACATTGTCAATTTATAATCTATTTGAAAGATCTATAACACTCAAAATGTGTGATTGTGCTATTTATTTATTTTTTATCTAAAAACCAATATTTAGTCTTTAAACAGCTGTACAGTAAAAATGTCAAGGTGAGTTTCTTTTTTCTGTTCTAAGTCGACTATATATCGTCTGCTTAGAGCAGAAAAAAAAGAAACTCATTAACTGACATTTTGTCGCAGACACTAAATGCTTATTTTAATGCTGCGAAATACATTATCATATTGTAATCTGTGTAAAGATACATAACACTATCTCAAAATGCTTAGGTCTTTAAACAAATGTTCAGTAAAAAAATATATATATTTTTGTCAGCTGAGAAGTTTTTTTTTCTCAGATGACGATATAATGGTAGCTCTTATTCCATTCGAACAAATATTTATTTCATTTAATTTGGTGAATGTGTGTATTTAATAAAAAGGCATTAGTTTACATATTTTATAAATTGCTTATCTTCCTGTTACAAAAGATTATATTAAAAATGATTAAGCAGTCACATGGGTTTATGTTAAAGGCTCGCAAGACTTAAGAAGGAAATTAAAATATGAAAATACTTTTTATCTTTCTATTGTGCATTCTTTTTCTATTTCTATTACCTTTGAAACGTGACGTCAAGTTTCCAAATTAAACGTAAAAAATATTACTATCGTTAACCTGTAACATGTTAATAATTATTTACAGACCTGTTTATAATAACAGGTTACTGTTTATAATAACAATACCTCTGAGGGTACCTGATCAGGGGGTTATCGGCCTCTGATTGCGATCTAAATTACGATATGTGTGAGTAAATGGATGTGTGAAAGGGACCTTCCTGTAAAACGGATGTGTCATGTATGAAGAAGTCCAACCCTCCGGGGCAATGGCACCCCCAATTGGGCCATATATGGCCCGCACGACAACAACACTGATTAGCAATAAAATAACTTTTTGGTAAGTTGATTATATGTAAATATGACACGAAACACACTTTCCAGTTTGAACTTTAGAAATTCAAAATATGCTTTTAATTTTGATGATCTTTCTACCTGTATTCAGAGTCAAAATTAAATTAGAACTGTTTTATCTAGTATCGTATTTTTCAGCTTTAAAAGGGTGTATAAAACAGTCCATTTAACATTTCTAATAACCATGATTATTATTTACTAATTAAGAAAATATGTACTTCTTCGGGAGGAATTTAATAATATTTAGAATGTTAAAGGATATTTTTTGATATTGTACTTCTACATTACCTAACATTTCAAATTTTAGTACTGTAAACATCTAATATGTTTATTTTGTCTTTCAAATCACGAACTTTGCCATTATGTTTATTAAAGACCCCGTATATCAGTTTCTTTAACTCTTAAAAACAATTCTAGTTGGTTATTCCAATTTGACAGAAGTAATGAGCAAAAAAATGGTCGTTTTTATTTGGTTTTAAACTATTATAAAATGTTTTAATCCTTTAAGAGAGACTATTCTAACCTTATGAAATCTAAAAGCATTCAACAAAAGTGGTACCGCTCATATCGTTATGTTAGTTCATACTTCGTTCAAAGAATTGAATAATATACGACAAAATCTATTTACGTCAAAATGTCCCGTATTTATAAAACAACACTATTGTTGTTGTTGTTGTTGTCGTGTCTACGACGAGTCTTGTTCAAATGATGCCATGAGCAGTTATCACAGCTCTAGCAATATCGACTATATTGTCCTCGTACAGGTTCGGTTCCGAGAAAAGGACCCCGACTTTAAATAGATCCGCAATTATTGCTGGACATTCGAAAAAATTACATATTTTAAGTTGAAAATTATTTGATCTTAGTAATCGTTAATTACATCGAACTGTCCCGCATTTTTATACGACGCAAACTATTCGTTACGTACTTAAAAGAATTGAAGTTTGAAAATTATTTTAACGTAATATTTGTTCAGAAATATTTCCATTATTCAGAAATGTATTTTTACATTATTTTAATTGGAGTTATTATTGGCAGATTACATAATTATAACTACCCTTTGACGTTTTAAAAATCTCAATATAATTGGTATAATATTTCAAAATTTGGGAAGAATTTCACTCAATTAAACAACAAGTTTAATAGGTTATAACAAGTTATACATATTGACAATAAATCAATAGGTTAATCAAGTTATACATATGGATTATAGATTAAAAATAACGGGTTGCAGTTTAATACTAACAGAGGTTACATATTGGCAATAACAAGTTATAGATTAACAGTAACAAGTTATAGTTTAATAAAAGCACGTTATAGGTTAATAAGTCACAGTTTAAAAATAACAGGTTACATGGTAATTATTTACGGGTTACAGGCTGATAATTAATTGTTTAGAACAGCTTGAAGCATTTAGCAGCGGAAGCATTTAGTCATGGAATAATGTGGAAACAAACGTAAATGTTAAAGTATCTATTGACAGTTGGCTTCCCAGTACGAATTTCTGTTTCCTAGCCAATAACAACTTTCAAGCTGTCGTATTTATTTGGATTTCGTGAACACTGCTTCGGTGTCCGTGTATTACGAACTCGCAATTTTGAAAAGTGGTGTAATTGAACAAATTTTGCATATGCGTGGTTTCGTTGGTTCTGAACGCTATGCCTTAATTGTAGTTTCTCATTTTAGGTAACCGAGCAAATCTCTCGCACTAAGTAACAAGGAAGGACTAGTCTCAATCTACCTATCTATAAAAACTCCGATAAAACGTGTAACTCGGGTGTTGACCTCGTCAACTGACCGCAGTTAAAACTTACGAGGCGTACTCAGGTTTTTTTCCCTTCGGAATTGACCTCGGACCATCGCCAATATCTCATTGTATTCTATGCTTACATAAGAATCCACGGATTATTTCAATCCTGAGAAAGATTCCATTAATTCTTTCTTTAAAGTAGAATCCTTTGGAAAATTTAATTACCCGGTTCCTTAGAATATAGTTGTTTCCAATTATTCTATTGCTCCTTTCCTTGAAAATTAATCCTTTAGGAAAATTCTATTGGAGCTTTCCTTATAATAGATTTCTGTAGCAAGATTCTGTTAGAATGGAATTCCTTGAAAGGAGAGATATTATTTAATTTATTATTTCCTTAAAATATAAAATCCTTTAATAAAATTCCATTGGTTATTCACTTAGAATAGAATCCTTTGGAAGATTTTTGATCCTTTCCTTCAAATGGAATCCTTTGCAAAGATTCTACTGATCTGTTCAGTAGAACAAAATCTTTGAAACGATTCTGTTGGCCCAATCTCTACTATTATAAAAGGAAGTGTTTGTCTGTCTGTCTGTGCATTGTGTGTACTGTCTTGACTATTCTATGGCACTTACAATAATGAGACTTGGCACACAGGTAGTCCGAATTTTTTTCGATTTTTCTATATATCGCGACCTAATTTTAAAATTTTATCTAGAACATTTTTTATAATTAATTTATTAATTTTTTTCTTCATCCATTCTTTTGTTCCGGTAAAGGAAGAGGCATCACGATTTTGGCATTTTCGCCCTACGTCAGTCTTTGGAACCAGTTTTTTTTATCTTCCGTCTTCCGGATCACCCGTACCTCGGTCGAGGCTCACGGGAAATACAGGCTCCGGCGTGAAACGAGTTTCAGGATGTCACGTGATCAACTCAGGCTGAGAAGCAGTCCCATTTCTAATCGTTTAGGAAAACGGATTTTATCAATCTTTCCTTCCTTTATTCTGGTGACCTCAGTTGACCTTGGAAGGAAGAAGGAAGTTGATTGTGTGACGTCAGCCTGTGGAACTAAGCCAAGTTTTCCAGATTCTAGCGTGTTTTGTCAAATGGGATTACGTAGCAATCACCGGGGGTTGGTGAGCGTTAGCGAGCAGCGGTCACACCTGTCCCCACAAAAATAACTATCACGGGCTAGGAAAATTTTACATTCAATCGTCTTTTATATTTTTTGCAAGAGATTGTGACGTCACGCCTATTGGATAGTTTCGCAATTAAATGGGAATGCGTAGTAATCACACCGGGGCTGGCGAGCGTGAGCGGGCAGTTTTTACACCTGACACAACGAAAAGAACTGTCACGGGCAAGGAAAATTGTACATTAGATCGATACCTTATACCATATGATTTTCTCTTAATAAATAATTTTTCAATTAAAAATTTATATTTTCGCAAGAGATTGTGACGTCCCGCAGATTGGATCTCTTCACAGTTCGCATTTGGTCGCATTTGACACCAACATCACAGCGTTGCCCGTGGTGTTGGTTTGCGGAGCAAACCAAATGGGAATTCATAGCAATCACCGGGGGTTTGCGAGCAGTGGTCCCACCTGACCCCACGAATATAAAAGTCACGGGTAACGCCGTTGTGGCCACTCAGTGGCTAGTCTGTAGAATGTAATCAGTTTTAAAGATTCTATTACTTTTTTCCTTAGAATGGAATTCCTTTGGAAAGCGATTCTCTGTCTTAATTTATCCTTTCCTTATCCTATGGAAAGATTGCATCGATCAAGAAGGTCAAAACTGGTTAGAAGTCATGCAAGGGTAAAATTATGCTTGAATTATTCGTAATTAAAGCTTAATGTAAGGCGTATATAGTTAAATATTGGATCTGTGTTTAATCGCATGTATGGTTTCGTTGACTTTGAACTCGTATCTTAATTGTAGTTCCTCGTTTTAAGTAACCTCACGCAAAAAGTAACAAGAATTGACGAGTCTAAGTCTAGCCTGTCTAAACTCAGCTAACCATTCGACGTGTTGCCCTCTCGTACTTAATTAAATACTACCTAGGAGAAGGGAAAGGAAGAGATTTTTGCCAAACAAAGATCAGAAGACGAGTTACGGCTTCATTAAACCGAAAACGCTTCATTAAAAGGAATTTTAGAACCAGGTTTTAGCAGTTACGATTTCAAATGCGGGAGCTTCTAACGTTTTATTATTTTTCGCTGTTCATTAATGCTCCGTTTCGAAAGCCTTCGCAACTCATTCCTAATGCAGCATTCAAGTTCTCATTTCTATGCGATAAAATCTTGCCCGCACTTTCGCTTTTGAGCGAGAGCCGAGTAACTTCGAGTACTTTCAGTGGTAATGTCGGAGTTTATGATCGTAGAAAACAATAAGTTCTTATCTGGCTGGTAATGCACTGATTAAAAAACAAGACGATGGTAATGCGGACTGAAGTTTCCGTGAACTTCGGAATAAAGGCTTATTTCCACTTTGTGCGTCAAGTGATTGACAGGTTTATACGCTTCTGTTCTCGTCATTTTTCAAATGGGAACACGAAATTAGCCGCATACAAATAGTGATACACGAGTGGGATTTTCTCAATGCAAAACAAATCAGAGGGTGTTACGATTTCACTTCTACTGTTCAAATATTCAGAAATGGTACATATTGGGGTTACCTTCAAGTAGTTAGCTTTAAGTAGCTTATCGACACTTTGGTGATACGTTTGATGTTTAATCTAATCGGTGTTGACAAATTTCCTATCATATCAAATGCTGTAATCGTATTTGAAAAGCAAGTCAACTAATGCCACTTTCAGAATCCATGCAGAACGAAGTATCACCGCAGAAACACTACATCCACCTTTATTTAGCTTGACATAAAATACCCCTCTAATAGATTTCCAGGTAGGTAACGTCGCAGCTAAGCAACACAACATGCTAATGGTGACGGTCCGTAATTTTGAACCACGTTCAGATGACGAGGTAAAATCTGAGAAGGCACCCCACTCCAAATTTCTAATTTATGACAACGACATATTTAACGTACACCAGCTCCAATTACACGACTGTCTTTAATAGAATCAAATTTCGAAGTCGCAACTCTCTGGTTGCTAATCCGCTATTCTTCCAACTGTGTTATTGCGCTCCCAGTAGACTTAAAGGATCATGCACAGTTCCTCGTCTCCGAATTCGCACCCTGCATTCTGATCCTTCGAACCATTGAACGATGAAAAGGAACTAATTAAACCTGTCAGTCATTCCAGCCCTCAATGATCATTGGTTCAACGGATCCGAATACGAAGAGTGGATTCGAATAACTCCACAAGTGTAAATGAACCTTAAGAATTGGATGATCTTAAGCCTTTAATTATAACATGTAATGAAGCATGTAATATTACCTGACTCGCTAGTGCGAACGAATATCGAACCCGTAACACCCTTACATACACACATGATCTACGCCACCCCATTCACCAAAGTAGTTGTCGTGATTCGGCTGGTTCTAGAAACCTGCGAGTTGTAGGCTGCTCAAATTGATTTCTGTCGGGGTGTATTTCTCCCTGAATGTATGTACTTCTCTTCTGTGCCGGTAAGGCATTCCTTGTGTGCATGTACATTTATTTGGTGTTTGGCGCAGCTTGGCAAAATGTAGCTCTTTCGCCATAAAGCTCAGCCAACTCACCAAAAAGGTTTAGAATACCACAAGGAGGAGCGGGAAAAAGACTTATACCATTTACAGGGACCAGTAGGACCTGGTCGAGCTTACTTTTTAGCTGAATAAAAAAACTTATTTCGAGAAAAATAGAGATGAGAGACCCCATTTATAAATGATCAAAGTATATATCACTGGCAATTTTGAAAACTTTAAAAAGGGAAGCACAGCCGGGATCTATATATATATATATATATATATCTCTCTCTGATATACACAACACGTTATTTACTTTACTCAAAGAACCTGCCGTCACTTTTCTAACGCGTGGTTCCCGGGGCGTCTTTCAACAATGGGTTAAATCCCAATACAATGTCTGCCGTCGGATAAATACCATTTATAATCTCTCATTCTGCAGAATGTGAGTAGCTTGTCATTTGACGTAATGTCTTTACGCTACTCATACAAAAATTCTGCCGATTTAATTTAATTTCGAATACCTTCGTCGTTAAATTCTTTATCTTGACATTCCTCAAATTCCTCTTAGCGTCGCCCACCATTTTGTTTTGTATCGTACAGTTTAATACTATCTTATTGTTATATCTGAATTTATATGAAATGCAGGAATGCATGAATTAGCTAGTTGTTATTGACCCTCATGTACTATGTTATAAATAATAAATATTAATATTTTTTTAATTGTAATTGGACTTTATTCTTCTGTTCTACATCAAATCCTTGGTGTCGGTAGATTGCTTATTCTATGCCTATTACCTTGTTAATATAACATAAAGATATCGACGTCTCTTATCTTATGATTGATTGTAGACAGCAATCAGTGAATTCTTTTACCAAATTGAATTAAACTTCCACTATACATCTATGCCGTCATTGTGGTCTTATACACGAAATTTATGTTAAAACTTTTTGTATAACCGACAAATAAAAGTTAAACCATACAGTAACCTTATAAATAAGCAGTTGCCAGCTTCTCTGCTGATGGATTTATTTTTTCTATTTCAAAAAGCACCCAGATAGAAATGCACAACAAATTGGTAAATCCTTTGACAGGACAGAATCTCTCGAGACAGTTCTGTTGATTTACGGATTATGAATCCCCTATAAATAAATCATATATGTATATAAAGGAAGAAAATAGTTTATTGATTTTTTGGTTAAGGGACATGGCATTACATTTGTCTCTATGTTATTGCACTTATGAAAAGACACGTTGAAACTAACAGAAATCATCAGTTTTCGAATAAAAATAAAAGTAGAAACGGCTGTGTATCTAAACATTTCGATCAACATTGCCACTGTTTAGTTAGCAAAGTAACTCTTCTATTAATAAATACATCAAAAGCGATTATCTTTGGAAATTAAATCTACCACAAAACCATGAACTGCGGTAGATCGGGTGGAAGAATTGCGGATTGCAAACCCGAGTGTAGCGAGTTTGACATTTGGTCTTAAAAAGACCGTCGTGTACATGAAGCTGGTACTCGCTAAATCTATCGTGGCCTCAAATGTTAGAGTGGTGTGGAATATTGGGGAGTGGGGTGCCAGATCAGGCGTTTACCCCGACATCTGGCCGTGATTCAAAATTACGTGGTGTTGTCCTCGAACTTTTCCCTTGAGATTAATCCCAGACCGTCACCAATAGCCCTTTGTGTTGCTCCAGTGTGACGTTAATTCAACTACCAGCATATCATAAAACAGATCCATTTAAAAACAGATAAAACAAGATCCAGATAAAACAGATCCAAAGGCATTTATTAATTCCTTATTAATAAATGCATAAAACGACGGTCCGTTAGTGATTTTATCTACGGCAAAACTTTAGGTCTATGTGAATGTAATAATAATAAATTCATTAAAGATGATGGTTCTTTGGTGATTTGATCTACCAGAAAGCTCTTAGCTCCACGCAAAATTCTACATTTTTTAAGGAAAAGAAGGGCATGAATATAAGCTTCACTTTTTTTTTTTGCCGTCGGTGAATCAATAACTACACAGACAGCTGCTGCGCACACAATCATGTTTATCAGCAAGTATTAGTGTTCAATGCCTCACTTCCTAGCGGCTATTTTTCACCGAAAGGATCTTACTCTGTTTCTCTTGAGAAATCGTAAAGCACCCAATTAAATTAAAATTGATGGTCTTGCCTCTAATCGTCCACCCTCTTCAAACAAAAAAAAACACGTAAAGTCTAAGGCTTCTGCACACTGCAGCCTCTTCCAGGCAGCAACTAATGAATAAAAAGACCAGAAGGCAAATCTGCAACTCTTAATTATATCTTCTGAAAGTAGAAAAGATCACTCTTTTGGGTCGGTTAATTCTTTCGTCTGCTCACCATTGCCGCTTAAGCTCCCCTCTTAGCCAATCAATACCAACCAAGAACTGCTTCTTTTCATTGTTAAACTGAAAGAATTTTTCACTGGCTTCTGATTAGCAGTAAAAAATGTCCCTCGCGTTGGGGACTGGCGGATTCGCTCGTAGATTTCAATTACAGTTTCAATTATACAGTAATAACACTTTCGAGGGCTCGGGGCACTTTTGGCGAAAATGTTTCAATTTTCCTTTCATACTAAGTAGGAAATAGTTATTTTACACTTGACAATGAAAACATTGGGATTTGTATCGCATTATCTATTTTTGTATATGTATGCCATATTGAAATTTCCCTTTTTATTCAAATTAACCTTCAGATCGTCGCGAGATTTCCGAATAGTGTAGTGCTGCTTTTATGCAACAACATACTTAATGGCTAAATAACCGCAGCTTTGTATATAATTCGCGGATTCTTTCAACCTTTGGAACGATTCTATTGGTCCTTTCCTTGAAATAGACGGCGCAGGTTCAATTCCTGACAAGTTAATTTCCTCCTTGGGTGTATTTCTCTCTTCTGTGTCAGTAACTCTTTCTTTGTGCGTGTATGTCCATTGTTTAATGTTGTATGTCTTGTGCTTGGCACAGCTTAATAAAATATGGCCCTTGCATCGTACAACTCAACTACCAACCAACCTTGAAATAGAATCCTTTGGAACGATTTTATTCGCCCGTTCTCTAGAATATAAACTTTTGAACGTTTCTATTCGCCCATTTTGTAGAACATAATCCCTTGAAAAGATTCCATTGCTCGTTTCTGACGTCAATGAAACGTCTGGGGACCTACTTCCCTAAAACGGTTATGTGCATAAAGGCTCTTTGATGTACATATTTAAGGCTGCTACGATATTCTCACATTTGATATTCTGCTGTCTGGGAGTGGTCTTAATAGGTTGTGAGACAAAGGATTCCATCACCCCTTAAAGAACTAGACTTTCGTTTTGCAAATTAAAATAATGAGGAATAGGCATTCTACCATTTAGGATCTTTTGAACAAAAAAAAATTTTCTTTTGAAGTTGTTTTCCCCAAAAATGATTTATTTTCTCCTTAAAAAAGGCCTTCTTGAAAGTTTTTTTCTTACCTTTAAAAGGTTTGTTTCCAAAAAAATCTTTTTTTTTCCCTCCAAAAGCGTTTATTTTTCCAAAAACAATTTCCCAAAAAGGTTTTTTGTATAAAAAAAATTTTTCATGGGTTTTTTTTAAAACTTATTTAGCACAGTGCCCTTCAAAGGGTTAATGCGTTACATTTCGAGCATTATCGGGGAACGCCCTCAAACTTCCACTATAAAATAAAACCGTTATAGCAAACAAGAGTTTTTCTTCAAATGCTTTTCACGAGTCGCTGATGTATTCCTTGCGGGCACTCAATGTTTTCACAGGGATTTTGAGGTTAATCTGACAGCCATGAATAATGACCTGATAAAACTTCGAATTTAACTTTCTGAATAACTTTTGGCAAAAGAATAAACTCCGAGTCTGGTCAAAAACAACACATGTTCCAAAAAAGTCACATTAGATCGTCTATTATGCAAAGCACATTTTTCTTGATGACGGAAAATAAAGGGAGAGCTATAAATTTCTTCTGCGAATCCAGGAATGTTTCACGGGTCAGTGGTTACCACTCCGGTAGACCCAGAGAAAAACCTCTGCGATAGATTGCGCGATTGAAGGATTCCCATCATTCGTCTTAGCCAGATGCCTTTCTTTTACTTTGTAGTTTGTGACGTTCGATATCCTTCTGGAATGCTCTCTTGTCTTTTCGATTTCTTTGTAATAGTTTTCCTTTCCAAACTCGGGGGGTAAGTTGCTGCAACTAAAAAGAAACAAAAAAGTCACGATGCTCCTTTATTTCGAGCCGGGATTTACAGGGGACTTTTCCCGAACTTTTTCTTTGACTCGTCTCTAGCACTTCGGTTCATCTTTTTCGAAACAATCTAGAAACAACTGCATAATTGTTTTTTGACTAAGAAAGGCTTAACCATCCTGACGATTAAATCGACGAGGTATCTTGTCGTTAACAAAACTGACCAGGTCTTGTTGGACGAGATATCTCGTCATTAGAAGAAAACTAACCAGGTGGCGATCCCGTCATCAAAAGATCGACAGTATCATGATGACGAGATATCTTGTCAAAAGTAAAATTGGTCAGATCTTGATGGATGAGATACCTCGTCGGAATCTCTTGGAAGGCTAACTTGTGTCTGATCATTTTAACCCTCTGAGCACCACTTTTTTTCACAATAGTGTAGTATTGATTTTACCCCACAACACGACTAAATAATTATATCTATTAGTTGAAAGGATCTATAGGTTTTTCAACCTTGAGAAAGATTATATTGCTCCTTTCCTTGGAATAGAATCTTTTGGAGATTATTGCTCGCTTCCTTGGAATAGTACTCGTATTTTAGAAAGATTCTAATATTCAAGAAGGTTAAAATTGGTTACAAGTCATGCAGGGGGAAAGACTACATGTTTTAAGGTGGAATTATTTGTTTGTACCCTTTAGAGAGTTAAGCTGACCTACTAGTCAAGAAGTTAGTATCTGAATATTTTTTCAGGTTTAACGATTGTTGCGATGCTTATGAAAGTATCTAAGGCCTCAAAACTCTTGAAAATGGCACATTCGGTTATAACTATATTGACCATATAACTCGGTAATAACTATATCATACCATTATTCAGTGTGCTGTGAAGTATCACATACTTGTACATACAGCATTTTAACACCACTCAACGTGTATAAACCGAACTTGGAGACTGCCTTTTTGACAACTCGGCAGTATACTAAACACTACCTTTGTACTGAAAAAACAAACGCAATCTTCGCACGTAAAATACAGATCGAAATTCTTACGTGTCGTAAAAGCATCTTAAAATACGTGTAATAGCTGGTTATGTAAGGGTGTATTTTATGGTACTGCGTTTTGCAAACATCTCTTGAAATGTGAGTTTTTGCCGATTAGGTAATGGTATGTTTTATGGTTCTGCGTTATATTAACATCTCTTGGATTAAAACATGTTTATGTATAACGGAATAGTGGCATGTTCTGTGCAGGACAATAAGCATTTTAACTCTAAGCAAGTAAAACACACTAAAATTTTCAAGATAAGATTATTTTTTTGTTTTTCTAGACTAGTGTGGTAATTGTTGAGACTTTAGAAGTCTACTCATTTTTTTTTTGCATGAAAGTAAGATTTCTTTTTGAGGAACATACTTAACGACTTGAGCTTAGTGAGTACAATCCTTTCGTCTTCATTTTCTCATAACTATACTTTTTTTACTTAGTGTGATTCATTTGCAGGCCGATGTTGTACTCTCGGAAAATTTTAATTCAACATTATATTGATAGTGTACCACAAATCCAACTGTGTTTATTGATTACGCGAATTTGTAAATCAAAATTTGTAAGCGGAGTGTTTTAATTCTCCTGGTGATTGTCTCGACTAGGCATCGCGTCATTAGAAAAACTGACCAGATCTGGACGGACGAGATACCTCGTCATCATGAAAAAAAAGCAATATCTTGATGACGAAATACCTCGCGAATTTTTAGCAAAATTGGTCAGTATGTACGAGATATCTCGTCGAAACCACTTGAAGGGTTAAATGCATTCAGCTATGATTTTATAAGATCGTTAACCATGGTCACACACACTTAAAATAAACCAATCTAGCTCATTCTACCTTACCTATTCTTTTTAGGCAAATTACTCAATTTTAGTTAACTTAAAGCTAGAAATATTTTCATTGAGCCATCTTTAAACATAAATTCAAAAATGGCCGGCTTGGCGGGAAAGTGAAACTTCTTGGGATATTTTATGGCGTAGTATCCGGTCTTTATTTTGCATTCATTTACGCTTGAAAAGTCCTCTGGCTCGACTGAATTCTCCCACTTTCAATCACTGGGCAACAAAGTGTGCTCAATTCTGAAGCACATTTTTGGTCAAACTAATACATTTTAACCTTTCTTCTCTGTCTTCATTATTTCCAAAGTGCTTCTGCAAGACTTGTTTTCCAGGTCCTTATCCTTATCTCATTACCAGAACCCCGCTTTAATGCTATACTTTGGAAGCCAGCCGGTTTGTATAGCTCTGTCAACCTCTTGAAAAATGTTACAGGCTATTGTGATCTAGGTGGTAATGCGTTTCCTATCGCAAAGAGGATTAACTGGTCTAGATAGGGCTTCGTCAATTTCTACTACAGGATTTGGTGGGAGAAAGGAAAAATCATCTGATCCTGAGCATCCGCGTAATCCTTCCATCCACGTTCTATGTGTCACCGGAATGCTAAAGCAATAACTAGAGCTCATTACACCCCTAATGGCTAATAGTTATGTCATCGATGAGCTATGCTCATTATTTAACCTAGAGTGAAGAATGCCTAGGCCGGATTTCCGCTTTGTTTCTAGTTTTCTCTACTAGGAACCTCCTTCCGTTAGTGAAATAATTAAATTCAAAATGAGGAAATTCCAAAGAAGGTGCTGAATCATCACAATGGAATTTTTTTGTGTGGTTGAAATTGTTACCACTGCTGTGTGGTTCGACATTATAACTTTAATGATTTATGAATCCGAAATCTCATTGAGTATTTGTTGCGGGCATTTAAAATTAATCTTGGTTTCCTCTCATTTGGATTTCCGTCCTCCAAAATAGGGTCCACTTAAATCCACCAAAGAAATGCGTTTGTGCTCTAACTCATTTTATGTGTATGATATGGTGCAAATGCCGATAGTATGGGATACGTTATACACAGAAATCAAATCAAAACAGCAATTTTTCTGTGAGGTCTAACCTTAAATGAAACCTAAATTAAGAAATTTTCGTATGGAATTTGCTCAAACATTTATGAGAATAAACATTATTTACATATGCAACCAAATTTACTCACAGAAAACTAAATTTAGGAGAAACAAAAGTATAGAGAATTGAGTGGGCGAATTGAATAATCAACGGAAATACAGCGGGAAGACCTTTTAATTTTTTTTTGCACTTGTGTGAGGCTTATCCTAAGAAATAAACTCAAGTTATCTCCCGAAAACTCAAAATAGAAACTTTCGGAAAATAGCGAGAGTGGAAAACAATACAATATATATAAAGGAAAAGGGGTTACTATTCCTGAACTTAAAAACACATTCATTTTTCTTTATGTGGTTTCTATACGTTATTTCAGTAGTAGGTTCGACTGCAAGTCACCATAAAAAAATATCGCCCTTATTCTCCTGTATGCAGCTCACAAACCTACTTTGAGATAATTTTATGTTGTCCCCTAATATATTAAAAAAAATATTAGTTATTGAATGCAGTTCTACGAAACTAGAAACTGATTCAAGTGTTCTTTAATCAAGACCATAAGTGTCTCCTGTTACGAAGAAAAATAGATTTTAAATCTATAAATACCAGTATACTGAGAATGTCGGTAATTTTTTCAAACCCGTTTTAGTTCTTAATCTTCTTTTTAATGAACGTTTTCTAAATAAAACCACTTAATCACCGCATCTTACCCCACTTCAAAGAAACCGCCACCGTCCAGATCCACGCAACCTAATTCAAAAGTAATATTAACTTCCGAATATTTCAAGAAAATAATACGGTGAACATTTGTCTTGACAAAGAAATAAAACTGGAAAAAAACGCATTACTCACTCGGCGGCGTGAGAATTAACGGGAGAGAATTTTTCCATAAAAAAAAAATCTCTTTTTGCATTCTTTGCATATTCCAATCCATTTCACCCCAGAATGATTGGTAAACAAGACCATCTCGGGCAGACGGGAAAAATCTAACTGCATTTTAAAAACGCACTGGTCTCGGTTCTGACTCAAGACGATACGCCTTTTATAGATAGCGACGTATTTTTAAAAGATCCGCGTTTTAGGGAAGCAAATTCCTGCACCTGCTACTAGCTGCATTTACAAAAATAAGACCGTGTTTCATGCGGCATAAGACCCTACACTCTGAAGCAGTTCACGTAGTGTGCGTGTGGCTGGCGGTTTATACTGGGGAATTTGCATGAATCGAATGCTGTCAAGGTTCCTTTCCCCTATATTCTCTTATTTCGATCGGGAACTCACCCTACCTTGATTTGCATTAAAAGCGGCGACCTCGGGATTGATCCGTGTTGCAGGTGAGCGAATAATTTTCCCGTGCCTGCAACTTTTTTCCCGGAAAAGTGGATCCGGGTGTCGGGTGGGGGGTGCATCTTCACTTCAGTTCTCCCAGAGGCGCGAGGAAATGGATGTCCGAGTGTCCGGGCTGAACAAAAGAAGACGATCCCTCATAGCAGATCGATGCCGGGACCGACTGTGAAACTCGGTGTTGTCCTGGAAACAATTGGGTCCTTTTGATTCTTTTAATTTCTTTGCCCTTCTAATTAATTAGTATAACTAGTTCTGGTAGTTCTTCGGAATTTTTTGCTCGGTCCTCACTCCCGAGGGAGCTGGTGCCGGATCGTTTAAGTTTGGACTCTCTTGGCTTTGTCGATGGTTTGAGTTTTTTATCGGCGTTTCTTTTGTTTCGGGAAGTCGGCGTCTAAATATCGATTTCTAAAATTGGTTCAAAAAAGAAACTATTTTTGTGTAATTTCTGGATGATTTGAGCTCAGTCATCTATTTAGTTTTCCCTTAGCCGACTCAAGTGATTCAAAGTGCTTACAATTTTACCATCCATAAAGATTTCATGAAAAATATTAGTCCCTCGTTTTGTATTTTGGGTTGGTGTGGAAGTTTGGAGAGTTGGGTGCCAGCTCAGGTGTTGCCTCGTCATCTGACCGTGCTTTAAAATTACGTGGTTTTGTCATCGGATCTTTCCCTTAGGATATTGATCCCGGACCGTCATCAACAGCCCGTTGTGTTGCTCTATTGGGACGTTAATCAAAAATTACCGTTGTGTATTATTTTTATACGTGATATCTCTAGTTTTTGTTTTATTTGCATAATCTTTCATTCCTTTTTCGTGAATCATTATTGTTTGGCAGTCAGTGGTATGTATCCAAAGAGTGGAGTTACAATAGTCGACGTTGTCTAGGAAACAAATGAATCGTTTGATTCCCCTTCAAATTAACGAGTCTAACATAATATAACATAGCTACTTCAGGTGTTTCTCTGACTTTTCACTCGATCGAGCTGGTGCGGTATCTTTTAAGTTCAAACTCGCTTGGCTGTATCGATAGTATGAGTTTTCTCTCGTCGTTTCTTTTTTGCAGTAAGTCGGCGTTGTAATAAGGATTTCCAAAATTGGTGGGAAAAGCCATGTATCTTTGTAATTTCTGAAGTATTTCAGTACAGTCAGTCATTTAGTTTCTTCCTATCTTATAAAAGTTTTAGTCCCCCTTAAGTGATATTACGACGCAGTACTTGCGATATATTTTAGCCGTATGGACAATTTCAACATCCCGATTAGACCTGTCTTTGATAGTAGAACGGGACGTATAAAAGTGACATTTTAAAAACCTTTGATTTCAGGCTTCTCGGTAAAATATTTTTTCAACGAAGAAATTTTGCAAACATTTGTGCTTAGTAATTACAAAAATATGAAATGTATAATGAATGCACCTTACCAATTGCATACCATTGGAATATTAAAATGACTGTTTTCAATGGTGTGTTCAGACGTTTTTTCTTTGTGCTTCACTTCGCACTTTTTTAAGTTTAAAACACTGCTTTTATTGAAATTATAAAAATCTTAATGTTTTTATTGCTCGCCTGCTTTTAAAATCTATTGAATGGGGGGGGGGGGGCGGTAACCTGGTTGGAAGAGTGACGGATTAGCAATCGGAGAGTTGCAATCGAGGTCGAAACTCGTCAAACCGTAAACCAACCAAAGGCAATGTACGCAGCGGTTGATGCACGTTAAATTTGTCGTGAACTCAAATGTCCTCATGTTGGCATGGTGTGAAAGTTCGGAGAGTGAGGTTCCAGCTCAAGTGTTCACCTCGTCATCTATCTGTGGTTCAAAATTTCGTGGTGTTGTCTTCGGATGATATTTCACTTGGGGGTTGATCCTGGACCGTCGCCTATAGCCCGTTGTGTTACTCCAATGTGATATACAATTTCCAATACCATTCAATGGGTGAGGACCGAATGAACTGAATCTACCTGAATTCTTTGCCAACAATACACAACATGGACCTGCATATCTATTAATTTGTGGTATTCAAAACCATAAAAGGGTCTTGATAGCCTAGTTGGAAAAGTCACGAATAAGCAACCAGAGGTTGCGAGTTTGTAACTCGATCCAACCAAAGACCGTCGTGTACTTGGGGCCTATGAACACGATCAATATGTCATGGCTTCAAATATCCTGACATTGGCATGATGTAGACATTTTGACGGTGGGATTCCAGCTCGAGTGCTGTCCTCGTTATCTGACCGTGGATCAAAATAACTAGGTGTTGTCCTCGGTTCTTTTCCTTCGGGATTGATCCCGGATCGTTGTCCATTCCAGTGTGACGTAAATTCAGCTACCGTTGTAACAATAAACTGTGAAATCAATTCCCAGCTAATGCATCCACCAATGTTTGCATGCTAAAAAATGTTTGCCTCAAAAAGATTCGTAAGTGCACTTACGTCTTAAACGCTCCCGATTTTCAAACTGGTCACTCACTTTTAAAGCTGTTATTTCATTGTTGCAAATCGAAACCTGCTGTATGGATCTTCTCGTCAAATCTAACTACACGCTGTGGATCTTAGTACTCTAAAATCAATAGCACAGAGCGTGACCTACTTGAAGATAATTAAATATTTGCAATGCCACTCGCTTTCTCATTCATACCAAAGTGTTCCGTCAGAAGGACTCGTGTTATTTGGCGACTGTATTAGAGATCTTTCAAATAACCCCTCTTTTTTCATTAAGTTAAGACATGTGCCTTTTTGGATACGAATTAGTTATTTAGATAAAACGCGTCACACATTGATGTAACGAACTTGGACGGGAAAGAGGAATGTAATCAGAGCTTGGAGAAGGGGTCAAACAGGAGAGTGTAATTGGAGAAAGCTCTCTGAAACATGAACTCTCTTCAGACGTTTTTCTAATTCTCGGATAGGTCTTTCTTTTCCTTGCCTGATTGTTTACGTGATGTGAATAAATTTTGCTTTATCTGGATGAATCACTGGCCCATGTTGTCCACAGTGCAGAAACCAAAATTTTTTACTCCTTGGATATTGAATAGGCTATTCATCCTGTAATTTACTCTGTGGATATATTTATGCGATGTTGGACATAGTTAAATGTCCCTTTAGGGATTGAGTTTCGCAGACATATTAGCAAATAAGATCTGTGCCATTAGCCCTGGTGGTTGTCTCTACAAGGTACCTTGTCATTAGCAAAACTGACCAGATCTTGTTGAACGAGGTATCTCGTCATTAACAAAATTGGTCAGATCTTTATGAATGAGATATCTCGTCGAAATTGCTTGGAGGGTTAAGGAATAAGGAGTGTGCATCCTTTTTAAAATGCAACATGGATTTGAATGTATTCCTCGTATTCAAAATAATATATGAATGCTTTGTGAATATACTCTGATAGAAACGTGAAATTTGTTCGACAGTTTTTCTAATCTCGGATAGTTTTATTTTTCTTGTCTGGTGGTTTAAATGATGTGAATAAGCTTTCATTTACATTGATGAATCACTGACCCATGTTGCTTGCTATGCAGAATCCGAAAAGTTTTACTCCTTGGATATTGAATTCGCCCTGTATTTTATTCTGTACATATATTTAAGAGGATGTTGAACGTAGTTATGTCCTCTTTTGGATAGGTTCGTGTATATTTCATTATCAAATAAGTTCTGTATCATTAACCCTCTTGGTAGTTGTCTCAGTGAGATATTTCGTCCTTATCAAAGCTGCCGCGGTAGCTCAGTCAGTAGAGCGTCGGGCTCGCATCGGAAAGGTTGTGGGTTCTGTCCTCAGCGGAGCCTGCAATTCTGATGGTTGCGAGATCGGCGCTTGGACCTTGCTAAAGACCGTCGTGTTCGCTAATGGTGGCTGGGGCACGTTAAATAGTTCGTGGTCACAAAGTCCCCCATGTTCCCATACCAAATCAATACCTCTGGGGGAACCTGATCAGGGGGTTATCGACCTCTGATTGGGATCTAAATTACGATATGTTTGAGTGAATGGATGTGTGAAAGGGACCTTCCTGTAAAACGGATTAGTCATGCACGAAGAAGTCCAACCCTCCGGGGCAATGGCACCCCCAATTGGGCCATATATGGCTCGCACGACAACAACAAGCAAAGCTGACTAGATCTTGATGGATGAGATATATCGTCCTTAGATAAAAACTGACCAGATCATGAACTCGTCATCATAAAAAAAACGCCATCGAGATATCTCGTTGTTTGAAAAATCGGTCAGATCTTTACGAACAAGATTACTCGCCTAAACCACTTGAAGTGTTAGAGCATACGGAGTGTGAATCTTTTTAAGTGAGACTTGGGGGGGATTTTAATCTAATGCTCATATATTCAAAGTAACCTTATTTCAATATGAATAAATAATACAATATGAATGCTTAGTATTGTAAATTTGCTTTTGTAGAAACATGAAATTTCTTCAACCGTCTTATCTAATTCCAGAGAAGATCTTTCTTTTCCTTGTCTGATTTTTTACGTGATGTGAATACATTTTAGTTTATCTTGTCGAATCACTGGCCCATGTTGCCTGCTGTACAGATTCCAAACAGTTTTATTACCTGGGTATTGAATGGACTATTCATCCAGCAATTTACTCTGGATATACCTATGCCCTCTTTGGGACTTATACACAGAATATTACCAACTGCTACTATTTAAGTACACTTGGTATTCTTTGTAGTTTATGTATTTATTTTTTGACAAACTTCGGACCGCAGTTGTGTTATGAAGAAACAGATATAGTTCATATAATGTCTCCTTTAATATATCAATAAAGGATCATAGTTGAGAGACTATTTTGCAATAGATAACTCCCACCCAACAGTTGAGAAGTTAAAAAACTTAGCGGACAAAGTGCGTTGCAATTCCGTAACTATACTCATCCATGCTACGTCATTTAGTACTTATACGGCTCACAAGATGTCGCTCTTATTTTAAATATTTGTGTCTTCGTGCGCTCCCGTGTGTGAAGCATTGGTTAGGACCGCAGTTGTGCTAAACTTTGTTACCTGAAAAGCCTCTTTTTTAGTCATTGCAACGCCTATCCTTTTGTATTCAGAATTCATGCGCTTTTATTTTGTTTGAAACAAAAATTTAGGAGTGATGAAAATTGTTGACAGTTTATCACTGTTGGAATTTAATAATAATTCAAAAAAGTATATATCTAAAAAGATTTAGTAACCGTAAAATTGTAAATTTAGAGTACTTCAAAAGATTATTTTTTTTTGGAAGTGACGAGAGGAGGAAAACCATTTAGGGTGAAGCTTAGTTCATTAAAATTCCAAAATGAGCTCCAGAATCTTACAATTACTTCAAACATGTAATTTAGAATCCTGCCAAATCAAAGTCAGATTTCAATCGCGCGTCACAATTTATTTTTTACAAGTTGTCATCGATTGCTTTTCAATTAATAAAACAGCGACTCATTATTTCTATCCCCGACTAATTTTTATCCACTCGTCAATAAAAAAAGATACTTGAGCGCGTGGGTTGTAAAAGAACAAGGTCTCGCCAATTACTTTAAACAGAATACTAACGACAAAAACATTCAATTAAATCTTGAAGTGAGGGGGTCGCGCGTTTTTCCTTTCATCAATTTTTTAAATTGCTTTTATAATTTGAAAAACGTTTCGCCTCGAACTTTCATTGAGATCGTTAATTCACATATCAAAGTTGATTAAAAGCGGGCCACTCCGGCGCATTATGACCTGTTAAATGAGTAAAATGTTTTCCATTTTCGACCACAATTCGTTCCATCGAGTGGGTATTCATCACCCGTTCGATTGCCACCCCTAACGACTCCAGGTAACACTGCCGGCGGAGGGTTTTTCACCGCATGGAGAGCTAATTCGCACCAAATCAAATTAGTTTACAATGATGAAATAGGATAATGAAATAATTACAATTCCATCATGCCTCGTAATGAAAACGTAATTACTCAGAAGATGCGGGAGTATGTTTTTGTCCGCCTCCTTCTTTTTTGCCTCATATTCGCGCCTTTCTGGAAATCGGTATTTAATTTTCTTCGCGCACCCCCTTCCTTTTTAATCGCTTGCACTGCGGTGCCTTCCTCCCCATGCCCAACCCCAGGCGACGTTCTCCTAATTCATTAAAAGTTTTCGACTTGTTTAATCTGTGTCTGCCCCCCGAAAATCTCTCCCTGCAAATTAATTTCATGTCGACCTCCAGTATTATCTGTTGCATTGATTTTATCCTTGGCTAACACCCTCATGCATCCTTAATGAATGATTGCTCTAGTGAGAGAGATGTCGTCAAATATATATGTCGAACTAGCTGCTTTTGGTGTCCCCTGCAGTTAAGATCTTTTATTACTTAAATGGGGGGAAACTTGTATTACACCAACCGCTAGGGGAGGTGAGACGTGACTGAGAGGTATTTAAACCAGGGTATGTATTGCATTTTTAATTTGGAAATAATGGTGTGTTTGCATACTCTATAAATTATTTTTGACACTGGAACTGCTCTATTTACTTAACCTTTTAATTATCTTTTCCTCTCAGTAAATAATTATTTGCTTAGCCTTGTGACTGCACGGGTGTTTTGTGTTAGCCTGGATTGGTACATATTAATTCATTTGTTTATTCTGAGTATCGAGTAGCTTTGGGTGGATATTCTGTTTGAGATTTTGAGCTCGGATTGAACAAGCGTTGTTAGGTTTGTGTCAAAAGATGCTAATACTGCTGAGACTTAAGACTCGTTTACACTTGTGCGGCTGTCCCAAATCCGCTCTCCGGATCCGTCGAATCAATGAACAACGTGAGCGAAAGTGATTAAGCCATTCAATCATTCTCGCTCTTGTTGATCATTACTTCGACGGATCCGAATACGGAGAGCGGATTCGGACATTTGTGCAAGTGTAAATGAGTCTTTATCCTTTAAGCTATGTTTATCCATCCTCGTTTCTGGGGGATCTTTAAATTGTCCGTTGTGTTGCTCCAGTGCGACTATAATTAACTACCTCCCACCTGAGGGATCTTTAATAATTAATATTATTATATAAGCATTCATCATATTGATAGATTTATTCATGTTACCGTTCAAAATAATTGGGTTAACTGGATTGATTTTTTTTACTTCAATATAAATGTAGAATTTCTTTAAACGCAATAGTAACGTGTATAGTTAGTTGCATTGATAGCTGGACAGGCCGAGATTTGACAGAAAGCAAATAAAACATCTTATGCTTAGCTTTAGACAACCTTATAAATCAACTCCATACGTCGACGTATTTTTCCCTTAGACAATACAATGCAAATAATTTCTAACCCTAAGAAAAAAGACCAAAAGGTGTGTTTGCGCATAACTTCGGCAACTGTTTGGCGTGTGTTCGATTCCTTCTTGGGTGCATTCCTCTCTTTTGAGTTCATTAAACTTTCCTTGTATGTGTATGTCCGTTTTTTAACGGTATCGATTTTGCATTTGGCTTAGGTTGACCAAATACGGCCCTTGCGCCATAAAACCCACAAACCTACCAATCACTCTCTAATATATCTGAGGCTCAGTTGGTTCTAACCCCTGGGCTAGCAGCCTCCGAGTTGTAGGGGAGTACAGCTACGATTCCTCCAGGAGTGTATTTCTCTATAGTAAATTTCAGTAAAATGTTCTTTGTGTGTTCATTTCTTAACATTATCTGTCTTGTGCGTTCATGCCCATTACTTGACATTATCTGTCTTGTATGTGCATATCCATAAATTAACACTATCTATCTTGTGTATGTATTCCATTACTTGGCGTTGTCTATCTTGTACGTGCATGCCCATTACTTGACGTTGTCTGGCTTGTGTGTTTGTCCGTTACTTGACATTGTCATGTTTGGAGCAGCTTGGTCAAATATGGCCCCTCGCGCTTCAAACTATACCAGCATTTATTTCTCCCATTGTGATTCGGAAGTGATTTTTAAATAATTAGTGCGAAATTCTTTCCATGTTCCCCTTGACTATCGCTCCAGTGCTACTACAGCTACTGACCAACCCTCTTGACTGTCGCCTTCACCCTTCATAAAATTACGAAGGTCACCATAACTACTTGAGCACTCCCGAAAGTCCTGCCTTAGTAAGTGCGTTAATATGGTAGAAAATGCTTCCGGAAACGAAACCTTAAACATTGCGTTTGCCCTAGTAAGTACGTTAATATGGTAGAAAATGGATTTCAGGGGCGTAACTTTTCTCCTTTTTCTTAAGTGTTAGTGAGTGGCAACCTAATGCAGCGGCTTGGAGAAAAAGAAAGTTGGATTCGGAAAATGTTCGTTATATTCACTTTGCCAGAACAAATTGTCTGTGCACTTCCATCCAACAAAACCCGAGATGCTTCTAAATTGCATCTCTTATCTCCACGTCTTTTTGCTCCCCTGCAGGTAAGTGAGGGGCCACCAAATATCAATCCAGATCACCTCATCCCACCATCTTTCGTCCAAAATTGGGTTTCTGTCTACTCCAGAAATAACATTTTATTGTCTTCCAAAATTCGTTTTCTTCTCCGCAGTATTTCATGTCCGTGTTATAGATTTCGACGTCAGTCTTCGGAAACAAAAAAATAAACACCCCCGTGATGTATTGTTTTTTCTTTCAGTAGGTTGACTTGCGAGGGGGAACGATTCGCCGCGCACTTTTCTGGGTATTCCCGCTTGAGATCTCAAACTGTCTTTTATCTGGAGTTAATGTGGTGAAGCACCGCACTTCGTCAAAATGAGCTCTGTCCTTATCTGGAGTTCCCTTCGAATCCGAGATGCAGAAATATCTTGGGCGGAAGAAAACTTCGATAGAGACAGAATTGAAACTTCGGGTGACTTCGGAAATAATTGAAATACGCGATGCCCTTGCAAACAAAACTAGATTTAGTGAAGGATACAAATGTTGGCCAAACTGGTAGTCAGTAACACTCCTGGTAGTTGACTTGTCGAGGTATCTCGTCATTAGCAAAACTGATGGACGAGATATCTTGTCATTAACAGAAAACTAACTATGTCTCTCTTGTGATCAAAAAATCGACAATATCTTGATGACTGGTCTAGCTATTTCGGTGAAGCCAAGCGGTTATCCTGATATTTTATTTTATTTTTGCCACTGAAGTTTACGTATATGCGATTAGATGGGTTTGGTTGGTTGGGTTTTCTGAGACACATTTAACTAAGCTGCTCCAAACAACAGACGTCAAGTACTGGGCAAACACACAAGGAAAGTATAACTGATAACGAAAAGAAAAATGCACCCAGGATATATGTGACAGGAATATGATCCGCACCGCCTACAACTCGGAAGGTTACTAGCGTTGTGGGCAATCCCACTGAGCCGCTGCGCCCATTAGATGGTTTGGCATTGTATGATCAGACATGTGCAATCTTGCTACTTTCGGGTCAAGATTTGATTAATTTCTTTCGTTTCTTTATGTTCTCAAGTATAAATGTTGATTGAGTTCGGAGATTTGACCGAGATACGTTGAAGATATATTTTTTTCATTAGGCATCCACCATAACATATTAACCATCTAAGAGGTTCGCATAGTTCTGCCTTCCAACCTATAGTCTTCTCTGCGTGACTGCTAACCAATTTTTACCCTTCTTGACCACAATAGAATCTTTTTAAAATGTTCTAATCTGCGGAAAGAACCAACAGAAACGTTCTAAAGATTGAAAGAACCCACGGATTATTCCAAACAATATATGAGATTAGTGGTTAAGTGTGTTGTTGGTTAAAAGCAATACTAGTCAACTCGGAAATCTCGCCACACTCAAAAGGAGAGATATTGCATGACTTTATAGCATAAGAGTGACAAAAAATTATGGATTCTCATCAAAAACGTCTATATTTTGAGAAATTATTCGCGATATATAAAACAATGCCTTGAAGTTGGTTTTGGATTATGGCGCAAGTGCCATACGTGGCCAAACTGAGGTACACAAGTAATGGACACATAAGAAAAGTTTTGCGTTTTCAGAGAAATACACCAAGGTAAAGTGCCCTAGGAAAGCAACAGGATTTCCTGTTAAGATTTATCATTTGATTACTCATTTTCGTTTACTTCTTTCTCACCATGATCAATTTATAAGAGCTGTTAATGAGTTATTTTTTTAGAGCTTCGCTATGTGTGATATTTTTAGGGCCGCGGTAGCCCAGTTAACAGATTAACGAATTAACAACCGGATGGTTGCGAGTTCGAATCCAACCAAAGACCGTCGTGTACAGAGGGGGCTGGTGCACGTTAAATCTATCGTAGCCTAAAATGCCTTTACATTGGCGTGGTGTGGAAGTTGGATCTTCCCTTGGGGATTGATCCCTGACCGTCGTCATAATAGCCCGTTGTATTGCTCTAGTGCGACGTTAATTAATTACCATTACCACTGATATTTTCATGTAAAATTGGAACTGATCTGCACGACAACTACAAAGCTGGTTCGGCCCGCGAATGACTGATAAGCTTGGCCTTAGGATGAATTTTCTCGATTCCTTACGAAAAGCCTCCTCCGCTGTCATTGGACTTTAAAAGTCGGCGTTTTTACCTTATAATTCTCTTTCCTGTCAAGCGCCGAAATCTGATTTAGCTGCGAAGATGGGTTGGAAGTGTCAAGTTAACCGATCCCTTCCGTTACGTGCATTCCTCCAGACGCTGTCTAACAAAAGCAGACATAAAAGACAGCGGCTTACATTACATCTAATCTGACCAGACACGCCAAACCTATTCCCTTGTCTTGGGCTGTTTATTCCCGGGTCCCCGACCGTATTTCTAAGCCGGTGCCATGTTCTCCTGCATCTGTTCCCAGTTTTTGAGGCTGGGTAAGCTTCGAGTCGATGGAAGGCTGTGAGATTCGGTTGTGGGAAGGTATTCCGCCTTGAATAATACATGGAACAGACTCGGGAATACGATAGGATGGGGTATTTCCCTTTCGTGATTCTCGAGCTCAGAAAATTTGGTGCCCAGCTTTGACGTTGCGCCATAAAACCCAGATCAATCAGGTAGGTGGGTATTTAATTAACGTCACACTGGATCAACACAGCGGACTATTGGCGACGATCCGAGATCCATCTCCGAAGGAAAGTTTCGAGAACAACACCTCATAATTTTGAACTATGATCAGATGATGAGGTCGCACCCCAGCTGGCACCCCACTCTCCGAACTTCCACACCAACGTAAGGACATTTGAGGCCCCGCCAGATTTAGCGTGCATCAGCCCCCTTTTTTACACGACTGTCGATGGATTCGAACTCGCAGCCCTCCGGTTGCTAGTCCGTTTGTCTTCCAACCGGCTACCTCGTGCCCCCAATCAACCAGAATCTCGATGAACAGTATTGATGAATACGTACGTACCAAAACATATAGATGTGGTTTGTGGGTTGTTTGGGGGTTTTATAGCGCAAGGGCCATTTAACACAAGATGACGTTAAGTAAAAAATTTCGGGAAAAGGAAGAAAAGGATTGGGGAACACACACAGTAGTGGGATAAAACAGGAAAAGACCATTTGGATAAACCGGTAGCTCAACCCCCTTGTTTACTCGAAAGATGGTAAACTCCTTGGAAAAAGTAAAGATCACTCATGTACCTCGGTTCCGAGAAGCCCGTACACACCACCTAAGGGAAAAGCGCCCCTGAAGACATTTAGATGTGGAAGAAAAATTAGAAATTCATAGATTTCTAACAGCAAGATTGGAATTTGCAAGGACTTTGGTTGTTCCTGGATGAATTCACGTTTTTCATTTTAAAGTAAAGCCTCTTTCGTCCCCATAAAACTTCGACTCAACGTTTTCCCCGATATAATTTTCTCTCCTGTCAAGCACCAAAATCTGATTTAGCTCCGAAGGTGGAGAAAAAGTGTCAAGTTAGCCCGATTCTCTCCGTTACATACATTTCTCCAGACTAGGTCTATGAAAGACGGCGGCTTCCATTCCATCTGATCTTACCAGACGCGTCAAACCCACCCCTTTGTCTTGAGCTCCTGTATCCTTTCTCTTGTTTATTCCAGGCGCCCGACATGTGCCGTATTTTTACGCAGTGCCATGTTCTTCTGCATCAATTCCCACTTTTCGTGGCTGGATAAGCTTAGAGCCGATGGGAGGGCGGGAGACTGGTATGAGCAGGTATTTCGTCTTGAATAATACATAGAACCACTGCGGAATATGATAGGATGAGATATTTCCTTTTTGTAAGCGGGGTCCTGTGGAGGTTCTCGAGGTTCAGGATTGATCTCGAGGCGTTGGTGAATATGACCTAAAATATTTAGAGACACGGATGGCAGGTATGTATTTGAATCAACGTCGCACTGGAGCAACACAATGGGCTGTAGACGACTTTTAGATACGGAAGTAAAATTAGAATTCGGGAAGGTTAGACAAAAATTTGGGATTTGCGAAGAACTTGAATGTGTTCAGCGTTAGGATAAATTCACGGTATCCATTTTATAGAAGACCTCTCCCGCACTAATAAAACTGATATTGACCTGGTGGCTGTTTCAGCGGGGTATCTCGTCATTAGCACAACTGACCAGATCTTGATGGATGAGGGGTTTTGCCATTAGAAGGAAACTGACCCATCTTGATCTCGTCATCGTTTTGAAAAATTGACAATATCTTGATGATGATATGTCTCGTTATTATCAAAAATGGTCAGATTTTGATGAAAGAGGTGTATCGTTGAAACCACGTGGAGGGTTAAACGTTTACACCACAGAATTATCTGTCTTGATATGCGTCATGATCTGTTTTAGCTCCGAAATCGGAGAAAAAGTGTTGATCTTGAGACATTGGTGAATATGCTCTAAATTATTTAGTCGTGACGTGTTTTAAAGTTTCATAATGGCCTTAAAGCGACAAACCAAACCAGCCTCCAGGTGTCGAGGTGAAGTGAGACTGGCGCACTATCTATAAGCAGTCGTCGTTTCATTGATCCTTTCCATAGAATAGAATCATTTATAAAGTTTATATTCCTTCCATTTCCTTTCCTTAGATTAGAATTCTATGGAAAGGTTTTATTGATCCTTTCTTGGAATAAAATCATTTCGATAGATTTTATTGATCTTTTCCTTGTATAGAATCACATTTGAAGACAAACTATTGGTAAGGAAAGTCGGAACTGGTTAGTTGTTAAACAGGGAAGACTTGCAGGTGGCAAAGTGAAATTGTGCGTGCAAACTCCTTAGAGTGTTAAGTAATCCTAAGTTTAGCTCTATCCCCGTATTACCCATGTTAAATTAAATAATTATTGATGCACCTTTGTTCAGTTTTATTTTATCATGGGATCTGTGTTTCTTACAATATATTCATTGGGTAGTTGTAGATATTTTAACCTGCCATTCTTAGTTGTTAGCATTTTTTCTGAAGATTAAGTTAAAATCTAATACATAATTTTTATTAACTTTTTTGAAAATGAAAAATTTTCTTTTATTGCGTTTGTTTAACTGATGCATTTAAATAATAATATGAGAGCTCTGATTAAAAAGTCCTAGAATCCTAAAATAACTTGATAAAAATTCGCATGTACCTTTGATAGTTCTTTTGAAAAGTGACAAAAAAGTAACTTTTGAGAAACATTAATTTAGTGTTTTTGACAGTGAATTCCTACTCCATAAGTAGTATCAGGAAATATTTTGGAAAAGTACTTTCCGAACTGCCACAGATCAAAGCAATACCATCATTTTAAAGCTTGGAAACTACTTAATTAGAAACAAAAAATATTAAAATAGAATTTTTTACTTTATTCTCCGAGTTACCTTAAGATACACTTATTCATATGTCGTATATATTAATTTTAAAGAATGCAAAAATCAAGTAAGAGAGATAAAGTCACTTTTGAGAAATCAAGTGTTTTGACAATGCATTCCTGCAGCATAAGTACTATCAGTAAATACTTAAAAAGATACTTTCCAAGCTGCTATAAAGAAAAGCAGTGCATCGTTTTAAAGTTTGAAAACTACTCAATTACAAACAAAATATCTCAAAATTGATATTTTGATTAATTTATTCTCGAGGTTCCCTAAGTTACATACTCTTATATGTTATATTTTTAATTTTAAAAAATGTCATAATGCTTTAAATATCAATTCGGATTAGATGAGCATTCAATTTTCCAAGAAGTTAGTTTCAAAAGTGAGCTGAGAACAAGAACTCCGATAAAGCAAAACTGATAAATGTCTCAGTAAATCTCAATACTTATCGTATTCTCTGCGTCGTACAAGTTTCCTAAATCCGATGTAATCCTTAGCTTTTTGGTAAGTGCCGAATTGTACGTTTAATTTTTAGAAGCACTCAATGCCTAGTTGTCAGGGGAATTTAAATCTTCTGAGATGTTTTTCTCTCTTTTATCGTTTCTGCAATTTTTCAAACCCCTCGCTTTTTTTTCTCCAAAATTCTCAACTGCATTAAAGCTATTGTTTTCTATGGTGGTAAACTTTCTGCTGTTTTTGATTAAAAGTGGAATTCATTATTTGTTTATTTAACTCGCTCGTTTTTAGGGCGGCCGAGTAATTTATGATGCACGACGGGTTTTCTTTGTTTATAATTGCTGCTTAATCTCTCGCTAGTGTGAGAGCAGATAAAATCGCGGTGCGTCCTGCCGAACTGGAAAGTTTTTCTTCCCACATAAAAAGGGACTTAAAAAAGGGTTGAAACCTTAATTACAGTTTAGGCAGGCGGATGGTTTTTCGTGTCGTAATCAAGTTAAGAGAGGTAATGCATCTAGAGACATTCACGGAAAGTTGTGTTTATGTTGGTTAAACGATAAAGCAGGAATGCATTCTTCAAGAGAAGTTCAATGTCTAAGTGCCTCAACAACTCTTGAGTAATCATTTGTTTTTAGCGTATTAGAAGCTCTAAAAATATAAGCCAATGAATAGTTAGTTTAAATTCTCAATATATTGATTTGACGCTTTTGTCGCTAGATGGCATTGCAACGTAAAACCGAAGTATTATCTACTTCACACGTGTAAAGTTATGATGTTTGAAAGAGGGAATTTCGGCGAGTACTTGGGGGGGGGATTGTGTTATTTGGTTGTGTTTTGTAAATTCTGTTAAGCATTAAATACGGCAGAAAAGAAGGAACATTTTCGACATATTATGCTTTTTTATTTCCGAAAAGGTAAGAATGCTTCTCAGGCGCATGAGAAGATGTGTGTTGTGCATGGTGAAGGAAACTTTCTGTGACTTTCTGATGCAAGTGACGAAACTTTCTGAACCACTTACGGCACGTGGTTCAGAAAGTTTCGTCATCTGGATCCGTTCTTTAGCCTGTAATCTCAGAACTTCTATGAGCGAGATTTAGAGAAATATCACCGAAAAGAGCGACACATACGATAGTGATTAAATGTAATTTTTAGTAGATAAAAAATAGTTTTTCTTCAATTTGTGTCAAAAAACGGGACGAACTTTTACATCAACCCAATATAAACCAGAGTTGGCGTCTGTCTGTAACTACAGATCTACAAAAAAATCAACGCCAAATTTGGTACACTCATTTAGGTCCCTGCTGGAAGCGTAGGCTATGTATAAATCCCCGTTCGATTTATTCTTGGTATGTACACAGGGTGATATAATCAATTTGAAATACCCATAGGAATAACATTGAGTATTATTACGATAACTGATCAATTCACGCCGAATAAGGTAGACCTTTTGCTTAGGACCCTTCCGAAAACGTAGGATACGCATTAATAACCTTTTGATTTGCCCTGGGTCTGAAGAGGGGGCTAAAATCAATTTGAAATCCCCATAGGAATGAAATATTGAGTACTACGATCACTATTTAACCAATGTATACCATATTCGATACAATTATGTTTTGGACCCTGCGAAAAACATAGACTGAATATTAACCCCCGTTCGATTTGTCCTGCGGACTGGGTAAAATCAATTTGAAAACCCCATAGGAATAACATTGAGTACCATTACAACTAATTCAACCCGAGCAACTTCGGGTAATTCTGCTAATAGATCTATAAAGAGAGTTAACAGATTCACAAATATTCATAACACACAGGGTTTTCTTTGTCTATAATTGCTGCTTAATCTCTCAATACTGTGAGAGCAGATAAAATGGTGGCGCGCCCTCTTAAACTGGGAAGTTTTTCTTTACTCATAAAAAGGATTTAAAAGATGGTTGATACCTTAATTACCCTTTAGACAGGCGAATGTTTTTTTTTTGTGTCGTAATCAAGTTAAGAGAAGCAATATATCTAGAGACATTCGTGGAAAGAGAAAGTTGTGTATGTTTGTGAAACGGTAAAGTAGGAATGAGTTCTTTAAGGTAAGTCCAAACTCCAATGTCAAAGTAGGGGTCGTCGTGGCCCACTGCGCTAGCAACTTTTCAGTTGTAAAGCGGTACAGGCTCGATTCCTGTCAGGTGCATTCCTCCCTGTGTGTATTTCTCTCATTGTCAGTAAAACTTTCATTGTGTGTCTGTCTATTACTTTATATTGTTTGTCTTGTGTCTGGCGTAGCATGGCTAAAAATATGACCTTTGTGCCATAAAACCTCAACCAACAAATGTCAAAGTACTTCAACTCTTAACTAACCAATTATTTTTAGCGTATTACATTACATCATGATACACACGAGTCCATAGTATTAACGTCGATCTCATGATGTCATCTGTAAACCAGCGACGCAGTATACATAAAATGAACATTGAAAAAACCCAGTAAGAATAGACGATGGATCACAAATTTTCTTTAAGATAATTTCAAAACTGTTCTTTTCTGTGTATTCGAACAAGATATAGTCCAGTCTCTTCCTCATCAAGTCAAATAAGGCACTCGTTGAAGTCAGCTACTTGAAATCGATTGAAGTACGCCTGAGTACAATGTGACCTATTCTGGCTTTAGCAGAAAAGTGGCAACTGCTTTAGGGATTGAAGAAACGGAGGTCATTAGGTTCACTCTGGAATTGAAAAAGATGGTGAATCATTCCAGTGAATCCTCTATAAAGTACATCGAAGTGATCAAGCCTCTCTTGACTTTAGGCCGATAGAAAAGGTAGTTGGTGACAAAAGAACTGGACCTATTGTGGTTAAAAATTTAGTTCACCTATCAGCCATTTATTACCATACACTTCGCAATGCGTAGGAATCCATTGCTAATTGATGTCTTTGTCTTTTAGTTTTATAAGCCTTTTGATTTATTATTAGCTAGGTGAAATCAATTCAAACAGACCTGAGTGTTACAATGTGGCCTATTCTGACTTTAGCAGAAAAATGGTACCTGCTCTAGGGATTTTCAAAAAAAATTGGAGTTCATTGGGCTCACTCTGGAATTGAAAAAGATGGCGAATCATTTCAGTAAATCCTCTATAAAGTACACCAAAGTGATAGAACCTCTCTTGATCCTAGACCCCCTAGAGAAGGTAGTTGCTGACAAAGGAACTGGACCTATTTTGGTTGCCAATTTAATTCACCAGTCAGCCATTCATTACCTTACATTTCGCAATGCGCAGAAATCCACTGCAAAGTGATGTCTTTGTTTTTGTTTCACAATAAGCCGTCTGATTTATTTTTAGCGTAATAGAGGCTCTATAAAAGTGCAACTCAAAGAATAGTTAGTTTTAATTTCTCAGAGATTTATATAAAGAGTAGACTTATGAATTTTCACAACGTACGTAGGGTTTCTTTGTTTATCATTACTACGGTAAATCTTACCGGTAATTAAATATCAACAATAGCTGGTTTTGTGGCTTCATGAGAGTTACTGGATTTCTTAATACCAATATACCGTCCGCTGAGCAGACACTCATTGACAAAAGTGTATTTTTAGTGTACAGCTATTTAAAGATCTATATAGTTTTATTATATAACCATTATAGTTTTTAGGTCGAAAAATAAAAAGAAAAGCATTTTGATAGGGTAATCATCTTTTAAACAGATTTGCGATATGATTATGTATTTCTGATCATATTGACATGTAATCATTAGTGTCTACAAAAAAAATGTCTCGTTTACCTCTTTTTTGTATGGAATAGACATATGGAAAACATTTTTCTATTTTTCTTTAAGGGAAAATTTTTCAAGGAATGCCAATTTCAAAGTTTTGAAGATGCAGCAACCATAACAGAAAATCATCGGAATCTGGTTGCTAGATTGTAATGATAATCTTATTAAGAAATTATTTATTTTTTCAATTTCAAAACTTAAATTTCTTGACGATATTTTCAGCGACTGTTTTATATATAACAAGCTGAATAACCCGGCGTTACTCGGTTTTAAATTGCGACTGCTAAACATGACCGCGACATTTCGCTGTGTCAACTCAAATACACAATCCCTGTAGAGTGTGTTTTCTACCACGACATTTCACTATGTTAACTCAAATACACAAACCCTGTAGAACGTGTTTCCTACCGAGACATTTCCCGGAGTTAACTCAAATACGCAAACCCTGTAGAACGGGTTTCCTTGTCCTTGTCCATGTCCATATATTTCAGAAAAACAAACTTTCGATTTTAAAATTAGGGCTTCAAGGGGCATTTTAGGACTACCTGTGTACCAATTTTCATGGCAACATGTTGGTCTGAAAACAGGTAAGAAATAGCCTATATTTTCCGCAGTGTTCTAAAGAATAAGAACCAAATTTGTGTGGATTAGTCAAACGATGTGGATTTGTATAGAGAATATACGCACATACACACACATCATTTTATATATATCTATATAGATTAGCACATTTTTGTTTTAACCTATTCATTTTTTGTATCGGAACATTCCATCGGAACATTCCATCTTCTAAACATTCCATGTTTTCGTTGTCTGTCTTGTAGTTGACACAGCATCAAGTAACCTTTACATTATGAAGCCCGACCAATCTTTGCTTTTGATTCTTCGATGTAAGGCTCTTTTTAGCGTATTAGAAGTTATAAAAGAGTTTCAACATCCTGAAAAGTCTGCATCTGCTTAAGCGATATTCATGAACTTCACTTGTCAACGTTAGAGTCAAATCGGCCGTGTTGAAATTTTTAAACTATATATGCGCGTTCTAACTTTTTAAGTTAGAACGCGCATATATAGTTTAAAAATTTCAACACTGCAACGTTAAAAATTATTATCCACTTACATTTACTACCTGTTTAACAACTGAATCCGACACTCTTTTCCAGGACACATTTAACTGTATTTTAATACTTCATAGAATTTTATAGTTCAATATTCAGTCGTTGTAACTTTGTAACATTCTTAAAGTCGGATAAATTCGAATTGTGACTCGCATCGATTTCAAGCCCGCATGTTATAGAACTAACCAACTAAAGCTTTATAACCATTGGCACAAAATTTTAATAGCCACATTAATAATTCAGCGTAAGTTGAAAAGTACCGAGTATGATAAAACTTGTATAGTGATGTTGCGATCCTTTTTTCACATTTCAGTCTCGTATTGAAGATTTAAATCTCCTGATCGAAGTTTCTCGAACCACGGTTGAATAAGTAACTACCGTCGCTCCCTACCACGAAATCGATTCTTTCATGGACGGTATGTCTTGAGCATTAGGTTAAACTGAAACATTCGTTTCAATTCTTGCGTAAGTCTATTTTATGGGTTTAAATCTGGCAATCACTATGAGTATGCATGTCTTCTATTTTAAATAAGAAACTGTTAGTTGACAGCAGACATAATTTAAGTAAGCAAAATGAATAAATTGAATACATATAATAGAAACACTTTTTTAAAGAAACTACCCATCGAGGTTTTATAAAAAATAAATTAGTTTTCCAATTTATATGAATCGATTCTTTCAAATGTCTTCGGCATTCAGCTAAACTGAAATATTTGCTATAGTTGTTGTTATATCTGTGTCGTTATAATTGTTGTTATATTTTGTGGGTTGTTTGAACCAGGTAACCACAAAGTGCATATATGTCATTCATTTTTCTTAATATTTTCAATTAACCGTTAACAAGCACTGGTACAAATTAAGTAAGCTATGTGAGCCATTTCCTGTCAAGTCAAATGTAGGGGCGGTAGTGTTTCTGCGACAATCTGGATTTGTACTTATTCTGATCATGGTGGCATTGTGGACTTGTTTTTCGAATGTAATTTCAATACGTCGATAGTAAAAACGCCAAAGAATACATTATTAATTGATGTAATAGTTTCTTGGTTAATGCCAATTAGATTGAACGCCAAACGTTGACTAGACGGCGATAAACTACGTTGTGACGGTTGTCTGGACGAGGTACCTCGTCTTTCGCAAAACTGACCAGATCTTTGAAGATGATGATCCTCGTCCTTAAGAAAACTGACCTGATCTTAATATCGACATCATAAAAAATGGCAATATCTTCATCACTTGGAGTTCAATCGGCATTCTAGATGATTAGATAACACGTAATTAGCAAAATAGGTCAAATCTTTGATGGATGAGATAGTGGATCGTCAAAACCACTTCGATAGTTAATTTAATTCCGATGTCTATCATTCGTATGTATCATGGTTTGTGTGTATCGATATGTATCAGGACATTATAAATGATTATTGACTGAGTACTGCCCTCTCCTGCACATCATGCAAAATAACTTATAAAATGTAACGAAGAATTAAATTAGAAAAAACCTAGCTCATCAGAGATATAAGTCAGCTTTCAACGAGTCGTATCCATTCATCTTTAAAACACATTAACTTTAGAAATGAATAGAAGTGAAATTTTCGACATCGCAAGTTATTCCTGCATTTTATTAAAAGAAAAGACGGACGTAAACACACAAGAGCTTCTTTTTAAACAGTGCGTTTTTTTCCTATTCTCATCCCATAACGACGTTACGTTAATTGAAGAGTAATTTAAAATATTTCCAAAATTCATGTGCTTCTGACGTTTGGGGGACGAAGGAGAGATGAAAGTAACGTTGCGTGAATTCAAAACCTCTCCAACTGCATCAACTTGGAAGCAAAATAATTATCAAAAAACAAGCAGCTTGACAGGCGGATTCTTTCCCCCTGAGATGAAACGGAAGCTTTTAAAATGTGCATTCATTATTTGGAAATGAAATAAAAGTAACTTGTCAAATAGGGGGCCGGGCAGCAGTTTGTAATTCACTGACGAAAATAAATTTGGAGTTCAATCGAGTTGGAAGAAGACATCTAAATTGTTTCGGGACGAGAAATATGTACTCTCTTAAATGATTTTCATGCATAATGAGTAAACTTATCACAATACCGGTCTAATTAGCCATCGTGTAGCAAAAAATGTGCCACGCTATCCTGTCGCGCGCGAGTGTTCATTACACGCATTTCAAATTCAAGTTTGAAATCCATCGGGGATATTTTTTCTCAAGGAATAGGATGAACTGTGACTGATTAGAGTTGCTCTAAAACTATTGAACGAGATATCGATCTTTCAGTTTGTCGTATCGATCAGACAGTTTGGTCCCAAATGAAGGGATTGTTGTAGTCAGTGAACTTTCTTTCAGGAATAGTCTCGAATTTAACTTCTCAATTTTATTCAGTTTTTAAAACAGTTCTTGATGTGTTCATAATTTTATTTTTTAAACTAGTCTAAAATTTTGTGTAAAAAATATAAAATCTGTGAAAGAACATTTTGTTTTATTGCTAACATTTTCTTGATTGTACCTTCATTTTATGCATGCAATGAAGAGTAAGACGAGATTAAATTAGAGGGAAGCAAAATAACATTTTAGAATAAGGAGTTAACAAAATTAAGTTCTGTGAAAAATTTTCTAATCATTGTTTTTTTGGAGAAGGGTGGTTTCCAAGGATGATAAACTTGGAAAAATATAGAAAAAGAGAAAATATTTTGATCGATCTATTGAACCTGTAGTTTGCCGACAAAATACCCTTGATGCATCATCAATCGTTGAATTTAGCCCTTTTGCATGCTACATAGCATGCATTTTCTTAAAATAATCTTTTTATAAAACACATTTGCAATAACAATGTATACATGAAAATTATAAGCTGACTATATTTATCTCCGAAATATTAGACCTTTCTTCAAATTTATTCAATCGCTGTAAGCTGGTATGATAGCAGAGGGGTTTGCGCTCTGGCCCTTCATTCAATGGATGCTGAGATCGAATCCCGGTCTGGGAATTGATGTTTGTATTGGATTAGAACTCACTTTAACCCTAAGTCCTGAGCTAATTATCACTCGTGTAGCTAAAAAGGTATCGTAAAACGACCAACCAAATTAATCGCTTAGCAACTGTTTATTTAAAATAAGTATATCAAAGGCATAAAAATAATGTAATATGTATATGCAAATAAATAAAATGAAAGATGCCGTTTGTTGTGCCATTGGATTTGAGTTGACAACATAAATGGAAAATTAGTTGATTTCAAACAGTTGTTTACTGTTATGGCTCAATCCAGCATTACAAATGAACAGTCATGTGTGTGTGTGTGAGTTTTACAATATAAACGTATATAAAAACCACCCTTGGAGTGCAAAAATTTTGAAATTTTTATACCTGCCTGTATTTTGGCCTAGTTCTGCCATTGAATTGAGTCGAACTTCAAAAATAAGCGATTAACTCAACTCAATAATACAAATGAACAATTCTTTGAATTGATAAATATAAATGCATGTAAAATTCACCTATTACGAATAGAGTACAAAATTTTGACACCTGCCTCTATTGGTCTAGTCTTACGATTGGGTTCAGTTGAAAAATATAAATGAGCGATCAACTTAACAGTACAAATGAACAATCATTTGAACTGAAAAATATAATCGTATATGAAAATCACCAATTACGAATAGAGAGTGAAAATTTTAATACCTGTCTATATATTTTGTCCTAGTTCTGCTATTGGATTGAGTTGAACAATCATTTGAATTGAAAAATATATATGTACATAAAACTCACCAATAACAAACCGAGTGCAAAATTCTATACTTTATTTTGGTCTAGCTGTGCCATTGGATTTGAGTTGAACACTCCACCAAATAAAATCAATTAACAATTCATTATAACTTTAGCGATTTTAATAAACAATACCCATCCCCAAGCCTCAAATGAAGTGGGACTTATGAATCTCCTAATGTGCAACTGGAGCAGAAGTAATAAACACTTTCAGGAAAGAGAGTCGTGGGATTGTTGCAGAGATATCCAAAGCCCCACCGCGTTTTGAAAATGGCCAACCCCAGCAACGTTTGAGAAAATTATACTTCAATGCGATCTCTTCCAGCTGATGTAAAGGAAGCTCCCAGATAAAGCGTATCTACGAATAAAGGTTCATTTCCTGGGGAACAATAGTTCCCAGTGAAGCTCTCTTGAATATCGCATCGCGTATTCAGCGAACTCCCATTTAAGCAGGAAGGTTCTTGAACAAGTCGGTGATTTGTATACGCAGCCTATTGTTGCCCCAGTACTCTTGTTTACTTCCATTTAATTTTTGCTTTCGAGATGGTAAATAAAACTAGTGTCCTACTTTCAATATCCAATTACTTGTTTAACCTTCCCAAGAAACGCTCCTCGAAAAGCTATCGGTTATTTAAGGTACATAGAAATGATAAAAATGTTGCTTTATTTTTATACGGAACCCTATATCGTAAAGTACTCATTGAAGAATACCAAATAGGGTGGGTTGGTTGGAGTGAGATCCAGATGTAGCTAAGGCAAGTTTTGGGTTAATAATATTAGAATGTAGCTGAATGAGAACATAAGAAATTAATGAATATGCTGTAACGTTGAAAGGATGATAAAAAAGATCCAATTACTACTCTGTTCCAGTAATTTTTTAAATTTTCATATTGCTCTACATATATACATATTATTGTTCTTTAATTAGTATTGAAAAAATTTGAAAAACTCTCATGTGCTATTTCATGAGGAGGACAAATTAGAAATAAATCTTGTGATTTTTATTTGTCGCCAAGGATATCTGTACTAGAAAACTACCTCCACCATAAAGTTGCCCCAAACAATATAAAATAAAGACGTCCACCCGAATAAACTCAAAGTGTATGAGCCCTGTTCCTGTTAAGACTACCACCTCCCAAATTTAGAGAGAGCAGTTCTCGTGGTGGAAAAACAAAACCCTCATGACACAATATTAGCCATTAGTGTGTCGTACACCAAATAAGTCTGGCCTTATCGCAGTAGTTCTGGATTGGTGTTATAATCCATTTAAGATTTAACCCTCTGAGTGCCACAATATTTCCGAGTAACGTCGCATTACTATTGCCCACAATACACATGACTAAATAACAACATCTATTAGTTTAAAACATCCATGGATTCCCATGACCTTTGAACTGTTCCATGTGTCCTTTCCTTAGAATAGAATCCTTCGGAAAGATTTTCTGTGGTTCTTTCCTTAGAATTAAATACTTTGGAAAGATTTACTGGTACTTTCCGTAGATCCTTTGAAAATTTTCTATCTCGCTCAAGAAGGTTAAAACTGCTTGAAAGTCAGGGTTGCAGGGGAAGACTGCTAGTTCAAAGGATGAATTATGCGTCTGAACAACTCAGAGGTTTTAACTGATCTTAATTGAAATCTGGAACGCTGACTAATATTATGTAAAAATTAATGGTTACTTCAATAGAGTAAACTAAAAGTTTTTTAATTGATTTGATACGTGTAGGGTACTTTACCATCAGTTTAAGAAGGTTATTTGGGAGGAAGATTTTTATCCAGAGCTTATAATATATTTCTACTAATAATTTATTTCCTATGGAATTCAAAGAGAATACAAGAAACTGTCGAACCAACTAATCCTCCGTGTATTAAAGAGATAGACGATAGTAGCACTTATCTATGGTTTTAAATGCACCAATACTTTCAAAGCTAAATATTTTTGAACGCGACGCATAGGAGTATCTTTGCTATTTCGGATATTTTTTTCATCTCACGCGGTCCTTTTTACGTGGATACCAAGAGATTTTCTTTGCCGCCACATCAAACCAAAACAAAATGACAGCTGTCAAAGGCATAAAGCTGTTCTTGTCACAATCTCGATGCAGAAGTTCTCAAGCCTATCATACGACAGAGGACACTCAAACGAAGAAAAAACGGCATGACATATTTCACAGCGGTTTCCTGGAAACATGCGGATTGTTCTTTTACAAAGTTCTCGTTTTGAGGAAGAAGTTACTGCCCATTCGTAAAGGGAACTGAAACCCGAATTCTGAGTGCTAGAGATGCAGTGAGAATTTCCTGAACACCTGTGATTCTTGTTTCTCTCACAACAAATTTTGATTTTTGGAATTAATCATACTTGTATTCTAGTAGGTTACATACATGTACTGAATGAAAGAAGTTTTGAAAAGGAATAGTTATAGGGATAGAAAAACTAATATCTTGTATTGAGCAATTTTATAGTTCCCAACCTTTCTTGATCTATTCCAACATTAATATTTGCGTACTCAAAATAATGAAGAAAGCTTAAACTTAACTTCAACTAAAAGCATTTATTTAGTCGTACGCTGTTCAGCGCAGCTTGTCCAAATATTGAATTTGCTCTATAAAATCCATTCAATCTTTTATGCTCCATCGTTGAAAAAATTTAACTAGGATACAAAATACTTCAACCAAAAGTTATAGATTAATTGAAATGCATTTTCTATCAATAAGATATTGCAAATGACAGACATAAATGTTGAAGAGACGTTACTTTAGATCTGTGTAAACAAACATAATGGATTAAAGATGAATTCTTGCGTTTGTCTCAGTAAATTAATCTTCCAAATAACTATACACTACTAGATCAAGTCTAAGCTTCAAAAATGACTTACAAAGGAAATAAAAAAACAAGATGAAATTTGTTTTTATAGCTATTTCAATGGAGCGCGAAAAAGTCGTCATTCTAAGAAGAGATTTTGGTCTTGATTATGGTGGACGCTCTTTTCAATCAAAGCAGTTATATCCTAGGTTTATCTTTATAACTCATTTTTGAAGCTCTCTCTTAAGCTATTGATTAGTTTAGAAGCTAAGGTTTTCATCTTTAACTCTACACTATACCTCTATTCTACTTCGGTGATGGTCCACTGTTTTCTAATTACAGTAGAATCTTGATTAACCGAGTATCCGTGTTATCTGAGGCGAATTTGTTGCCGAGTTTTTTTTAAGCCTAGAATAAAACTTCGAGAACTACTACGGTCACTTAGTCCGAAACGGCGAGAAAATGCTGTGAAACAGAAGACCCGTTAAGTTTAAAAAAAAGTTCGTAAGTCATGTTAAGATTAATTGCGAAATTATCACAATAAATACGTACTGTGGCGCAAATCCTAGTATAGATTATTCGTAATCCTAGATTTATTAGTTGTGTATGAGACATGGATTAGATTCCTCCCTTTGTGTATTTCTATCTTGTGTCAATAAAACTTTCCTTTTGTGTCCATTTACTTGACGTTGTTTGATGCAGCTTGGGCAAATATGACCCATGCGATATGGATTTTCCTTGTGTATTTTTATTACTTGATGTTCTTTGCCTTGTGTTTAGCGCAACATGACCAAATATGGCTCTTGCGCCATAAAAACCCAACCAACTAACCAGTAGCCATGGAAACCCAAAAACCAACCCACCATCGAAAAACCATCCAACCAAGTTTAATGAATCTTTCCGTAGATAGTGGTAACATGTAGTGCAGTAAATTTCAAGTTAAGGCTATTGGTTGTCATCCGTATTATCCTAGTGTATGGTTAGCTGAGGTGACCCCTCAGTCTACATTACCTCTGATAATCAAGGTCCCGCTGTATCTTTATCCTCCTTCGTTAATGCTCCGCCAGTTTCTAGTTATTTAATCTCATATGTTGGTCCCTCCGTTTCGGTACCTCTCAATCGATTGTTCCGAAGCACAATGTAACTAACCTTGCCATAACAAAAACGAGAACATTACCGAAATTACAAATTCAACGGTCTTATTAGATTTGTTCTTGTAGGAATGCACCGGAAATTACATCAACATCCTTCTTCTTTTGTCCCGACATGCACAGAGTGCCATTCTGCTTTTTAATGGAATTTCCCTGTACTTCTGCTCCTATTAACTTATTATTTGCAGCTTATCTCCTTCATCATTACGACTATGATTCAAAAGTAAATCCCAGATAATTATTCTTGTGGAACGCCGTAACGACCGTTTCTATGTAAAAGTACCGCTGCCCGGGATTCTTCAATTCAATATGATCGTTGTAGGAGAGAGGAAGACCATCAAAAATCATTTGTGATCCATCATATTTCGTTTTCATTGATGTCCCACGTTGATTTCAACTGCCAGTGCTTTCGATCCTAGAGACCACCTCCACTCTAACTGAATTCCAGAATTTTAGCTCGTAATCTTCGTAGAAGGCTTTAACCCTTGGTGGATCGCTGTATGAGCAATGCTATCACGCTTTGATTAAAAAGAACACCATTTTTTAGGAATTGATTCTAGGGACCACCTTTGCTCTAGCCAGCGAAATGATAAAAATGATAAAACTCGTCTATATTGCCATTACGGTGGAACAAAAAGTTCGCCATCGTGAGAAGAGATATATTTTGGATCTGATGATGGTGGACGTTTTGCTCAATCAAAGCAGTTATATCCCAGATTTATCTTTATTACCCGGTTTTGAAGCTCTTAAACTGTAGACTGTTTGAAGTCTGGGGTTTTTATCTTTTGCTCTACACATTATATCTTTTTACTCTTTGGTAATGCTCCGCTAGTTATTTTTCTAGTTATTTAATTTCTCATTTGTTTGTCCCGCCTTTTTTTTCTCGAGTAATCACCTCTCAATCGATTGTCCAACCAACCTTTCCCCAGCAAAAATGAGAACATTACCAAAATTACAGATTCGACGTTCTTATTAGATTTGTCCTTGTAGGAATGCACCGGAAATTACCTCAACATCCTTTTTCTACTGTCGCGACATGCACCAAGTGCCGTTCGACTTTTTAATGGAATTCCCCTGCCCCTATTAACTGATTATTTGCAGCCTATCTCCTCCATCATTACGGTCGTGATCCAAAAGTGAATACGAGATAATTATTCTAGGGGAACGCCGTAACGACAGTTTCTATGTAAGAGCACCGATGCACGGGGAATCTTCAATTCAATATGATCGTTGCAAGGGAGGGGAGGACATCAACAATCATTTTCGATCCATCATATTCCTTTTTCATTGGTGCCCTACTTTGATTTCAACTGCCAGCGCCCGGCCCTTCCTTGCCAAGATGAAGTGAAGCGGGAACGGCATCGAGTCTTGCTCCCAGTTGAAGAAAGTCTGGCGACTTTATTTGCATCTCGAAATGCGCTCGCTGGTTCTCCTCGGGTTGCGTAATTTTAATATGATAAATGATCGTTTCATGTGACGCGGATTCGGGGAAGTCGGCAAGAAATGCAATCTCCTCTGATTGATGTTGGGATGGGAAGATGTTTTATTTGTGCGATTGTTCTTCCTGATACCTAATTGTGTATTTCATTGCTGGCGATCGGTGAATAAGCGAGTTTGTTTTATGCATTCAAGAAGTTCGTGATCCTCGAAGAGGGTTTTGACTCGTCGTGGGTTGCACTGTGATCTTTCTCTCACGTTTTCATTAAAAAGAGCGTCATTTGTTTTAAATTGATTCTAGCGATCACCCCCTATCTAACTGACTTTAATATCATCAGCTCGTAATCTTCGAAGAGGGTTTCAAGTCCTCGTGAATCGTGCTGGGAGCATTTCTCTATGCTTTGGTTAGAAAGAGCGGGTTTTGTTAAGAATGGATCCTATACCAATCCCGCTCTAGCTTACTTTTGGAATATCAACGGCTTGTGATTCTCGAAGGTTTCAACCCGTCGTGGATCGCGATATGAGCACTTCTCTCACGTTATGGTTAGGAAATGCGCCGTTTGTAGAGAATTGGTCATAGACCACCGTCGGTCTAGCTGACTTTCAGAATATCAACGACTCGCATTCCTCAGAGCCCTCGTCAACCCGTCGTGTATCGTGCTGTGAGTATTTCTCTTACGTTTTGGTTAGAAACAGTGCCGTTTGTTTAGTATTGATTCTAGATACCACATCCACTCAAGCTGACTTTCAGAATCTTAACATACTTAAGAGTTTTGGAACTGACAAACTTCGCTATTGCCGTCCATGTCCTTCCTTTACGTATTTCCTCCATCAAGCGACTACTTGGTTACTGTTTGTATTTTTATAAGTAACGCGATTAACGAGTTCATTTTCCGCCTAATTTTGCTTGTAACTTTATGCTTGCAAGCAACGAACGTATGCATTTGTTTAGGTTTGATAAAAAGCATTCCTTATCAACAAGCGACCACTTGTGTTACTATTCATATTTTTATAAATAATGCAATGGGAGAGAACGAGTGCTTTAAACAGCGTAAAACTGTAGTAAAAAACTCGAGCTTGCTTTCTAACATTGCTCAAATTGTAGCGGCTATAATAGATATAAAGTCGAAAACATTCTGGAAATTTTACGCTCTTATTTATCAGATAGATAAAATTCTAAGATAACGTTGTACGATTCTAAGATTTTTACCGCTCGAAACATCCTCTATGTAACCAAATATTTTCAGCACCTAGAAAGACATGAACTGCACTTACATTCACGTTTTAACTGGTGCATTAAAGGAAACTGCTCCTCTTTTAAGAATTTTGAAATTAAATACGATTTCACATGTACAGTCCTAAAGCGATCTTGTCCTGAATCTAGTTTAATGCTTGAGTGCGACTAACTATACCTGTGCGTGGGAAATAAATTATTTTAACTCTCAAAGGATTGAACTATTTCCGCTATCAATGCCTCCCCCCCACACACACACACACACTGCCGAAATTCAAAGTACTATTACGGTGAAACTAATCTATAGGACTCGAGGCATTTCCAGAGGCCGCGGTAGCCCAGTTGGAAAAGCAGCGGATTAGCAACTTTCCTATCTCATTTTGCGGCCAGACGTGGCTTGTCAGGAATTACGTTTTTCTTCTGCACCCTAGACTGACATTTTTATTTTAAAATTCACCCGCCCTTATGTTACTAGTCTGTATTTTAATTAATTTTCTCTTTATGATGTGGAGGTGAGCTGCTTTGCAGCGGGTGCTCCGAGAGTGATATCCAGTCTAGGATTGGCAACTGTTTCGTAGCGAAATCAAAACTGTCCTACGAAAGACCGTCGCGTACACGGGTGCTGGTGCACGTTAAACCTGTCGTGGTCTCCAATGTCCTCACGTTGGCGTTGTGTGGAAGTTTGAAAAGTGGGTTGCCAGCTCAGGTGTTGCTCTCGTCATCTGACTGGTTCATAATTACGAGGCGTTGTTCTCGGTTCTTTTCCCTTCGGGTTTGACCCCGAATTGTAACCAATAGTCCGATGTGCTGCTCCAGTGCGACGTTAATTAACTACTTACCATAGCATTTCCAGCAAGTGGCAGCCTCTATTTTAATCATGCACATGTTGTATTTATCCAGGGGACGCACTGTATCTATCTCAACTAGTAAACAAATTGATTGATGTTTTACATATGTATATTTTTCTAAGAGAAGATAATTAAAACTTCAAGTGCGTTTTATCGTTGGCTTAGAACAGAAACTCGTTAACTGGCATTTTCTGACCCGAAACAATAATTCTCATGTAGAAGAGAAAAAATTTGTCACATTGTATTTGGTTTGAAATAAAGTATAACACTATCAGAATATGTTTATAGTTTTTAAATGTTGTTGTTGTTCGTGCCCTATATGGCCCAATTGGGGGTGCCATTGCCCCGGAGGGTTGGACTTCTTCATATATGACACAACTGTTTTACAGGAAGGTCCCTTTCACACATCCATTCACTCACTCACACATATCGTAATTTAGATCCCAATCAGAGGCCGATAACCCCCTGATCAGGTACCCCCAGAGGTATTGATTTATTATGGGAACATGGGGGACTTTGTGACCACGACCTATTTAACGTTCCCCAGCCACCATTAGCTAACGCGACGGTCTTTAGCCAGGTCCAAGAGCAGATCTCGCAACCATCAGAATTGCAGGCTCCGCCGAGGACAGAACCCACAACCCTTCCGATGCGAGCCCGACGCTCTACTCACTGAGCTACAGCGTCTCTATTTTTGAAATAAAAAGTAATAATTAGTCTTTAATCGGTGTGCTGAAATTTTTTTTTTTTTGTCAGTTACTGAGTTTGCAGTCTAAGCTGACGTTATGCTATTTTTACTGAAGTAATATTAATCTCATCCACAGAATATTTAGAAGATGTAACACTTTACTAAGAAATCATAAGATAAATGAGAGCTATTTAATATTTTCGTATGTTATTGCTTCTACTACTGTACAAAATTTTGTACCAGAACAGAAAATTTATAAATGAAAATTGCGTATTATAAAAGGCTACATTCATAACTCAGAATTTATCTCCTACCAAAACTTTAACTTTCCAGTAAAATACAGACAGATGGGCAATAAAATATAAATCTAGTTAGCCTATCTTTGTAAGTTACTGAAAAGAAAAATTATCTACAGTGTAGGATGTTCCTGCAAAAAAGGTAACAAGTATTACTTTAGTTAAAAAGAAAGTGTTCGAGATCAAACCTTCCGAGATGCTTTTTTCCGAAAACATTAGAAAATTAATTATCCCATTCTTAAAAAATAATGGGCTGAACTGATATTACTAAAGAATAGCTTTTTAATTAATGAAGATAGGGAAGAAAAAGTTTCAGAGAGCTAGTAAGCTTTTTTACGATCGATTAACTGTTTTCTAAAGTCGGAGTTCATAAGACTCTTACTCTAATAATTTAAGTAGAGGGAATTATAGGATTTTTAAAGTTATTCAGATTTTTTGCGTGACACACACACACACACACACACACACACATATTATATTCTCTGCATGAAGTGACAAAAAATGGTTAGATAGTATCACAATTTATAAGCTAGTTAGTACCTCACAACGAATTACAATGGTAAGAACAAAATTAGTTCTTTGACTAATCGAAAGTAGACAATATTGATTTAGTACAAAATTGTTTCAATTAGTCGTTTAAATTAACACTAAGTCTTTAGTACACAAATCATTGTAAGGTAAATTTTGATCCTGAGTCAAAATAATCTTTATCCGATGTTCAATACTTAGTCCTATTCAATTTCTCCATTAAGATGTTTAAAACCAATATGTTAAATAATTAATGAAGTGTATATGTGTGTTAGTTAGATTGTGAAAAACTCTCTCTCTCTTTTTATACTGGTTATTTTAAACCTTCCTGTAAAAAGTTCAAAGGAAAAATGTAGTTGATTTGATATTTCTACTCTTTATTCATGGGGATAAATCATTTTTGCGTTCATTAATAAAAACTATTAACGAACTGTTAGTGATTTAGTGTGATCAAAAATATAACATTGCCCAAATATATTTCGCTGTTTCTTCCAAATATTTTACTCGCCTACAACTATCCAGCATGAAAACCAACTGAATTTATCCACACTGAAACGAAAACATCGTTCACTAGCACTCAGTTTCTTTCTACAATTAAAGCTCTTCATAATATTCTATTCCAATCGAATGAACAGAAACTTAAAATCTCGAATATAAAACCGATTTTGAGAATTTCCGTCCGTAACTTCCTGCTAGTGAGAATATCGGTAATTTGCAAACCCACTCTGGCTGTACACATTGAAAAACCATTTTGTGTCCGTAAATAAATACTATTTAATTTATTTCATTCAGTTCGGCCTGGAAATAGAGTATTTGGAAAGGGTCAACTCACTGGCATATCACTGGATTTCACTGTGGATGTGTGAATAAATATACACAGTGAAACGAAAATATCCCTCTTCAACATTCAAAGTTTCTTGTGATAAAATATCTTGATAGCTCGAATTGAGTTAACAATAGAAACTTAAAAAATAATCTTAGAACTGATAATAAGAATATCGGTAATTTGTAAATCCTACTCTGATACGGGGAGAAACCATTTTTTTTGTTCGTACATAAAACTATTTAATTTAGTTCAACCGGAAAATAAAGCATGTTCCAAATATTTTATACACCCACAACGGTTCAATTTGTAAATTCATCCACAATGAAACGAAAATATCCCTCTACACAGCATTCAAAGTTTGTTCCCTGCAATAAAAGCCCTTGATGATAAAATGTTCCAGTTTGAAGTCAACAAAAGGAACTTAAACTAGAACTTAAAACTGGTAGTAAGAATTTTCATTGGTAATCTACTGACACATTTAGAAACCATTTTTTAGGTCCGTAAGGAAATGCTATTTAATTTATATAATTTAGTTTGACCAAAAATAACATTTACAAATAGTCCCAATTGCGAGCGTCAATAATAGAATCCTAAACTTAAAACTAGAACTTGAAAATGGTAATTAGATTACCAGTAACTTGCAAATTCTCTGATACTCGGGGAGAAACCATTTTTGTGTTCGTAAGTAAAACCATTTAATTCAGTTCGACTTGCAAATGAAGCATGTCCCACATATTTTGCAAACTATTCAATATGCAAATTCATTCACAAACGAAAACATCCCTCTGCAACATTCAAAGTTTCTTCCCGCAATAAAAGCCCTTGATAATATTCAGTTCCAATTGAGTCAATACCAGAAAATGAAAAGATAAGCAAAGTGCCTGTCAGTGAACGGGTCAGGGAGAGAGAAAGGTCAAACAGGGCGATATTCTCCCACAATCAATAACTCCGATCTGAAGAAATGTGATGGGGCTTTCCCATCTTATCAGAGTTGCATGCAGAGGGATGTTTCCCACAAGTCACGTTCTTTTCTGGGTACTCGAGGTTTCCCTTCCAACAAATTCTCGTAAAAGATGCGAATTTCGTCGACGAGTTTGAATAAGAGCCAATACTACCCGTTCAAAAGCACTTTACCAACTCTCCGGAGCTGAAAGTGAACGGAATTCTCCAGAGTAGTAGTTTTGGATGGCAGGGGAAGGGAAATTGTGAACCCTGTGCTTTTTGGCTTTCGTGTTTTTTAGCTCAATACTTGATCATTGATGTACGTACGTCGCTTATTGCACGTTTTTTCCCACTCTGACGTGTTCTACTCAAGTAGGCGGTATAGTCACCCCTTTTTATGTCCCGCGTTCGGCGATATCACGACTTTTGCTTGCCCACGCCCCAGATGAATACTTGGGTTGCGAACAGCAGAGAGGAAATCTCAGTTTGTTTCTTTACAAGAATTAAAAGCTCGAAAGTCTGTTTTTTTTTTTTTTTTTTTTTAATTTTATTTCTAGTACGCAATGCTACCTTGTTTTGCGTTTGGCGCAACTTACACTTTTTGGTATCTTGCGCCATAAAACCCCACTCAACCACTTCAGATTACAGCTATCAATTAGTATTGGTGGCTAAGGACATCAAAATCTTACTAATGCCAGGAGCGTATTTGAGGACCTGAGGTATCCAGGCGAAAATCAATATCACCATGAAAACAAGATAAAAACAATGATTAAATTCATACTGTAATAAGTTTGCAAAACTGAACTAGGGTGACATAGTTTAAATGAACTGTTCTGGTTCCTTATTTAGGGATCCGTCCGAAGAGTAGCCCTATTTCGAATGGGTTAATGCAATCTCTATTGGATTGAAATAGATTCTGTGTAAAATAAAAAGGTTTAAGGCGACAGTAGACTTTAAAAATAATTAAAACCGAACGAAAAATTCATTTTTGCATTTTTAGTTTAAAAATTTATTTGTTAAACTCTCTAGACAGAGAAAAAAGAAAATTTAATTACGAGTATTTTTGATGGAGTTACGTTGACAGCAACATAAAACATACTGTTGATAAGTATGGTAGGTCTACAACAAAAACGTTATTTTCTTCAATTAAGATTTTCTGGCATTCTTCTAATTTTTATTTGTTCCCCGCGCATTAGTTTTTTTTTAATTTAAAAAAAGGCTTTTACATAATCCTTGTGATGTGTTGTATATACCTCAATGCAAATAATTATTTTCATAGCGTTTTTTATATATGTGCTGCTTTGAACTTCTAAATATTATAAGCAGCAAAGCAAAATTAATGCTAGGTTGATTTAACCCTCTTAAGGGTTCACATGCATAGTTGCGCTTTGCAACCTGCAGTCTTCCCCGCTTGACTTTTTACTAGTTTTGACCTTCTTAAGCAGTGAAATATTTCCAGTTGATTATACTCTGAAAATTAGCAGTAGAAACTTTTTCCAAGGGATACTATTCCTAGGAAATAGCCAATAGAATATTTCCAAAGGATTATATCTTACAGAGGGGGCCAATAGAATCGTTCCAAAATATTGTATAATAAAATGATCAATGTAATATTTTCAAATGATTATATTATAAGGAAATGAGCAATAGATTATTTCTAAAGGTTAAAATAATCCATTGACTACCTAGAACGATGTGGTTAATTAGTGATTGAGGAATAAAAGCAATACTATACTACACAGAAATCTCGCAGCGCTCAGGTTTAAGAAGAGATAAATAACGTATAGCCTATGCTACTTAAAGAAATATCAGCTATCACTCATCAGACAGGCAAAGGCAGCATAACTAGTTGATGAGCTATTGATAGCGGAGCCCTGGTTCTTATTGGAATGGTGCACACTTATGAACTGCTCATCAAATGCACATTATGATGGCATCTAATGATAATCTAATACCGCAGTTCTAGTAATCACGTTTCTACTCAGAACTACAGGTCTAACGGTTTCCCGATGGATTAAATCGGTTCCAGATTTCTGGCATGTAACCATAATAAAATATGGCAGATAATTTTTATGTCTATTCAAAATAAAAAAAAAATTTGAAAGAAAAATAAAAGATATAAAAACTATAAATATATGCTTAGACTTATAGCTAATAAATTTTTTTCTTCCGGTTCAAGGAAGAGTTATGCTGAAATCAAAATTTTACTTTCTCAAATGTAACAAAATTACTCAATAAAATAACAATGTGAAAGATAGTGTCAGATTGTTACTTTATTGTACACCATTCCATTTATAGAGTTATTGAAATGAATTAAATCTGGAATGCAAGAGTAACTTCAGTCACTCTGCTTATCTTATGGCTTATAGGAGATGTTTCAAGGTTTTTTCTTCTGGTAGCGAAAATAATTATGCGGAAATCAATTTTACTTTCTCAGACGTACACAAATTTACTCACTGAATCAAGTAACAATCTGAAAGATAGTTTCATATTGTTACTGTATTATACCCAATTCCGCTTGTAGAATTACAGAAATAAATTAACGCTGGAATGCAAGAGTAACATTAGTCGCTTAAGCATATGGCTAATAGATATTTCAAGTTTTTCTTCTTGTAGAGATAAAAGAGTTATGTTCTACAATCTGAACGATACTTTCAGATTGTTAGTTTTTCATTTGTAGATTTATTGAAATGAATTAAAACGCGCTGGAATATATGCTAAAGTAACTTTAGTTGTTAAAAAAATAAATATTTGAATTTTTTTTTCTGGAAGGCATCAGGATTATTTATGTAACAAATCACTCAGCAAGATCTGTAGAAGTTTTCTTTTTCTGATTGACAATGGCATTTCATGGAATTTTACTTTTCTTGCTTCCAGAGCTGTTCCACATTATGTTTAACCAGCGAAATTCTAAATATAAACAGCATAAAACGTCATTTGCAGCAACGATAAAACTCAAATTGCCCTTTTTCAAACAAAATAAAGAAACTCGCCGTTTGTAAATATCGCGTTGAAACGCGAAAGAAAAAAGTCCCGTAATGCGAGTAGGAAGAACGATTTTATCCTAAATGCCGAAAGCAATCGATACGTCCGTGAATCCACACTCGGGGTGAAAGCACACATGTGAGAGGATGAAACTGGAGAATTTCACATAATTAGCTTTTTGTTTTGGTATTAGGAAAGTTTTTTAAAAAATCAGATGGATTTAATGATTTTCATTGGCACTTACACTTCTAGTTAAGCATAAAAAAAGCGCATTGCTTGCGTGTCTTAATTACAGATTACTCGGATTTCTATGCAAATATAATTAAGTGAATAATGCGAGACGGTTTTCGTAGCAACACACTTGTGTCCGTAGCAGCTGTCGAAGCGCCTCTCGTTCGCAAGGATAGTGCCCTTTTTCCAGCCCTTCACTTTTACTAATGGAATCGAGTTTGATTTTTCCATTAAATGCATCCTCCACATAAAATGCCTTTCTTTGCTCGTTTTTTTACTTTCCATTCTGTGATTAAAGAGAGGCGAAGCTCCGGCAATAAATAAGTTGCAAAGTTTGCCTGTCTTCCCCGTGCTTTTCGCGTCCGTTTTCTTGTTTACTGTGAAATCACTATGCATCGCAGGCCCCACCGCAAGACATAACTGAGCCACCCAGGTCCCGAAACAGATAAATAAGTGAGTTCCCTTGGATTCCTTGAACGCCAGTTTTCCCACTTTCATCTATTGAGCAGCTACAAAATGCTCCTCTGATTCACTTAAAAGGTTTCCAGTTGTCTGTTTATTAGCTCCGCTCGTAAAGAACCTTAGTTATCAAAATTGTCTTAGAGTAGAGAAGAATGTTTAAGTAAATATTCTTGGAAGGTTCGCGCTGGCATTTGGATTTGCCTTACTGTCAGATATTTAATTTCGGAAATTGAATTCGTTTAAATGATGCCTTGAAGTAATGTATTTTGGATTATTCTTCTAGTTGAAACTACGTTGGTGAGACTGTTTTGCATTCGCATTTTATGTATTGCTCCTCCTGGTGGCTTATCGTCGCATCAAAAATTGCTCTGTAGCGACCAACCTCTGTAGCAAAAACTTGTTCCAAACTGTCACCAGTTCTAGGCAAGGAACAGTTTGTTTTTGTATTTGGATCTTCATTTCCCCTTGGAGTAAGTGATACGACAATTTTGTCTCGAGGAGATATTTCGTCATTAGCAAAAGTGACCCGATTTTGGACGGGATATCTTGTCAAAAACACTTGTAGGGTTAGGTTTCAGTCATTCATCCCCTTTCCATAAATCTAGACATTTATTTTTGATCAGGTTATGAAGTTTCGGCAAATAGTAGGAGTCGCCATGGCTCAGTGGGTTAACCCACTCCAGCAACCTGCGAATTGCAGGCAGCGCAGGTTCCATTCCTGTAACTTAACCAGGGTGTCTTTCTCTTTTCTGCGTCAACAAAACTTTCCTTGTGTGTATGACTTAATACATTACTTTACGTTGTCTTGTATTTGGGGCAGCTCTCTCTTTGTCGTATAACCTTGCGCCATAAAACCCAAACAACTCGGTAATTTTATCAAACGAAACAGTTAATATATATCTGGCAATGCTACACATACTCGGGAATCTCGTGATGCTCAGGGTTAAGTTAGTAGTTTCAACCTAGAACAATCGAGGATTATTGTAACCTTCAGAATTAATCCGTGGATCTTTCAACCAATCGATGTGGTTACTTAGACATTATTTGTGTCTTGGGGGTAAAGCAATGCTACACTACCAAGGAATCCCTTACCGCTCAGAGGGATAGGTTACTTGAATTAATCACCGAACCGCTGAAAATGTTTTGTAACGTGCAGTTTTATTATTTTCCATCAAAACAGAACTTTGTCCTGGAATTGCGGAGGAGTAAATAGTTTTTCAGTATTCCATTATAATATAATTAAACGTCATATCCGGCCTGATAAAATTGATATGGAAATATGCATGAATAAGTAGCAGTGAATTATAAAATCCATTGCGATAATTACTAACTCTACGCAACTTCAATAGCGTTTATCCTCGAACATAATTGATATTAAAATGTCTGATGGAAGCCTTTAAACACACTTAAAAATAACCCAAATTAAAGTGCTCTGAAAAAGAAATGTAATTAATCTGAATGTTGTGCAACTATAAAAATGTAAAGCGATTGCAATTCTGAGAGAATGTTAGCTTTCAATACATACTATATCGGTTGAACAATTGCTGTAATAATTTAAATTAAATGTCAGTAAAATTCCTTTGATTATTAATTACTTAACTTGTATTGCCCAATAGTTTTTAAGAAGAGGCTTTAGTAATGATTTAAAAAGATAAATAAGTAGGCAGAGTAAGGGGCTTTAGTTGCTACCCTGAAGTCTAGTATAAATTGTTCTCAATTGTTATCTTTTATTCATAATCTTCAAAATGTACATATTTAGTTCCATACTGTACAATTTAACATTGAGGTAAATTTTTGTACTTTAGTAATGGAAAAATATAACATTTTACCATTTTCATACTTTTTCCCCACCCATATACAACTACTATACTACTAAAACGTTCGATCTTTCGTAATTGTGTGTTACCGTTATTATTTCAATTTGAAATGCTTTTCACACAGACCTGGAACTCATTACCGCAAGTTCAGCTGTTGATCGGTTGGAAGTGTAACTTATTAGCAACCGGAGGGTTGCTAGTTCAAAACTCGATCCAAACAAAGAACCGGATCTTTCCTTTGGGGGATTGATCTCGGACCGTCCTCAATAGCCCATTGTGTTGCTCCAGTATGACGTTAATTAAGATACCTACCTACCTACCAAACAAAGATTGTGAGTGGGTTGGTGCATCTTAAATCTATTGTAACCTCAAATGTCCTTAGGTTGGTGTGGTGTGGAAGTTTAGAGATGCCAGCTCAAAATTGGTTCAGAGTTACAAGATATTGTCTTTGGATTTTTCCCTTCGGAATTCATCCCGGACTGTCGCCAATAGCAAGTTGTTAGCTCCAGTGTGATTTTAATTAACTATCTACTTATTTCTTCTACTGACGAGATATTTCGTCCATCAATATCTGATCAAATTTTTCTTAATGCGAGGTACTCGTCGAGACAACCGCCAGGAAGGTTAAGGCCAACCAACCTTAACCTTTTAAGCGATTTCAACGAGATATATTGTTCATCAAGATCTGACCAATTTTGCTTGTGACAAGATCTGTCTTCATCAAGATAGTGTCAATTATTTTATGATAACGAGATCAATATCTGGTCAATATATTCTTCTTATAATAAGAGACGACTAGACTTTTCGTTTTAAGATCTGGTCAGTTTTGCTAATGACGAGAAACGAGACAACTACCAGTAGGGTTAAGGCATCTTCGGATGAACCTTTTAAGAAGGTGGAAATCGATTTCCTTTGAGCCCAATTATATGAGGCATATGAGAAGAGAATTTGGAGGAAACAAAAACTATTAACCCTCCTTATGGTTTCAATGAAATACCTCGTCCATCAAGATCCGACCAATTTTGCTAATTGCGAGATATCTGGTCCATCAAGATCTGGTCAGTCTTACTAATGACGACAATCACCAAGAGGTGGTTCTTGTGGAGACAACCACCAGAAATGTCTTCAGATGAACCTTTTGATAAGAGGCTGGAAATTGATTTGCTTTGAGCCCAATTATATGAGGCATATGAGAAGAGAATTTGGAGGAAACTAAAACTCTTTTATAAAGAAGAACGGAAAATCAATCTTCCGCCGCTTCTCCGATAAGGAACGTCCAATAATCTGTTGATCGGGACCATCGAATTCCTTCTGCCCCGAGAATTGGTTGGCAAGCAGCTCGTTGATCCCTGGGAAGCGTAAAGATTGGTCCAAGAAAACCGCGACCAATGCCTGAGTCGCAACACTTTTGTCTGCCGCTGTCAGCGGTGATGGATAGGCGAGCTCTGCCAGCAGCATGAAACCAGTGTGTGCTCCATCGTTTCGCGGAGATCTTGTGAGAACAACAGAGGTCAAGCCAGGAGATCTCATTTCCCGGAGAAAATCTTTTCCCTTACTTGGCAAGGGTCCAAATACATTACCCTTGCCTTTGAAATAAAAACATAAATAAAGCAAAAAGAGTCATTCAGAAAGTCGGGAGAGAATGGGAGGTGGGTCTTGGAAAGGAGCCTTCCACACGAGGGGAGTTCTTTTACATTTATCACACATAATTAAAAAAGATAACGGAAGCAGATTTTACTTTGTGCTTTGCTCGTTGTAACAGTTCCATTCACTCGTCCTCGTGCAAGGTTCCGGTAGTTTCTTGTCTTGGAAACAACTGCAGCGTAACTCATTCTTGAAACTTATTCTCGTGTTTACAGATTAGAATTTAGTAAGTGGGCTAGGATCAGTGGAAGAGAGCTTATTTGGGGCCGAAATGAAACATCGGGCTGTTTTACTTTTGGAGGAGGATGAAGACAACGGTAAAAAATATGTCGGAACTTGTTCTGAAAGCTAGTTTTCGGACTGTATCTCGTATTTACAGATTAGAATTTATTAAGTGGTCTATGATCAGAGGATGAGAGTTTATTAGGTGCCGAAATGAAAAAGTGGGTTGTGTTTTACATTTAGAGGAAGGTGAAGACAACAGGGTAAAAACTGTAGCGGAACTTATTCTTAAAACTTATTCTCAGATTATGTCTTGTATTTACAGATTTAGTAACTGTCCTAGGATCAGTCGAAGAGAGCTTTTTAGAAGCCAAATGAAAAAGCGGGCAGTATTTTTTGGAGGAGAGTGATGACAACATGGTAAAAACTACCACGTAACTTATTCTAGAAAATAGTTTTCGGATATATCTCGTACTTACAGATTATAATTTAGTAAGTGATCTAGGATCAGTGGTAGAGAGCTTAGGGTCTTAAATAAAAAAGCGGTTAGTGTTTTATTTTATTTGGAGAAAGATAAAGATAACAAGGGGGTAAAACTACTTCAAAGGTAACAACGATTGCGGAACTTATTCTAAAACTTATTTTCAGACTATCTTTTATAACAGAAGTATAGTAGTAAGTAGAATAAGATAAGTGCCGTGTAGAGAGCTTATTAGATTCAGGTTCTGAAATGGAAAAACAAACATCGTTTTATTTTTGGTGGATGAGTGTGTAGGGTTCTACGTAGTAAAAACTACAGGGGAATGTACACTAGAAACTTATTTTCATATTATATCTCTTACAACAGAAATTAAGAGTTAGTAAGTGACATACAATCAGTACCGTGTACAGCTTATAAGAGATAGGTTCTCAAATGAAAAAACAGACAGTGTTTTATTTTTGATAATGAGTAAATGAAATAAAATAAACATTTAGTTTCTCCAAAAGATGCTAATTACTGAGTTTGCTCCAAGCCGACTAGAAGATAGCTATTCTTGTTATGATTTAATATTTTGTTCACCGCAAATTAGAATAAACATCAAATGTTGCCAAAACAGTGATAAATTACGTTTTAAGGTAAACTGAGTGGTCTCATGCGAGAGCATTTGAGTAAGTAAAATCTCCATTGTCCGTTTGCTTTATTTGTTACACTGAAAATCCCTCTGAAATTATCTCTGAAAAGTCCTTCAATGAAAATTAGTATTCCCTCACATGTGAAATAATCTTAAAATTTGGGACTTAAGCTGACCATATACTTTTTAATTTATCCTTGACATCTCATACAGTAGTTACATTATCTATTACGATCCCCATGCATTGCACAGATGCTATGGTATTTCTCAAAGAATTATTCCCCTGAATACATTCTGCTCTGCCCTGAAATCTGAAAAAGTAGCTATTTATCTTGCAGACTCTAGACTTATAGATTTCCCTCTCCATTTTGACTACCGCCACTTTTCTTTCCAGAATGTCAATTTTTCTTGCCACCTCTACCTGATCTCGTACAAACGAAATATTTTCTTTCCACCTAGGATCTGATCTTTACTTCTTTTTTTTATCAAAAAATAACTTTAACTCGCTAATTTCCCTTGCCAAGAAATACTGTCATTTTATATTTGTGTGATACGTTTTCTAATTCTTTGCGTCTTGGATCTTTGTAATGTTTTTAGAAAATTGTTTTCATTAATTAACCTGAAATATAGCACCATACCCTTCGTATCTATGTTAAAATAAGTAATAATTGTTTTCCGTTTTTCAGAAGAATCTAGTTATCTGGATTTTTATCATGTCGTTCCCTTATAAGTGAAATAGGCTCTTGCTAAATCAGCATACGAAAGAGGAAATATTATGGTTTTCAAGCTAAGGCGAAAATTGTACAAGGGGTGTTCAAATGAAAAAGTACGAAACGTCGTAACCACGTAACCGTTAACATATTTGTCTATGCCGATATGGGAGAACGTAGCGAGACATCTGGGGATGCGATTGGAATCTCCGGCGTGGATTGGAGCATGCGCGGGCGCCCGCATGCGCAGGAGAGAGCAGAGGTTCTTATAAAAAGCGCCGTTAATTTGACGCGGCAGTGCGTGTGAGGACAGGATGGCGTTCACAATGCAAAATTCGACGATTGAGGAGCAGCGAGACGTTATACGATTTCTGACAGCGGAAGGAGTTAAACAGGCCGTTATTCATCGCCGGATGGTGACCGTATACGGGAAAGACTGTGTGTCCGACAAGTCAGTGAGAAAATGGAGTTCCCGTTTTCGTGCAGGCCATGAGAGTTTGGTTGATGAACCGAGACCGGGCCAGGCAAACACAGTCATCAATGCCAATCTCATCGACGAGGTGAACGACTTAGTGAGAAGTGATCTGCGTGTCCATCAAGAACAAAAGACCGGGGCTGCTCACGGAAGGTGTCGTTCTGCTCAATGATAACGCGCGTCCACACGTCTCCAGGGTCACACACGCGGAACTGGCCAAGTTCAAGTGGGAGCAGCTTGACCATCCGCCCTACAGCCCGGACATATCGCCTTGCGATTTCCATGTGTTTGGTCCCCTGAAAAAACATCTAAAAGGGAAGCGCTTCAACTAGGGCGACGAACTCAAGGACGCTGTAAAGGACTGGGTCTCGTCACGGCCGCAGTAATTTTGGAAACAAGGAATCATTCGGCTCGTTAATCAATGGGGTCGTTGTGCTCAGGCCTATGGTGTATACTTTGAATAAAGTCTTCATTTATACCCACAGTGTCGTTTCGTACCTCTTCATTTGAACAACCCTTGTAATTTGATCATTTTAACAATTATTTATTACACTTATCAATTAATCAGAAAAGAGTGATTTCGTTATGATCATATGTACTGCAATAGCAACTTAAATAAATTAAAATAAGTAATCCTCGATTATGTATCACGTGTTTCTCAAGAAATCTAATCTTCATTCAAAGAAACAGTCTTAGTGAACTTTTTCTGTCTAAGGATTATTCCATTCTGACCTAGAAAAACTAAAAGTTAATTTTTGAAAATTTTGACTTAGTGCGTTTCACTTGAAAGTGGACGATATATTCATTGGATAGTTGCATATATTCTAACCAGTCACTTAGCTAGCTTTTTATCGGCTAATTGAACTACATGATACAGTGCAAAAGTTTTTTTTTAAAGCCAAATTTTGAGAGTTTGACTGTTTTTATTAACATACGTCTGAAACACAAAAACTCTAGTGAAAACGAGTGTGCTAAAGTTCCAAGATAACTCTTTTTAACTGTCTAGTGTTTACTTTTGATGGCTTTTTAACCTTTCTGGTGGTTGTCTTGAAGAAGTATCTAGCTAATAGCAATGTGGAATATATATTGATGGACGAGATATGTCGAAGAGATTTCTCGTCATTAGCAAAACAGAATGTATCTTGATGGACGCGATATGTCGAAGAGGTTTCTCGTCATTAGCAAAATGGAATATATCTTGATTGATGAGATATGTGTCGAAGAGGTTTCTCGTCATTAGCAAAACGGAATACATCTTGTTAGACGAGATATGTCGAAGAGGTTTCTCGTCATTTGCAAAGTGGAATATATCTTGATGGACGAGATATGTGTCGAAGAGTAGGGATTGCAATCCGATCCGGCATCATTTGGCTACCTACCGGATCCAGCAACATCTATCAAATCCGGTCTGGATCCGATAAGCCCGAATTTTTTTTTAAATTAAATAATCGATTATTCAAATCCAACTTTCAAGTCACAAAAACGTTTATTAAGCAATCGATTGTGAATTAATCGATTTTATATTTTTCAATCATCAGTTTGAAGAATTCTAGCGAAAATAATAAATTAAATACCAATTATATTTTTTTAATAAAGAGGAATTACAAAAGCAAATTCTGCAAGAAAATGAAAACTGTTGCAAAAAGACAAACTTTAGAAAAGAAACAGATTCTGAGCAAATACTGAAGAAAGAAATTACTTCCTATGAAATGGAGTTAAAGGAAAATATTTATATCTTATGTACGACTACTAAATAACGCTTAAACCAACCAGTGTCGAAACTGAGAGGGCCTTCTCGGCCGCTGGTTATATTTGCAGTTCATTGAGAAGTAGGTTGGGGGATGACACAATTAATACGATTTCTTTCCTTAGATCGTTCTTTAAAACTCAAAAGACATTTTCATTTCTATACAACTTCGATTTAAGCAATTAAGAAGAATTAAGAGTTCCCTGTTTTGTTATGTTGACCAAAACCTTCCAAAGATTAAATTTTTATGTTAGTATGAGACACGGTTAGGTACAATCTATATGTCATTTGCTCAACGACATTAGAGATAGACTACTTAATTTTAGATAAATAGAAAAGTTCTACGTATAAAACAAACTGATGTGTTTTGGTGAGGAAACTAGAAAGACTGATCATCAACAATCGTTTAATAGTTACTACCAGTAGTTCTAGTAGTTACTATAATTAATTGTTGATGATTGGTTTCCTACCTATGGATAATTATTAGTAAAATTGATTTTCTAATGCTAAAAAAACCCGTTTTGTTCGTCAATTTGGAATAATATTCTTTTTACCTACTTTCACTCAGCCGATTTTGGAAAAATACATACTGGTTGGATAGACTTATTAACAAAGTACCGATCTGGTCAGACCCAGCCGGATTGCAATCCCTAGTCGAAGAGGTATCTCGTCATTAGCAAAATGGAATATATCTTGATGGACGAGATGTGTCGAAGAGGTATCTCGTAATAATACAACGGAATATATATGTTGTCGGACGAGATATGTCGTCCTCAAAAAAATTAATCTGATCTTGATCTCATCATGGAAACGCCAATACCATTGTATATTTTCTATAAATGGTTACTGACGATTTAATCTTCATATTATCTTTTTTTATTGATATTATCTATACTTTTTTCTTGGTTAACATATCGATGCGGTGTATATTTACTTTTAATAGATAACATACTTACTGAATACACCTAATTCTATTTTTACACGATAGATACGTTCTTGAAGAATATGTGTTAAAACATCGTGTAAAAAAAAAAGACATCGTATCTATTGAAGAAAAGAAGATTGGGATTCTGGATCTAAAATATCAGTAAAAATAGTAATTTAAAAAAACATGAAAAAAAATATTTATTTTAAGCTTATTATTTTATTTTAACAAAATATACCTGTAATAAAATGTAATGAAAATGTTTAAATAAATTTGCATTTGAAATAAAAAGAATTCTTCATAAGCAAAAAAATCTATTTTACGCATAAAATTTTATTCATTCTTTCTGACAATAAACGGCGCATATGTTTGTGCATGACTGAAATATCACAGCTATCACTAGAAATGTAGTGGGCATCGTCTTCTTCCATTAATGAATTTCTTTCTGTGATCTCTTGAACAAAATCAGCACGAGTCTCTTCTGGTGCTGATGTTTCACCGGTTTTACGAACGAATTCAGTTATTAATCGTTGTGTTCGTGTTTTGGTTAGGCCATTATATAATTCTCTGTAAGAGGTTGTCAACAACTTCAGTTCACGTTGAAACTTCTCAACGCTTTCCTCAGTAGTGCGTGTAATATAGAAATGATACTATTATGGCACAATTGCAAAAAAAAAAATTTTAACTGCTTGGCCCGCTCGAGTTAAATCAAAATGATTTGCGTAAAAAGAGAATGAAACATTTATTTTGAATTCGTGTTAAATGAAATTCGTTTAAAAAAGTTCGTGCTAAAACAGAATTACCTGTAGGTGTGCATAAATTATATTAAATCGATTTGTAACATTTAAAACAACAAACAAATTTGAGACATTCTGGAAAGAATATGTAGTATTCAAGTACAAATTTAGTTGAGAACGCTGGGTACTCTCTTTCCTTTTCCCAGAGTAGTTTTGATGACATAACTTTCGGTAATATCTTTGCTCCTATAACAAATATATTTTGCTATCATAAGTTATAAATTTTCGTTATTTCTTCGAAACGTCCCATGAGTAACAATTTTCTTTTTAAATAAATAATAAAAGAAGGATCCGCCATGAGCTGATTATGGATGAATTCTACAGCAGACGCATCCAAAAGAATCAAAGATATGAATGAAAAAGGGAATCTTTTATCAAAAATAGCGCAATGATGAATTTTGCCGCTGAGAGAGCTCGGAACTGGATGTTGCTTAACAATAAATATACCCAAGGGTTGTGAAAGGTCATATTAGTGACATGAATGAAACTAGATTTTCTTTGAAAAGAATATCAATAGAATGAATATCAAAAGAAATATCAAATTCCCTTGATTCTTCGTCATTTATAACGATGCAAATACCTATGTACAAACATCGAGGCCTGTAAAGCATGGTTGCAAAATTTTAAATGTATCTAAAAATATTTGAAGCAAATTACAAAGAGAAAACGTCGTTTTGGAGTGAGATTTAGCGCTGAGAATGTTTAGTATTATTTTCCTTGTCCAATGGTTTGACTTTGTCACAGTTTGCCTAAGTATGGCTCTTGTGCCATAAACCTCAGTGATGCAACATTATTTGATAATCCCTCTTGAAGACGTTGAGCCGTTTTTAAGGACACAAATTAAATAAAACTGGCAAGATTGTTGGGGAAAAGAATCGCAAAGTAAGGTCCACTATATATAGCCGTCTATCACAGGATTCGGTAATGCAAATTTGAAGAAAATGAAGGGAGTACAGTTAACAATACTTCGCATTGGCCATACCCATTTTACACATAGACATCGATTGGAAAACCTGCTCTGCTGTGTTGAACTTGCCATTTTTTTTTTTACTGTTTGACACATTTTGACTGAAAAAAGAGCTTTTAATAACCATAGACAAATCTGGTGTGGAGTTTCAAGTCCAACCCTGGAAGACGTTTAGGGAAATCCTTACGATTAAAATTTGTCGTTATTCATTTTACATTGGTTTTGTGAATTTTATTTAGATTTTATTCATTGGGGCAGAGAATCCTGCGGGTGATGAAATCGGACCTGGATGCTTCTTAACAGTAAATGTACCCAAGTGTCGTGAAAGGTCATTTTTGTGGCATGAATTAAACTATATTTTCCTGTGAGCAGAATAATCTCAAATTCGTTTGATATGTCACCATTTTGAGGGATGTAAACAATGATATACAAACGTCAAGGCCTGTAAAGAAATCTTGAAAATTTTTAGATATTTCTAAAGTTATCTTAAGCAGATCGTGACAAGGAAACTTATTTGAAAGCGAATTAAAGGTGAGAATGCTTAGTATTTTTTATCTTTCAAGAGTTTGACTTTGCCGCAGCTTGGCTAAATATTACCCTTGCGCCTTTAAACCCAACCTCTTCTGAGAATAGTTTTTACAACAAAACACTCGTTAGTACCTTTCTTCTCCTATAACAAATAATCTTATAAGTTATAAATTTTCGTTATTTCCTCGAAACGTCCCACAAGTAACAATTTTCTTTTCAAATAAATAATAAATGAAGGATCCTTCTTGAGCTGATTATGGATGAATTCTACAGAAGAACGCATCCCAAGGAATCAAAAATGCCATAAAGGGGAAAAAGTAAATCTTTTTTTTTCAAAAATAGCGCAATGATAAATCTTGCCACTGAGAGAATCCTGCGGGTGGTGAAATCGGAACTGGATGCTGCTTAACAATAAAAATACCCAAGGGTCGTGAAAAGTCAGATTTGTGGCTTGAATTAAACTATAGCTTTCCTTTGAGGAGCATAATCTTGAATTCGCTTGATCCGTCATTTTAAGGGTTGTAAATAACGATGTAAAAACGTCAAGGCCTGTAAAGCAATGTTGCAAAATTTTAAATGTATCTTAAAGTAAAAGTGAATGTTTGGAATTTAAACTCACGCTGCGACTCTTATTTCTCTGAACGTGGTGTTAAATAACAAATCTTTATTTCCGAATTTACATTGAAGCATGTTCCATCAAAGTCAAACGTACAGAATAAATGGTATTCGTTATCTGAGAAACAGAGTTTACTCCTTTGTGGCATTGCTCTTTGAATGGAGGTTTGGGGAGTATCGATTTCGATATCAAGATAACTTATCACAGTGGAAGCGTAAGATAACGTTGGAATTTCGGGGTTTGATTTGTTTGAAAATAAAAGCAATTTTAAGTTTTACCCGTCAAATGCTAATTTCCGGCAATCTAAAGAGACGATAAAGTACTACGAAACAGAAGACCGTTAAGGACTTTTCCAAGAGGGAGTTTCTAGAGCACGTAACTCACACATTCAGATTTTTGTAAAATCATAATAAATACTGAGACAAATTCGTTATTCTTTTTCCAGCTATTTGAATCTTACCAATCTGTCTAGTTGAGAGAAGGCTGGCTTCTAAATCAAAGGTTCTTGGTTCGAATATGGGATACCGCATGGATATTTATCAGTTTAGTATCAATTTGTGGCTTCTCTATTAACCCGTTGTGCCTCAGATGTATGAAATGTGTATTAATTGCAACGTGCTACATATTAAGTCCAAACTTTACGTAACCCATTTTATCTGCAAGTGTTTGACTGTTTTCGACTCCAACTGTGCTGAATGTCCTCAATCGGGGGCACTAAGGGTACTAAAAGTTTTTTGTGAAATACCCCGTGGCTTCAAAAGTCTCAGTACCAAATTTGGTTCCATTCGATTTAGCTACAGATGCCTCCAAAGAGAGGAAGTTATTTTATCGCCACCCTGTTCATTCAAATAAGGTGATAGTTCTTCAACCACAATGGCTAACTTTCTAACAAAATTGTTAAACATACTGTTCTTCCAAAGGTTGAAATTAAAGTGGATACGTGAAAATAATTTTGAATTATCCGCAACACGCCCTAATATATTTATCATTTGGAATAATTAATAATATAGCTACCATATTTGTGTAGCATTTAACATGCATTTGTTACACGTTGAATGTGTAAATGTGTTTTGCAATGAAGCATTCATTAGCCTCAAACCACAAATCGAGCTCCCCCCCTCCCCGTCTTCATCGACAACTTAATATTTCCAATAAGCTACCAACTGTTAAATTTTAATTATAACACTGCTATTGTAACTACAGCCCATCTAGATTTTAGCACAGATAGGGCCGGCCAAAGGTTAACCATACCAGAGCAAAATCCTCCTTATAACAGTTAACAACTGTTAATCTATAATAAGTAATGTCATTGGCATTGTGACAATAACCCATCTCAAGATTATAGTTGACAATCCAGCCTAAAGTTAACCAGCCCAGATCAAAATCCTCCTTATAGCAGTTACTAATTGTCAATATGTAATAAGTAATAACACTG